>JAFMSR010000013.1:43427685-43812685 GCA_022818135.1 Saxidomus purpurata
GTTAATACAATGGCAATCATTGTTCTGTTTACTTTGGAAAAAGTAGAAATTGCGTTTGTAATACACCTGTTTGCAATTACACGTTCGACAATGTTCTGTAGGTGTTTGGCCCAGTGCAGCATTTGCCGCTGTTCTTGTACATATTATTCAGAAAATATTTCATCTGCTTTGAAAGACACTACAAAGTATGTAATAGTACCACTTATTTCATTGCAATAGGTCGCAGACTTCTCAGCACTTTGATATATTTTATCTGATCTTGAAATACAAAATATCCAAAGTCCATATTACATGCAATAGAAAATGGCAATCTTCAATAATATTGTAGCAATCTTATCACATAAATTTTGAAGAGTTTCAGAGTAAAGGTGACTCTTTATTAAGCCAGACATGGTTCGTTGGGAAAAAAATCTTGAGTGTATGTAAACATCGTTTATATTAACAAATCACGAAAATGCGGTTGAGAAGATTAAATTATCAGTTATTTCATAAATTTTAAGACAATGTATTAAAGGTGATTGATAACAGCCGCGGATTCAAGGCTGGGCTTTAGGGCTGCAGCCCCCAGCTCGTCCCACAGATACGTTTATACCGAGGTGGTGTAGATATATGTGTACACATTGTGTGAATAGGTAGAGCATGTATATACGAAATGGTTACAGGCTTTAAAATACATGGACATGTGATAGAACGGTGCGTTGGCACAGTAGGTAAGGCGCTGGATGTCTACAAATAAATATTTTAAAGACTGGTTCGATCCTCATCGAAGCTTATTTTTTTCCATTGAATTATTTCAGTATTACTTCAGGTAAAATTTTAATTGTGTAGATCCGAAGGGGATTGGTCCATGGTTTGGATAGTCTATCTGGGCCTGAAATTGATATTTGAGCAAGGGTCAACCAAAAAAAAATCTCATACTATATATAGACAAGGGTGACAACGGTATAATTTAATACGATATTATACAAACTTAATTCCAAGTTTAGTGATATAAAGGTGTGTGGTGGGATGGATTCTCTTTTGATTTCAGTAACTTTTAAACATTGTTTAGGTGAAATCGGCAAATACATGGAGAGAGCAAACCCTGTTAAAACAGATAGATTAATCAATAAATATGTCAGTCAGGTTAAAACTATACAAAATGTGGTGCACATAACTCAATTTAAACGTTTTAGGGAACTTGGACGTATACTTAAATCAACCTTTATACCTACACATACAGGCATCCGTTATCAGTCATTTCATAAATTTTAAGACAGTATGTTATACACTGCGGATGAACGACCACCGGATATTGGGGCGAACGTGAGCACAGATAATTAGTTTTCGCGAGGAACGTGTTACAATTGGGGTAAGTTAAAATCCGATATTTAATCTTATGCACATTATCTTGTGTTTCGTTTTGTGTTGTTTGATACTTCGTTGACTATCTTAGTCCATTGTATACCCGAGCTGTATATGATGTCGGTTAAAATGTTCAATTACCAAAAACAAGATTGCCTGCTCACTTGAAAAATTCGACCGTTGGTAATGTTTACCGTTTTATTTCGCAAATGTGCTTAGATTTGAATAACCTGAATCGAACAATTTATTTGGGTAAGTACCAGACATAAGTGTTCATCATTTTATCCACAAACGTTATTTCGGGGCCAAAATATTGATACATATATAACTAAAGTTAGTGTACTGGGTATTGTTTATTTTATTTTTTGGTGTACCGGAGTATTGGTACTAGCGTGTACTGAGTATTGGGCATTAAAAGTGAGTAATATAAATATTCTGCTGCTTTTTAAAGCGTTTTATTAGCTTAACACAGCAGAAGTACCCAAGGTTGAATATTGTGATCGCACGGTGTCCGTCGTCTTTATGTCTTTCTATCGTCTGTGTGTCGTCTGTGCACACTTAACATTGTGTATGCAAATGAGACTGCATTGTTCACTGGAGCTTCAGGAAACTTGATCAGAATGACGACCTTTATCTAATCTACGTCGATTCGAATATGGGTCATCTTGTTTCAAAAACTTGGTCACGGGATCAAATCAGACAAAACTTTTGTATGCAATAAAGGTTCCATTTTTCATGTGATCTCCATGAACTTGGTTAGTATGATTGCTTTGATGAACTTTAGGTCGAGTACGAATATGAGTCAAGTTGGGTAAAAAAATAGGTCACTGGATCAAATCAACGAAAACCCTTTTGTAAACAAAAGATGTTCCACTTTTCATTGAATCTTCATGATCCTTAGTTGGAATGATGTACAGTTTAGGTGAATTTTAGATTGAGTTTGCATATGGGTCATCTGTGGTCCAAAACTAGGTCAGTGGGTAAACTCATAGAAAAAACCTTGTTTTTGCAATATTCTATGTTAGTTGATGTATCTTTTTAAATTTATTTAAAAATGTTTTAGATCAAACCAATTTAAGGTACAGTGTGACATGTTGCATATCCAAAATCAATTCTATTTCTACAAAATAATTTGAATTTACACATCCCGGAAAACTAAATATTCACATCACGGGCAAGTGTTTAAAATTGCTTAGTATATCTTCACGTTGATTGCCCTTGTATACATCGAACAAAGCGTGTGATGTCTTAGGGAAGGATGAATTTCATCTTTGATAATATACGGGATAATGATACTTTGTACAAACCGAAAATCTGACGTAATTGTTTAGATAACAGAAGGGATTAACTAACCATTTTTCACAGCATCGTGTGATTCATTTTTATCGATATGTATTTACATTTCGATAAAAATGAATGTTGCATTAATGTTTTTTATGATAATTCGTAAAAGAAATTGTTGTCACACACACACACGCACGCACGCACGCACGCACGCACACACACACACACACACACACACATACACGATGTAACTGTGACAGAGAGTTCCGCTATTTTGCATTAACTAGAAAAAAACACTGCATTTTATCTTACAACTTATACGTAATTTAGACAAATGTCTAGTAGTTGTAGATAACATTTAAAGTCACTTCATGTCCGAGTCATTGAATGGCTAGTGCAGTACTGCACAGCATATCCATTTACACGCGATATTGTTGATTATTTGGTGAAAATTTAAAAATATAAATATAATTGTACATGTGTGTCTAATGTGTGTCTAATACTCAAAACGCCGGACAAAACATTTTATAATACACTTTTATAGTATAAATTATCAACGTTTAATAAGACTTGTGCAAAACAACACACTTCCTGAATTTATACCTTCAACTGATAACAAATAAATACTTTTCTCGTTTCAAATATTTTTTTTTACTCATTTCTTGATGCAATACTCAGTACAGTGATTCACTCACTCCGTCAATACTCAGTACACGTTTCACCAATACCCAGTACAGTAATTGAAATGTTTCGAGAACCGTATCTCCGCTATACTTATGTCTTAAATGATGAAATTTTAACCATTATTATGTTTTCGTTAGGTAAATGATATGCCGTATTCAGATTATTAAAATATGTTAATGATTTATCAAATAAAACGGCATACTTTGCCAACGGTCGATATTTTTCGAGTGAGCAGACTATTTGTTTTGGATATTTTCAACATTTCAACATATATATGTTGCGCAACGAGAATACATTCAGCTTGGACAGTCATTAAAGTATCTGAAAACACACAAATAGACACAATATGATATGCATCAGAGTGGAAATCGGGTTTTAACTTACCCCAGTTGTAACACGTTACTCGCGAAAACTTATTATCTGTGCTCACTTTTGCCCCAATATCCGGTGGTCGTTCATCCGCAGTGTTATAGGTGCCTCTGAAAAAAAAATATGTTTCAAGTTTCATAGAAATTACTCATTATTAAGAGCGTTAAGTAAGCTAGCTTCAATAAGAGAAACTTTTTGATATCAGATCAGTTACATACCTCTGCCATTACATAATGTTTTTTATTCGTTCACAGTTTATAACTAGAGTGGAAACGCAACATATTATGCTTAGTTTAATACAATTTCCGCCTTTCACATCGATTCGGTTTTGCATGGACATTAAAATGAGTATTAACACTTACCCGAGGACAGCTACTGTAGAGTTATTTGGCCAATTTCAATGAAACATATATGAACGTTACAGCGGTTTTGCTAATTGAGGCTATTTATAGAACTTTTGAGTACCGACTTATGCGTTGTTTCACTTTACATATGTATCCTATTGTACGGATTATGGTACCAGAATAGTAGCACTGACATTTTATCTTTCATGACATTAACGTCAGAATAGCCATTTCAGTCAGAGTCAGTCAGTATACATCGACGTCGATAGATCGAATAGTTGTATCACAGAATATCAGTGTACTTAATTCAGGCGTAATAACCATTCCCGAAGAAATAAGTGATCATCGGGCAACTTATGTAATTTTGCCTTTTAGTTATAGTTTAAGTAAAGGTTACGAGCGCCATGTTTGGTTGTATAAAAGAGCAAATTTTATTCAACTAAATGAATTGCTTACAAACACTAATTGGGATTTTTTGAATAACGGTGATCTAAATAACTGCTGTTTGGAATTTACAAATAGGTTCCTTCAATATGCTGATAAGTGTATTCCCAACAAACGAGTCTTAATTAGGCCAAATGACAAACCTTGGTTTGATTCAGAAATGAGGAAACTAATTAAAAAAAGAGACAAATTAAGAAAAAAAGCTGCAGGTACAATGAACACAAAAGATTGGAATGATTATAAGAAAACAAGGAACAAAGTTAATAATTATATAAAACAAGCTAAAACAAATTTTTACAATAATATTGAAGAATCACTAGTAGATATAGAACAGACAAATAAAAGGAAATATTGGAAACTTGTAAAACATTTAGTGACAAAAAACAAAAGCAGCGATTCAATACCACCTCTTGTTACAACCCTTTCTAATGGAAACATAAAATACGCAGTCACAGACACAAAGAAAGCAAATTGCTTAAATTCGTATTTTTCTTCTATATCCAATATTGATGATTCAAACGCTTCACTTCCGTTGTATGAAAATAAAACTAATTCAAAACTTGAAAATATTCTGATATCAAAGCAAGAGATTCTGGATGTCATAAAAACATTGACATAAACAAAGCAAACGGTCCTGATGGCATTAGCCACAAAATGCTAAAAGAAACATCAATATCTATTGTTAAACCGTTAGAAATTATATTTAACAGGTCAATTCAAGAAGGGGTCTTTCCTTCAATGTGGAAAATTGCTCATGTTATTCCACTTTTCAAAAAAGGTCGCACTGAAGAACCTAATAATTATAGACCAGTTTCGCTATTAAGTTGCCTGGGTAAAGTTATGGAGAGAGTAATTTTTAAACATATTCATAATCATTTACATTTTAATAATCTTATAATTCCAAATCAGTGTGGCTTCAGACCAAACCATTCCAGTGTTTATCAACTTATAGAAATCTATCATCAGATTTGTCAGACATTAGATTCAAAACAATGTATGTGCATGATCTTTTGTGATATTTCAAAAGCATTTGATAGGGTTTGGCACAAAGGCTTATTGTTTAAATTAAAACAGAATGGTATAAATAGTAATTTATTAAAATGGATAGAAAATTTCTTATCAAACAGAACACAAAGGGTTATGGTTGGTTCTAATATTTCTGATAGTGAAAGTATTCACTCTGGAGTACCACAAGGTTCGATTCTAGGACCTTTATTTTTTTTAGTTTACGTTAATGATATAGCTGATAATTTGTTGAGCATAACTAGACTATTCGCTGATGACACTTCACTAGCTCAAGCAACATCAACTGTGCAAGATTTAGAAGGTATCTTAAATCATGATCTACATATTATATCCGAATGGTCGAAACGGTGGTTGGTCAAGTTTAACCCTAACAAAACCGAAGTATTATTTTTTAGCACAAGTAGAGAACAAAATCATCCGGTATTATATTTTGACTGAATTCAATTACCATTTACTGAAAATCATAAACATCTAGGTCTCACTATAAGCAATAACGGTAAATGGCATGAACATATAGAAACTATCTTTAAATCAGCTTCAAGAATGCTAAATCTAATTCGAGCGTTAAAATTTAAGATTAATAGAAAGACATTGAATCAGATTTACATATCTTATATGAGACCACAACTAGAATATGCTGCTGTAGTATGGGACAATTGTACAAAATTTGAAAAATATAAATTAGAAAAACTGCAACTAGAGACAGCCCGTATCGTTACCGGTTTAACTCGATCAGTTTCTACAAATAAACTTATAGAGGAAATAGGGTGGTTACCTTTAAGTGACAGGCGTAAATTTCAAAAACTTGTTATTTTGTATAAACATAAAAAAAGTTTATTACCGGATCAGTTTTGTTCAATTTTTCCAACTACAGTTGGTGAACAAAATCGCTATAACTTAAAGCTGCTCGCTCTCAGATTTTGGTAAAAAAATTAAGTTCTTCAAACTGTATGCAAATAACGTATTTTAGAACATATGCTGATATAAAAAGGGTCCAGTATAAATTAATGTCAAGTTTATCTCTCAAATTCGAAAAATACGCTACCAAATTCAAAAGCGTTTGAAACGCTTTTGAAATTTCAATATAAACATATAGTGTAGCGGTGCCGTGTAACCGACCTTTTCAATCGATTTCTGCAAATTCCTACCTAGATTTTTGCTTATTTTTTTATTCTAGCCTTTAGTTTTATATTTATGAATAAGTGTCAATTTTTTTGAAAAACATTTTTTTTCAACGGTAACTGAGAGCGAGCAGCTTTAAGAAACGCTGAACATTTTACTGTTATTGCTAGACGAACAGCGATCTTTTCGAACTCTTTCGTACCATCCAGTGTTGATTTATGGAATGCTCTACCAGAAGATATTAGGAATGCTCCAACCTTATCTTCTTTTAAAAATAGACTTAAAAGAACTTTATTCAAACAAATTGAAACACCGTCATTTTATTTTAAAGGCACGAGAATCTTAACTGTTTATCACACTCGTTTAAGAAATGGTTGCAGTAACTTAAATGCAGACTTGTTTAATAACCACTTAAGAGAAAATGCAACTTGCGACTGTAAAAAAGGAATTGAAAATGCAGAACATTATTTTTTCCAGTGTATACTGTTTTTAAACCAAAGAATAGTACTTTTTAGAGAAACACGACTTTATCATCCATTAAGCGTGAATTCGTTGCTTAGAGGGAAAGAAGTACTCTCAGAAGAAGATAATTTAAAGATTTTTATATCAGTTCAAAATTTTATACATGACACTCGAAGGTTTTAGCGCGAAACAGTACTTTAATTTTGTAGGTTTTCTGGTCGCACAATGGGCACGGGCATCGCGAGCATAATTATGTGATACAACGTTTTTTTTATTTTCATTCAGTAACATTATAATGATACATTGTAAATGTTTATATATGTAGCCACAATGCTTCTTTGTAATTATTATATATTGGGGAGGGCCGTTTTATAATGTGGCAAGCACTTGTGGCCCAAACCATTTGCTATGTATATTATTGGCAATAAATTATGTTTAAACTAATAGCCATTTCGTGGCAATCCAGGAAAGTCATGAGGTTTGTATCCCTATTCTTGGTGGGTAATCAAGGTAAGGCGAAAATTTAATTGGAGGTAGGAGGCAAACTTTAGGGAGTCACCCTGTAATGTGATTTTTGTACAGAGTACGTCTGTGGTAAACCATAGGCTGGATAAAATAAATAACTATAAACATACTGGTATAATTGCACATAACACAATTATTTATTGTGCAAAACCGTGATTATTGACTGACGTTTTAATGTAGAGGACAACACCTGGGGACATTTGAACATCACCGCTGACTTATATTGTTAATGCATCGACCCGATTAGCAGATTAAGAAATACAAACAACAATTTTTGATGAAGGCGCACTATTTGGGCAAGTGATATGACATAATTTTATATCCTACTAAATCTTGGAGAAGGGGCAATAAACTATCACGATAGATACACGGGCAATAGTTGTACAATGATAAATTCAAAATATGGAAATAAAATAAAGAAATAAAGTCTTGAATATAGTCCTGATAACTTCATTTATTATTAAATAGACTGTTCTCGCCATTGAGAACTTGAACATTTTCATCTTGGCTAAGGTAATCC
This sequence comes from Saxidomus purpurata, assembly GCA_022818135.1. Classification (NCBI taxonomy): domain Eukaryota; kingdom Metazoa; phylum Mollusca; class Bivalvia; order Venerida; family Veneridae; genus Saxidomus; species Saxidomus purpurata. The sequence continues at coordinate 43,435,810 of JAFMSR010000013.1, forward strand.
GGAGTTGGATTTGAAGTAATACTTGTCAACTTCACCTAAGGTGTTTCCTGAGTGAATGGAACACAGCGTAGACTAATCTCTGCTCGGGAATCAACACAGGTCGGTCTTCTCCAGGAAAGTCATTTTCTTGAGGTATTATAATTACTCTACCACTCCGGGCATTGTATCTTCCTGAGGAAAAAGCTAAAACATAATACTATATATGGTAAATACTATGGCACATAAAAAGCCTCGGACATAAACTGCTCTGACGGGTACACCATACCTTTGTAGGTGCGTAAATACAAATATATCAAAGTGTTTTCAAAGACGACTCTTTGTGTACACCATACTGTATGAAAGGTTACCAGTTAACAGTATACGTGTTATTTTCAATAGTGCAATACGTCACTTGATACGTTCATTAATTAATCTTTCTCGTTGATATTAACATCATTCTTTGTACTATCACGAAGAATGAAAGTAAAATGAAATGAAACACAATTAAACTGAATGTAACGTAATTAAACTGCAGCTCACATTTACAATGTAAAATCATTACATAAGACAAGATAATCAATGATTACCGAAAAAAAGTCATCATAGAATGGCATTTGAGAATGAATTAAAGGAAAAAACAAACTGCACTGAATCCTCAAATTCAACTACATTTGACATTTACGAAATCTGTAAAACAAAATCATACTATGTAACATAATAGCCAAAACTAACTTTAAAAAGAATCTGTTTACAGAAACAATTTTCAAAATAAAATAGAAAACTTTCAGAAATAAGTTCATTCACATTTATCAAGCTGAAGTCGGTTAAAACATTAATAAATATACACATGTCAACGTAGTGAAACTTGTTTGTGCAATTTCTTAATGTTCGGTCTTGTCTAATATACTTATCTTCCCGCCTGATTAATGATAACATCTGTGCAGACATGAAATGCACGAATAATATTTATATCCGTCAAAATCATTGAGGTCCGATATAGACTAGTGGTCTCAGTAAAATTGTTATACAACATCTCAAAATGCGAAAATATCACTTTCTTATTACTGAACCGAATTTTATGAAAAATACAAGGATACTCAATGCTATAAACAATGCACATACTTATGTCGGAAATCTCGAGCAATGTACACAGAAATTCAAAATTTTCAAAAACAATGAAGAAATTGCTGACACTATCTTTATATGACAGATTGAGGCCCCCCTGTCAATTTTGTGACAACTTTGACTCCGAAATACCTTCTGTCAGCACGGATGATGGACGAGAAAATTTGATATAACTTGCAGAACTGTACAATATTATTTAAACTAAATTGCATATTTAAGTCTACATAGGTAACAATGTATTAATATGGAAGCCTTGGAGGGCCACTTTTGAGTTTCGACTTACGGGTGTTTTTGACTTTTAAGTTATGACTTTCGACTTTTGACTTTTGATAACCCTTATTACGTTCTTCCTCTTGTAATATATACCGTCGCCTTTTCGCTTCGCTGCGATCATTGTATTGTCTCTTTGGCATTTTTATTAGAAAAATATAAACACGACCACACTCAATCAAATATAAATTTTAATAAAACCAATTATATATTTATATAAAAATTACATTATTTCTATAAATAGTACCAAAATAAAACATGTTTTAACACGCTTTTTGTTTTGACTTTTTAATTATGACTTTTGACTTATTACTTATGAGTTATGACTTATTACTTTTGACTTATTACTTATTACTAATGACTTTTGACTTTTGACTTATTACTTATGACTTATGATAAAATAAACCCTAACCCTAACCCTATACACGGTCCTCACCGAGGACCTCCAGTGGCCGGTTGACCCATCAAAATAACAATATACTTATACATATTACAGCACTTTAATTTGCTTCGGTATACCTTGTGATATTAACCTATAGATACATAAAAACATTAAAAAAAAAATTGTTACCATAGCAACAAAACAATTTCAAAATTTCATTTTTTTACAGTTTCTTGATAGTTGGCTTTACGCCTAGGGGGGCAAGCCCCCAATGACCCCCGCTTAAAGGAAGAGGACATCCATCAGGCCTCCCGAGCCGAGAGTTGCGTCGCCGCTCCCTTCTGACGAGCCGAAACGGCTCATTGAAACTAAAATAAATGACAAAGACAAAAGTAACTTAGATAATTTATTTACAGCAAACAAGTTTGCAGTGCTACGCACAAACATCATTTTAAAACCTTAATACAGGTTCGAATCCCAGTTTATATTGTCACAGCAGATCATTATACTTTTTTATTTTATGTTTTCAAGTGAATAATAGACTTTTCTCAGTGAAATAAAAGTGATAATCCACAGTTTTGAAACAGTGGATTACCATTTTTATTTTTCACTGTTTTTGCAATCTTTAACCCGGATTTACGTCAAAAAGTATACCGAGCGTAATTAATGCTGGAAACCATGCGACGATGACGTCGTTTAAATGACGTCATTTGCGCTATGTTTTTTGATGACGTTTCCCGCGATTTTCGATATCTTATAGAAACAAACTCAATAAAAGTAGAGTTTTAACCATAAAATAAAGAGAAAAATGTTGGTATCGGTGTAATATCACGTTAATTTCACTCGTGAACACCAAAAATTGTTATTTTCACTCGTGGCTGCGCCACTCGTGAAAATATCACTTTTGGTGCCCACTCGGTGAAATTATAACGTGATCTTACACCGAAACCAACAATTATCCTCTATATAAAGCTTAGCATAAGCCAAAAGTCAGAAGTCAGAAGTCATAAGTCAAAAGTAAAAAAACACCAGTAAGTCGAAACTCAAAAGTGGCCCTCCAAGGCTTCCATATATTTACTTCTCATTTATAAAAGAAGTAATTTACTGCTATAGAGTGAAATTGGAAAATGATCCGCTTCATAATTGCGGGCCGCAAAAGCGCAAAAGCGGCCTGTTATATTTAATACTGGGTAAGTAAAAGATGCATTGAGACTTAAGCACTTGATCGAATATATGCGTTTCTCTTCATTGAAAAGTTGAGGTACTTCTGAGATGAAAACTGTAGATACAGTCTAATTTTTTTGAAACGCAAGACTTGTCGTGCTTTATTTAGATTCGTCTCTTATTATAAGGTTACTTTTCCTGCTCAAATGTACTCGGTCTTCGTAGTGTAGTTGGTTAAGGCGGCCCAATTCAATTCAATTCAATATACTTTATTTAACGACAGTTACACAATAAACAATTACAGCATCATTTATCTCACTTGTGGCCGTCAACAATATGATTAAGAAATACATTTACACAAAACACATTTAAACAAAGGTATATGCAATGTACATATTCAATTTTTAAGAAAGAATGAACGCTGTGAGCGAGTTGCCTGGATTGCCCATGTATAAGCTAATATCGTGAACACATACATTTTGGATCAACACAACTCGGTTCAACCCAGAGAACATTTGGTGGCGATCTTTAAGGAAAATGCAGTCGTCTACATTGCTTCCTATTGTTTACCTCCGCTAGAAGACCACATGCAATCCTTTCTACATAGAAAGCACATGAGAGTGCTGTGTGTGGTGTGTATTGTATTTTTGTCCAGGACATTTTAAGTCGAGGCTGTGATTTGAATACGATTCTGACAATCAAATTTCGCCAAGAACTTCAGCATTAGGATAAGAACGATAGAGACTCTGGTTTAAACAATGCAATGGGCGTGTGTACAAGGAAGCCAGACGTGTATCAAAATCAGATCAGCCGTGCAAGTGTTGTGTTTCTGAGGAATTTAATCCACATGTTGTAAATAATTGTACTCAAACTATAACCTGTTTAAACTGTGTCTTGTAAAAAAATGATGCGATAGTTCAACTATTAGTGTTTGTTGTCATTGTAAAGGATGAAGAAACACAAAAATGTAGAACGGCCATCTTTTACAATGCTCTAGTTCACTGTTGGTGATGTCATCTAAGACAATTCTTAAGCATCCGCGAACAATCATCATGGAAGACCAGAAAGCAAACATCAGAGCTACAGTGGCTAGGTCAAATGGCTCAGACCATTATGGATCGGTTACAGGGGCAATTTGCAGCAGTCCAAGCGGAATGGGAAGAACAGCAAAGAAAATCTGCTGCTCGTTGACAGTTTCCAGTGAAAAATTGAATTTTTCAAAAATGATATACTAAATAATGTAAAAGTAATGACTAGAATCAACAAATCTAGGAAGCAATTTGAAAAAATCCATTAAAAATGTTGGTGGGTTTGGTTTAACGGCACCGCTATATGCTATATAGTTATATTGGAGTTTTCAAAGGCGTTTGTAACGCTTTATAATTTGGGAGCGTATAAAATTTTCAAATATACAGATAAATGTATACTGTACTATTAGGTTATTTAACATTGTACTGTACAATACGGAGATATATTTGGACGAGTACCCAACTGAGAAAACCATACTAGACGATTAAAAATGATTCACTAAATATTGTATTTCTGTCTTTTCCTCGTTTGTGTGTTTACAAGCAACAAATAATTCTGATTTCAACACGCTTAAACAAACTCTATACATAGAGCGCCTTCTTCATCCGATTCTCATTCGGATCATTTTCACGCGTTTCGAACTTTATCATATATGTTTAACATGGGACTGTTGAACCGGCCAAATATGGAAAAAATACAGGATTTTTTGTATGCACGTGCGTCCAATATGGTAATATATTCTACCGTCACGTGTTGCAAATAAACGTTCACGACTGGATAAATACAATAGATATAGAACAATAGGGAGAACCTTTCCATTTGAGTACGTATTATAAAATTACTTTCTGAGAGTTTGAAGAATTTTATTTTTTCATCAAAATCTGAGAGCGAGCAAACAGATTCAAGAGATATCTCTGTAAGTTTAAGAGATAACTTTTTTAAAACGAAAGATATCTCTTAAAATTTGGCGGTATCTCTTTTTGGAATACATCTATCGTTCACATTAACCAACGGTTACTCAAATTGCAGTGTTTCCTGACAGAGAGTATACTAGTAGCCTGTCAATGTGTGAGCATGGGTGTGGTATTGGTCATGGAGAGATTGATCGACACGTACATCCCTGGATGTGAACGTTATAAGTTATTATTTAATTTTAACAAAGCAGTGATATGTCTAAATATCTCCACTATGGTCTTCTGACGAGCGTGTTCAATCGTTTAACGTTCATGATGACATGCCGTTATCTTACTTTAAAGCAATATTCGTTTAAGTAGGCATTTGAAAGAGAAACAAATTCCAAGGTCATCTGTTATCACAGCTTTGTTAAGACCTAGGATCTTTTAAAAATAAGTCCAAACTACATAGTAAAAGTCAATGCCACATGTGGTAATCATTCTAGGAAAATGATATTTAACATTTGAAGAGACTATATAACGACTGATGCCAGTCTATCACAACTCGCAGGATACCGAGGACAGTTATTAGGCACTATTAAGTTAGATCGAAGTAAGAATAACAGTAACTTTCAGAAGATCCAAATAAATCCTTTTTTTCATAACTGTGGAACAGGGTTTGAGGATTCTTTCGCATGTGTTACTAAAGAAGGTTTTCTTTTGGTAATAATGTATGGCCTTTACAACTAATGGAAGTTAAAATGTAATGTTGATCCAAATGGGATGTCATGCAATGAATGTGATCTTCATGTTTTAACTGTATGATGAAATCCACAAACACCGTTTGCTCGATTTTCTTTATCTCATCTAGGTTTTGCAATCAAAGATCCAATTTAAACATCACGCTTATTAAGATATCTAAAGTGTGCTTCATTCAAACATTTCTAAAGTGGTTGTAAGAACATAATTATCTCATTTTGAAGATATCTAAAGTGGTTTTCGGATAAATTCAGTTTTGATAGGGTATCCATTAATCGATAGGGAAATAACAATATAAGTTTCAGACATTTTGGTAAAATGGTATCATTATGAAGATTAAAACCTCTTAACGGACATCAGACCACTATATTTCTGTTCAATAGTGTATAAGCCTAAAAGGGTTGCAATGTCTCGTAAAACACAATGCACCAGCTCAGTGTGGCGGTCCCTAACAATCCATAATATCATGCACAACCGCAGTGTACACACTGTCATCTAAAATCACATATTAATACGGATTTTTCACAGACTTACCGTTCTTGCGTACCCTTCAGCCTTAAAGAGCACAAGCGGTTATTGATCGGCAAATGAGGGGCAGTTTCGGTCCGATAACGAAAGCGTATAATTTTGTTTTATGTACTAAATGTATTTCTTTATAATTATCGTGTATTTTGCTAAATCATTAACTTATTTCTCCTACAAATCATATCAGTATATTTTTGTAACTTTAATTGTAGAAAATGATAAAATTATAATGAAAGAAAGAATCGCCGGAGAAGGCATGCAATTTCATGAATGTGCATAAATAATTACAGAAATTAATTAGATTGTACTTTCATCATTTCAACAAAATATCAAAAACGTATTTTTATAAGTTTAGTAAATTCGTTCTTGTGTACATTTACTGTGGTTTATTTAGAATTTCTACATACCAACTTTCATTTTTTATTAAAAATAACTGATTTCTGTGTTTTTTTAAAGTATATTTGAATTTTCACTTTCCTTAGTATTGGACCTTTAAATTAAAAATTAAAGCAAACAAAATACGTGATGTGGGAGTTTTCTTTTGTTTTCAAAAAGAAGCAGTACACTAGAAACACTTTTACAGCGCGTTTAGTTTATTAAAATTTAATATTTTACTATTAATATATACAGTTACATTTATTTCATTATTTAAACAAAAAAATAACTATTTTTTTAATGTATCTTTTGTCACTTGTTTTGTCCGAAAAGGCATATTTCTTCAATATTGATAGACAAAAATAGGTGATTGTTTTTGTAACAGTGAAGTATGTTTCAGCTAATATTATCTCTAGGCTCCAATCCTTTTTCATCCAGATTTGCTTTTCCGGTAAAATCATTTGTCAATAACGATTCAAAGTAGGGCTCTGTGTTGTGGAACAACATAGATATTTAGCGATTTTGAAAACTCGCTTTAAACGTAATTTTCTCCTTGTTATTTTAGTCTTAATTTTGTAGCATTTCTTGGTCCGTTTGAACTAACATTGATATTGTATAATTATAGGCAAACTGTGTGCATGGTCCTCTACCTCAATAATTCATGTTTAAATGATTCTCAACTTAACACAAGGTTGCAAAAACCTTTTTTAAAAATGTCAGAATAGTATCTATATTATCACAGAAAAATTTTGTTTTTCACTTCTTGTTGTAAAAAATATGTCATCGTCGGACTTGTAACATTCATGTTCTTTATATGGCCACTTAAATGAGCTGCCTTTAGCGGGAAGAAACCGTACTTTTAGACAAGCCACTTTGCCTTTTGACTTTCAATCCAAATTATATGAGGACTTACTCAAAGTCTATTTAAGCAACTTAGTAGCTTTCAATAAGTTAAAGCATCCGTTGACCAGGCCTTCATGTTATATTAGGTTGGTTCAACACGAGTCAAAGGCTGGCCTTCCCAAACCACTTTAATGTTCATCAGCCTTGGAATATTTTCTTTACGGTATACAAATATGTCTGGTAACTTAAAGGTTTCTTACTAATCTCTACCAGTACACAGTAAATGTACCCTTTTTCCCAGGTCACAGCTACCAAGATCTTTGAACTTGATTGTGTCTAACCTAATGTTCATACAAAATTTCTTGTAAGTCAAGACGCCTGGTACCTTGGAAGGAGTTTAAAGAAAACATGTAAATAGCAATTGTGACACACACTTTACTGAAAACATCAAAAATCACATACATTCTCAATGAAACAGGGAGTAGAAAATGAAAAATAAAAACTACAACATGTATGTCCCGCATAAATAAAATAAACAAAAAGATCAAACATAACTATTATCAAAATAATAACAATGTTGTGGAACATTAACAATGGACAAAGTATTAAAACATGATGCCCATGATTACCCTTGTTCTGTTATATAATTTATCTGTGCGGATCAGAAGCCAAATACGATACTCTAATGGAACATACTAAAATTCTTGATGAAAATTTGAGAATTCAAATCACAGCTTTGAATAAAGTCTGAAGAACTTGTGTAATTAAATTTACGGATAACATAGTGACAGAACTGTGTTCTTTTAATCTTAGACAATGCTGACATTTCTTTAATATTGTTGTAGCTGCTTCTGGATAAAAAGCGTTGTCAGACAGTGTGCGTTATATTCTAAATATTATTGAAAAAATACTGCGCTATATCAGTTGCATGCACACTCAATTTAAAAAGCACTGTTAGCATTTTAGCGGTCATATAACGGTCAATTTTGTCAGTGATATACGTTTCTTGGTAATATAAGAGTAACAAATAATTCAACATCCAAAGCGCTAACGAGACTTCAATGCCTTTATTATGCTTTACTGGAATAGCGTTAAGTATTTAAATGGGATAACTGACCAGCCACACGTGAAAATGGGCCTTCGGACAAAATGCTTGGAAACTAGCTTTCTTGCATATTTGAACAAACAATATTTCAATATCAATACTGCAAAATTTCAGTTACCTACGTTCAGTACATACAAAACTACAACATTTTGGAAAAGTATACCCAAGGCGTCATTGTTCACTCTAAAAATGACGTCACATACCACAATTTGACGTCAAAACTCACTTTAATTTACATGGGCAGTAAACTATTCAGGTAATCATTTCTAACAGCATCATTTATTTTTGGTTGCAACATTATATACTCTTTCAATATATATCATATCTGGTGAACTATTTCATGTCTTCTTTCCACGATCTGCCTTTCATAGGGTATAGCCAAGATTTAAAAAAGAATAATTTCAAATCTCTGTTACCATAGTAATGGTTTTGGAGGATTTTGAAGCAAATAGTATGTTTCTGTTGAGTAAAATATAGTAGCTATCAGTTTTTGTCATTGGTTTTGCATTTAAAGAGGGTGACAAAAATGTAAACTTTATGGGTTTTTTTATTGTCGAATAATGTAACAAATGTCCGATAGTACATTTTCGCGCGTCGAAGGTCATATAATTGTAAAGTTTCTATATAGAATATACATGTATTAGAAATGTAGGCCATAACTGAAGTATTCGAGAGACATTGTGGGCTGAGAATCGTCATACTAGGAAACACTGAAAAGAACTCTAAACTCTGCTTTAGATAAGGCTCTGAGCTGACAAAATGATTATAGAATGCAATGTACATTTAACTAGCACTCTTACAACACATGTGCATAGTTTAAAAACTTAACAATAGTTTCTGACAATGTGAAACACGCCACAATAACAAAATTGGTAAAAAATCAAGTCACATATAAATATATATAGTAGATAATACAAGTAATTCATTTCTTTTATGTTTTGATGGAACAGCCGGTGTCAATTGGTTACCAAAGATAGATATACCTTTTAGGACGTTTTTGTGATATTTTTATCAACAAAGTTTTTACATGATAAATGTACTTTCTAATTCATCTTATTCTACTTGTTCACGCGAAACGAAGTTATGATACTAAATGGGGACCATTCATCTTTTTTAAGTCACTTACCGGATGTTGTTAGTTGTTGTCTAAACAATGAGTTTAAACGTATATAGTATTTCAATGCAAAGTTTACATAGTTTTATTATCTTGTTACAATGGGTAGTAAGCTTGCATTGTACATGTATCTTGTCATGTGATATCTAATATTGTCTATGCAGTTAGTTCAAATCGACTTAAGGTATTCGCAAGAAACCTTTCTTCACTCTGTGTAACACTGGAACAATACAAGTCATTAAATCCTAAAACTTGGTCCTCATTATTGGTGCCTATACAACCACTTTCTTGATGTTTCTGTTAAAATTTTATAAAATGTTTAAACGAAGACGAAATGCCGATAGTTACAGCTCACTACCAATGAAAAAATGTGGCTAATATAACAATGCAGCAGACACTTGTAGAATTTGTTACAAAAAAAAAGATCAGTAACTGAGTATAAGTATTTATATGTATCCACTTAGCAATGTTGAAAATTACAAAATCTATCTTAGCTCAGAATTAGCCGTTCTTTATGGATGAAGAGTGCAGATGAGGAAATTCCTGCGGTCTCTAGCCAATCGTTGCTATGTCAACACAGTCATATTTTGAAAAGGCTCTATCACTGTGTCAAAGGTTAGGTAAACAAGTACAAATGACTAAATCTGGCAAGCTTAATATATCTGAAGCCATTATGTTATAATTATATTAAATATATTTGACGAATGTAGTTTGTTTACAGTCCCGATCGATCCTAGGATTTTTCCTCAGGTTATACCGCCAAGAGGTGGATATTTCGACTACGAAATAACTCCAAGAGTAAACCCATAATATTTCAAGAAAAGAGCAGACTAAAACATCAATTACTTCACATAAAATTCGTTATTTGATATGAGTATTTACTTCAGACTGTAAACAAACACGGAAGTACGTATACTTGTAGTGATGTCGACGTTCTAGTTACAATAGAATAATAACAACAACGATTAATTAGCTAAGTGGTGAAAAAGGTAAGCATTAAATTCGACCGCCTGTTATATATATGTAAAGTTTGCGTTAAGTCATTGCCTTTGTAAAATATAGTGACTTAACTCACTTAAGTGATCTTTAATGTAGAATACAATCCGTTTTTAAACTGAACAGGCTGGTTATTACAGAGAAAATAATATAATTTTGTACAATTATGCTATAAAAACACTAATAAAGTATCGATATGTTCGGCTTTGTAGTTGTCGTCGAGATCCGGCTCACGTTACTGAAAAGGAGAATGGACATCTTAAATGACAAAGATATTTTCCGAAGCATTTACATAGTAAATTGCTTATTGAAGTTGATGACTGCTCTGTTTTTAAGGCGTTTAGTAGACATCCAACAAAACTGGCCAAAACCAGTAACTTTAAAATTCGTCTGTAGGTCATATGACGTCCGCCCACATTAGCGTATAAATACGACGTTAGCTACAAATGTTCACATAGAACAGTGAGAAATGTAACTAAGGATACCGAATGAAAATTTACTTTAACTCCGCTTTATCACATCCCTCTGTCCAGAAATGCATGATTAACTAATTATATAAGTACGCTACATACAGTACTATTTTGCCGACCTTTTTAAAAAAATAATGCTTGATCTATTTAGGACAAATTATCAACCAGACTATTGAGTAAAAAAAAACGTGTATACAATGTTTTTTATATTAATCATAATGTATCAAATGCCATATAAGATGTTTGATATAACTGTTTTCTACCTCTTCTTTTAGGGACTTGTGCTTGTACAATCGGTCAGGTCAACATTAGATTCATAATCACAGATTTGTAAGTTGTTGGCAAAAAGTGTGCCGCGGCTGCAATTCAAACTAGTTATCCACGTGCCTGTGACGGCTTCACACTGGCAGTACGTGCGACAGCCGGACAACGGCGAGGAATAGTAGTCCACACCAGAGCACCCAGCCACTGAAACATAAACACAACAACCTTAGTATAAACAAGCAAATTCAGTGAATCTATATCCCCTGTCGAATGAAGCAAAAAACTGAAAAAGAACGACTGGAAGTGTATTAGTTTCAGAAAAAAGGAGCATTTTTTACAATTTAACCACTCCAATGGGGCCTCATCTCCGCGGGATATTTTTTGCAAGTTACAGTCAATAAGAACCTAAAGAGTTAAAAGTTAAATTTAGTCACTAGTACTTAGTACTACTAGTTTCTGACAACACAAAATCTTAAGTTTCTATACAATGGGGGTGTAGGGGATGGATATAAGAAAGAGTGATCATAAAACATTGAGTCAATTACAATTAAATTTTGATAACCGGTTTTCAAAGAAATAGAATTAAACAAATTACATATTGAATATACCTGGGCCCGACCTATGGGGTTCGGACGGAGTGGTGGCTTGAGGTGTAGGGATGGAAATTAGAAAGAGTGTTCCTAAGATTATTTGAGTCAATTACAATTAAATTTTTATAACTTATTTCAGAGAAATAGAATTTTATTTAGTCTTTATATTGAATATATAAGAAAACAATTGAAAGGCAATAACTCTGGAGTTACTAAAGACAATTCTGAAAAAGGTGGCGCGTGCGTAAATATTAGTTGGTCAGTTCTAATAAGAGCATAGCTGGAGAGGTTAAAGAGCATAGCTGGAGAGGTTAAAGAGCATAGCTGGAGAGGTTAAAGAGCATAGCTGGAGAGGTTAAAGAGCAAAGCTGGGGAGGTTAAAGAAACAAGGCTCAGAAGTGTCAGTATAGCTCTACTGGACTGACTGGACTGTTCTGCGTACGTATTGTGAAAATCGTTTGGAGAATGTGACCTACTATCAAGGTTTTAAAATAACTGGCTGTAGCACAATTGGTTTTCCCATAGTATGGCTCAATTTCAATACAGATCATCTACAGGCTGCATGCAGCACTCTGAGCAAGTTCATTTAAAAGTGTGACTTGCATAGGCATTAGTACAGTAACATGTCTAAAAATTCAATACAGATCATCTACAGGTTGCAGACAACCTTCAGGGCAAGTTTTGTGAAAATCCATTACATAATTTGACATGCAGAGTGTTATCAATTTGAAAATGTTACCTGTAGAGTGTTATCAAGATGTGACAATAATCGGCTTCAGCACGATTTGTTTTCGCTAACGTTCTGAACAAGTTTTATGAAAATCCATTAGAAAATGTAATCTGTAGAGTGTTATCAATGTTTTACAAAAATGGACTGTAGCAATGTTGGTTTTCGCACAGCATGACTTATTGTCTATACAGACCATTAACAATTTGCAGGCAACCTTCTGAGCAAGTTTCATGAAAATCAAACGAAAATTGACCTACAAAATGTGGCGGCATCACAACCCTTTTGTCATAGGCAATAAAATTTGAAAGTTTGATGATGAAACCTTAAGAAATGACAAAGCTTTAGCCAACGTATAATTTTAGTGAAAAAATGTTAGTACAAAAAGGAGCATAACTCTGTCAAAAATGAATTTGACCAACAACATCTGGCGGCATCACGACCCTTAAGTCATAAGCAATACTATTTGAAAGTTTGATGAAGAAATCTTAAGAAATGGCAAAGTTATAGCCAAAATCTATGTACAAAAAAGGGCCATAACTCTGTCAAATATTACCTTGACCTACAAAAAATGGCGGCATCACGACCCTTTTTTCATAACCATGCAGTTTGAAAGTTTGATGAAGAAATCTTAAGAAATGGCCAAGTTATAGCCAACGATAAGTTTTCATGACAAAATCTAAGTGCAGAAAGGGGCATAACTCTGTCAAGTATGACTTTGACATACAAATCTGGCGGCATCCCGACCCTTTTGTCAAAAACAATACAATTTGAAAGTTTGATGAAGAAATCTTAAGAAATGGTAAAGTTATGCCAACGTTAAGTTTATGTGACGGACGGACGGATGGACGGACAAGGGCGACAAAAAAAAGCTGTTTTCTAAACATTTTAGATTGTCTGCTGTTACACATGAAACTTAACCTGACTATGATAACAATGAATACTAAATAACTAAGTTAAAGTACAGTCATAAAGAAAACTTACATGTACAATTGCGGTCATCTAAACCTGCCACCGATGTTGTTGGTGTTGGTGATGTTGTTGGTGATGTTGTTGGTGCTGCTGTTGGTGCTGCTGTTGGTGTTGGTTCTGCTGTGGATTCTGAGTCGACACCTGAATTAAAATATTTCATTACTTCAGAAATTACATGAAAACTTGATAACAAACTTCAAGCTAAAACTAAAGGTACCTGCTAACAACAATTATCTCACTTAATAAAGCTTCCCTATACATGAACGTTACTGTTCAGCGCATGTTTCAAAACAAAATTATGTCCTAATAATGACACTAATCATTGCCAAACTCTATCATTTAAATTGACAAAAAGGCATCGATTTCCTTCATCCATGAATCAACCAGGTGTAAAGGTAAAGGAAATTAGAACTGTGGAAACCAATCGACAAGTCATAACATCTTATAAAAATCGGATAAAGGCAGAAATCGGATAGAACGGCGGTAACGGATTTTACGAGAAAATCGGTGCGTAGTATGATCAGCTGAGGATACTAAACAAATAAAGACTAATTTTGAGGTCAATACATAATTTTGCGGGTCTGTTTAAAGTGTTTTTCACAAGTCCGCAAAATTATTAATTGACTGAAATATTAGTCTAAAATTATTATATCGTATACCTCATAAAGAGTAGTGAAAATCATGCGAAAATATAACAGAAATGACGTCTTAAAATCCGTGCAGGTCTACACATCATTTTCCAGGTTTACACATGCTTTTGCGGACCCGGCACGTGTGCCTGTCGGCCAATCAGGATTAAGTATTTATGACAGGTATACGATGTTTGTAGTTATACTATTTAATGTGCAATGGGAGACTTTAGTGACTTATAAATTAGTTGCCTTATTGAATAAAGTCCAAGATAACAAAAGTTCAGGTAGGTCGTATCAGTTGGAAATCAATCACTCCTATGTTAATTAAACTTATAGGACTGTCAATAATTGGAAACAAGGGTATTAAAAGAACATGCGTCAAATTCATCATTTAATCTGATTATCATGACTGCAAATATTTCAGCATACCTTTTTTCATATAGCGATAAATACAGAGTAATCCAAATGAAAGATCCCATTAAAACGGAGACTACTGACTAGAATATCTCATGATTATGTTCTTACCGCTTGCTCATGTTCTTACTACATGCTCATATTCTTACCACATGCTCATGTTCTTACCACATGCTCTTGTTCGTACCGCTTGCCCATGTTCTTACCACATGCTCTTGTTCTTACCGCTTGCTCTTGTTCTTACCACATGCTCATGTTCTTACTGGCACATGTTCTTACCACACGCTCATGTTCTTACTGGCTCATGTTCTTACCACATGCTCATGTTCTTACCACATGCTCATGTTCTTACTGGCTCATGTTCTTACCACATGCTCATGTTCTTACCGCTTGCTCATGTTCTTACCACATGCCCATGTTCTTACTGGCACATGTTCTTACCACACGCTCATGTTTTTACCGCTTTTTCGTGTTCTTACCAAATGCTCATGTTCTTTCCACATGCTCATGTTCTTACTGCTTACTCATTTTCTTACCGCATTCTCATGTTCTTATCGGCTCATGTTCTCACCACATGCTCATGTTCTTACCGCATGCTGTACGTTGAATGTCGCCCTGTAGCGAGTCTATGACAGAAATGTCATCGACGTAGAACACGTAATCGTCATCGGAGGCAATTGATGTCAGCTCAGTCAGATCGGCATCTTTAATTCCAACTGCAAGTACCTTTGAATAAGTAAAAGAACAATTTGTATGTATAATATATAATCTTCTTTTCCTCCAAAAAGAGAATCATTTATCACAATAACACGCTTGCTTCGTTGGTATGTTCTTACGTCTGCATGGTAACAATAGAGTATAGCTAAATGTAGGACGTGTATGTGCTTGAAAAGAAAGAATATATACCTATAAATATTCAGTCAAAAATACAGTCTAAATTCATCCATTAAATATTACCTGACAGAAATGAAATTCCGTATTTTATGTACGTGCAATCCACACAGTACCATTACTCATAGTCGGTTAAAAAAAAACCATTAAGGCCTTCTATTCTTTATTATCTGATCTTTTTTTAGTTCATCCAACTAGCCTATTGAAGATTCGTGCATATACATACGTTTATAACGTGGCTTTTGATTGGTATATATTATTTTAATATAATGAGGTAGATTATAAAAGGGTCATATTTGTATTTAAAATGTATGCATATTCAGAGTACTGTCGGTACTAAAAGACGGCGAGCAAATGACCTACGACCTACAACAGGCATCGAATAAACCAAGGGTTTTATTTGGATTAAAACGATTTCCTACCATAAGTTCTCTGTTTCTATGAAAGGCATACCAGTCCATTTATAAATGGCATGTTCACCATAGAAAAGTGTTGCTAACGGTTTAAAGATTCCGTCGTGATGGCTTGGCGGAACGTACTACGCGTTTGGACATACTCGATATGACGTGGCTTTGCAAGAAAAAGAAAACACCAGACCTTAAATTGACACTGACTGGGTGCCGGGATCCGAAGATTCCAGATTCTAGTGAGGGGCACTAATTCTGTCAATCGGATCCCTTTTTGTCAAAACGAAGATGTAACATTTTAACACTAGAATTTGCCAAAAATATAGAATGTAAAATATAGTAAAGCGATGTCTTATTTATAGGACTACTCTCGTATATGATTGTCTGTGATGCCATTCTCATACAACGTAATAAAATATATACAAATGCATATTTACTGGCCAAAGCACTCGTTTTTTCTGTCTTTTTTTTAATTGAATAACGGTTGTTACCCAGTGAGTTACATTTAAAGCAAAGAGTTTGATCAGTGGTCAGCTTGGTTACTATTAACATGCACGTTTTGAATCAAGCTGAGGGCGAGTTAGAGTTAACGATTTTGCCTAAATGTTGAAATCGTTTAATTTCAGTAGCAATGGGTTTCTTTTGACTAGGATTTCTTACTGCATGTGCTAATTTAGTGTTACACCTTTCCATCAGTGCGCAGAAGACAGCGTTAGGACCTACAGTAGCTCCGTTGTCTGCCACTAGGTGGCAGATCTTGCTCATTCCTTTCCCACCTTTTACGTTGATATGATGAAGTAGCTGATTCCCTGCTACACTGTCGAGAGGATTGTTAGCATTTTGCATCACAAACATAAATCTTTCTTAAAAAGGTTATGACAAAACTGAAACGATTATGCGTCAAAGAAGTATTGAACTAAAAGAACGCGCACCGGATTATCTAGCTGACAACTACCAAGTGTTCTCTGTATAGAGAATAGTTTTTCATATATTTACCATATCCACAGCATCTTGAAGGTCTGAAGCCGCTTCTGATGTCGGTGTAGGATACGTTGACAACCCATCAGTGATAACGATTACAATTTTAACTGCATCAGGCCTGTTTCCAGCAGAGATAATGTCAGTTCTAACATAGTCCAGAGCAACGTCCGTATCTGTTGAGCCACCAGTGTAGCTAAATAAACAAGAGGGCAATGATGGTCCTATATCGCATACCTAAGTTTTATTTCACTTTAAAACAAGAAAGTAGGTCAAAAGGTCAGAATCAAGGTCAGTCATAGGATTTTTTTTATTTAAAACTGCACCCAAGCAACATTTCTGTGAAATAATTTTTAAATCAACGTGTTTTCCATATAGCCATATAAGGAACACAAACCCCGTCCCCTTGCGGTTTTAAATTATTTGAAGGAAATTGGAAGAGGGTCACCCAAGGGTCATTTCTGTAAAATTGTTTCGAAATCTGACATGTGGGTTCTGACAAGAAGTGTTTTTCCTTTTGAATGCCATAGCAACCATAGTAAAACTGTTATACATGTATCCGCTTTTGTTGGAGGAATATGTAAGCCCCTTATCCCAGGAACATTTTTGCAAAGTTTCATCATTTTTGGCTCAGCGGGTTCAGAAGAGATGTTGTGTGAAAATGTGAACGAACGTACGATGGATAACAGACAATGGACGGTGACTGATCACAACAAATTGTTCAGGTGAGCTAAACGACCAAATACATAAAAATAAATACAATACTTATAATCATTAAAGTCCAGTTATCACTTTAGATGTAAAAATAGAGAATATTAGGTTACTGTCTTAGTGTGGTTGAATTTATTAGGCGAGTTGGAGAAAGGTTTATACGGCGAGGCTCTGCCGAGCCGTATAAACATTTCGAAGACTGCACTATAAAACTGTATAGATTCTAATATGTGCTATAAGTGCGAGTGGGTGGGGTGTGGCTGAACTGGACCCTGGACTGGAGTTGACTGTGGTAAATAGAAATGTCATGTAGATCTACGCACTTAGTTGCTTGATACTGACGCGGCTGGTCTGAGACCTGTAGTGAACAGTTGCTGATAGAAGATTCAAACATCATTTGTTTCTCTTTGGAAACAGGACTCTTAGTTAAGAGATGGACTGGAGCAAAAACCAAGTTGCAATGTTTCCTGATGAAATGATTGACTCAGTGATTGAATGACTCAAATAAACAATATAGAGCATGCTCTAGTACCATATCGTATTAAAAGAAAGGACTTCCAATCTTGCAATACTGACAAACTCCAATCCTCCCAGTGACAAAAAATATTATTTCAACACTCGATCAATAGGTTAACTTGTTGATAATTTCACCTATCATATGATAAGCTGAAAATTATAGGAAAGAACTTTAAAGAAGTAAGACACAGGAGCTGATAAGTGACTTTATGACTAAAACATGGCTAAATGTTTGTAAGTTCTTGTTTATGTTTGTGATGCATGGTGATTAATGTATTCCGGCATATTAAATTTTAAGAAAACATATCTAGATGAAAATGATCATTGGGTGACTCTTTGGTTATACCACAGTTCATGTTTCAATTACATACTTGGATATTTAACCATTTGGTCAGGGTCTATATAATAAAAAGATCATGCTTGGGATAAACCCTTTAAATTCAACAACAGTGGTTTATCAGAAGATCATGGGCATGCATTTTTCTTAAATATTAGCAGTTTTTCAAGAATTAAATTAATTTACACAAATTTGCAACATCATGGGTGTTACAGTGCACAAACATTCAATTTTCTACCCAGTTCTAGTTCAATCTAGTTAAATTTAGATACAGTAGTAACTTACTGTATATTTTGACAGAGAGAAAGATTAAAAACAGTGACATAATCAATTTTAACAATTTAAGACAGCATTTACTTAATTAAGAAATATTCATGATTAGATCTATTTATGTATTTTGAAAATGACATTTGTTGATGTTGAAAATTAAATAATTATACAAAAGAACTCATGTTTGTATTTTTAGTGTGTCAGCATTAAATAATTTAATTGTTTACATGTACTTCATGACCGACAAACTAGGTCATGAAAGTAGTCCGTCATCAGCTGTTGCTAAGGCCAGTGAGGAAAGTTTTTCGTAAAGCTGTCCTAAATGATTTAAGACTTGTCGTTCATCTTTGATTTTGTACAAAATGACATTATTAATACTATCTATAAAAGCATGTGATAAATGGCACATTGATATGAGTTTTAAAATCACTTTGATAGCCGATTTAAAGTTTAAAAATTTCGTTATTACGAAAAACATTTCGTTTTTTTACGAAATCTTATTTCGTTTTTACGAAATAAAAAGAATGTATCACATGTCACTTTACGGGCACCTTTAACCTTGACCTTTAAGGTAAGGACGCCGGACTTGCATGCAGAACGTCTTCCTCATGTGCTAAACATTTGTGCCAATTTGTTTTTAACCCTTCAATGCATAGAAGAGTTAAAGTTCGGACACGAATATGTGCATATATACCGCGTCCGTCACCTTTAAACTCTAAATTTTTTATTTGAAGCAAATTTTATAAAGGTTCGTCCATAACATAGCTGCTCTTATGGACGGACCTTTATAAAATTTGCTTCAAATCAAAAATTTAAACTCTAAGTGTTACCTTGACCTTAAAGGTAAGGACGCGGGTCTTGGTCGAGACAGAATTCGCAACGCGCTGAACAATTGTGCTATATTATATGAAAATCCTTTCATGCATGACAAAGTCATAGCCCGGACACGAAAAAAAGGAATGACGGACACCGACAGACGGGCGATTTTAAAACGACCACCTTTTTGGAATAAAACACAGTATACAACGCGGCACGAGATAACATCAAAACAACAAAATTAACAACGCATAGAGAAATATGTAAGAATTATGTTGTAACTACATCAAATATTTTGTCGGTCGCATTTACAGACTGAAGGCACAACGAATAAACTTCATAAAACGATCGCAGAATTGTGCTCACTTACCTTAGTCCCCAAACCTTTTCCTGAAGCTCTTGTTTGTCTGTGTAACCTTCGAAATTGATGACTTCCAGGACCTGGGACGCGTACGTTATTACAGCGAAACGTGTTGCAGGTACGTCAAAGCCGTCAATGATAGAATTTACGAAGTCCGTTTGTTTCGCAAAACCATACTCTCCAATGGACCCGGATGCATCTACCACAAATACTATATCGGCACCATACAGTGGACATGCTGTAAAACAGTGGATAATAATACAAATTAACAGTATACCTAGTTCATTTAGCTGGCTCTCTTTTGTATTGAGCAATCATTATTCTATACATTGACTTACTTTATATAGGATTCCATTAACATTAGTATGTAGCAATTCATAATTTACTAAAGACGGAAAACATTGATGTTACACAATATAATAAGATACCTTGTTTGAAATAAACTAACCAAGTAATAGTCTTTACTCTTGATACATGAATTAAGCGAGCTCAACTGGGATCATCACATCGAATCGAAAAGGGTTTTCACTCCGTCACATATCAGGGTCAAAATCAGGAAAAGAGACATCTGTCCTCCATAGACAGGTATGACCAGGAATAAAGTGCAAACCACTCATCAAGTTTATATGGCGGCTGATTTCTGCCATGTCCCCTTTTCGCGGGGGGGGGGAGGGGAAAAAGGGAAATGAAAAAATTAATTTATTCCCTTCGCCTATAGGCGGGTTGCAGTGCGAAAATGCGAAACACGAAAAACAAAGGGCGCCAGGTGACAATTGTTCACCCCCAACCCGACGAAATGTATGTGTTCGCCTTCAAGGCTTTGCATTTTCGCACAGCCACTTGTCGCGTTTTGTATTTCGTCCCGCCAACGTGAAAAATGAGCATGTTTCGCCTTTTCTAGTTTTCGTCTTGCGCCTCGCCAAGCAAAATTTTTTATCGGTTCTAGGGTTTTATCCTTCGCGGAGTTCTTTTGCGCATGCCGGAACACGAAAGGCGAAAACTGTTTGATGAAACCCGAAAAGGCGAAAAATGTTCATATCGCAACTGCCGCTTGGCGCCTTATGTTTTTCGTGTTTCGCACTTTCGCCCCGCCAACCGCCGAGGCGAAAACGTGACAAATCAGTTGCGTGATTCCAGTATAGCACCCACAATGAGGGATGAGGGAAACTGTTTTATGAAGCTAGAGTCTAGTCCAGGTAAACAAGAGAGATTTGAAAAGCTCGCCTATAAATTGTTTTTAGAATTAATGGACAGCGCTCTGCAAAGACTATCTATATTCAAAAGAAAAGTACTTAGAAAAGAACTACATTTTAGAATTAATGAACAGCGCTCTGCGAAGACAATCTATACTCAAAAGAAAAGTACTTAGAAAAGAACTACATGTAACTTTCATAAACTGA
Source organism: Saxidomus purpurata (assembly GCA_022818135.1). Lineage (NCBI taxonomy): Eukaryota > Metazoa > Mollusca > Bivalvia > Venerida > Veneridae > Saxidomus > Saxidomus purpurata. Next base: position 43,457,125 of record JAFMSR010000013.1, read on the forward strand.
AAAATACGGGTATATATAACAAAGACAAGGCATAGTCTACGTTGTCAGTTTTTTCCTGCTAAGTACTCTATTTCCGAAGGAGCTGTCTGATCAAAATTTCCTTTTTCTTGAATTTTTTTCCCCCCCCCCCTAAGATTGTTTCTTTTGTAGATAAGTTAAACACTGATTTGCACCTCCTTTATGTCAACTATTCAAATGTGGTATTGATCAACTTCATAAACCGTATGTCGCTAAATGACTTATTATCCCTAGACGCTTGTTTCGTGAATGTTCAAAATTAAGCAGTTTACAATATGGTAGTACTTTTTTCATTGTTAAGGGCTTTTTGCAGTCAACATTAGCCCTTTTTGTGAAATATTTGCGTCCGATTTCCACATTTTGACTACATGTACTTAAGTCTTATCCACTGCCAGAACTGATTCCATTGAAAACGTGTAAATAACTATATAAGACGTACAACTTGCTATGTACAACACAAATCTTTTCAGTTTTGTTCATTACAACATCTTTGTACAGATATTTACGCACGATATTCATTTCTTCGTCGGGTAAGCTAAACAAAAACTGTTAGTAGATATACGCACCTGTACACTGCACGAAAAGGTCGTGATTGCATACCGGAACCGGAAGACTTATGTCAAACGAGGTCCCAGTGCCACAAGGTTGTTCCTGCCAATAATACGAAGTGTTGGTACCAGCAGATCCCTCGGCGGTAGCGCAATGGCAAAACTTCTTACAGTTTGACCCGTACATGAGCTTCAGTCTCCGCACTTCATAGTCCTCTTTCGTACATGTGTCTGTAGTAAAACAGTTCAGTTAGATTTAAGTTATCAGATATCAGAGAGTGCTATGTAACAGTGTGACATTTTATTTACCTGCAGAAGCTACCGGGGTATTAGGTCAGCTTCAATAAACGAGTACGACTTAATTATTATCACAGTTCGTTGACAACCCTTGAAAATGTTTAGAATACGTCTCCATTTCAGTGTTTGCGAATCATCAAACTACCAACAATTTCTAACTGCACTCAGTGTATTCGCCGAAAATATTTACAGCGTAAATCACACAAAACGGTTGTTCGCAACGTGCGTATGGTCTGTTTGATGAACCACAGGACATTCATGTAAAACCTTTTATCATTGACAATTTTCAATTTAAATACCATTCTCTTGTTTCTTTTACAATGTTGAAAGTATTCAAGACTAAACTAGATATTCAGTTATTTGTAATTGATAAGAGAATGAAACACTGGTAAAGGAATACGTACCGTTAACTGTGCACCAGTCAACTCCTGAAAAAAAAATCTAATACTTAAATTTCAGTTTTTTGTTGCTGTTTCTGTTTTAAATTTGATATGAACCAAGAAACAAATTGCCGAAGATGACGAACATTTTTTGTAATACTTTAAACTTATCTCTCAGCAAGAACAAAGATTAATTCCGTCTAATTACATGTATATAAATGGTGCGCATATGAAACAATGAGCGTTCGATCGTAAACTTTTATTAACATGTAATTTGTATGTTTAACTGGTGCCCCTTGACGTGTGAGTTTGAAGTCTGGTATTACATGAGCGTGTTTTGTTCACATACCGATTATATGAGTCATGCCACTGAAAGCAGTGGAATTTTACAGGTTTGAATCAAGTCAGCCCAGTGACTGGACATATTTATCTAATTAACATGAAAAATGCAATAACGACTTGCCCGTGCCGATAGCTGGTCCAGGCGTTGTAGAAACTGAAACAAAATAGAAATTATAAACTGCGCTGTATAAAAAGCTTTCGTATTTAATATTTTAATGAAATTATATATTTCACGCACTTTCAATCTCATCATCTAACAAGTATCATTTGCAAATAAAGAAAAAACAAAGCACAGAAAAATATAAAAAGAAGAAAACAAGAGGACCATGATGATCCTGTTTAGCTCACTTGAATATAATTGTACCATATGACAAAGAAGAGACAGCTGTAGAATATATCCATGAGAACTTGGAACTCTCTAAAGAAGGTCAGCATTGAAAATGCACCACAAAATGGTGCCTAATAATGGTCCATTAGCTTCAATACAAGAATGGAGTCAAAGCACGCCAAATTCAACATCATTATTGAAATAGGTGCAGAAATACCTGCATGACCAAGTTTCAAACTTAACCTAACTCAAGACAAACTTTCTGACTAATTTTCAAAAAAATCAGACCAAAAATGTGGTATCTAGAGTGTTCAAAAGTTTTTCTTTGATTTTACCATGTGACCTAGTTTTTAACCCCACATAACCTGATTTCATACTTGACGTACAGATCATCAAGATAAACTTTCGAACAAAGTTCCATTATGATCGGACTGAAAATGTGGCCACTAGAGTGTTTGCATGGTTTCCTTTGATTAAACGGAGTGACCTAATTATTGACCCCATATGTTTAAACGCTGACCTAGAAATCATCAAGACAAACTTTCTGAGGGGGAGCGGTGGTGTAGAGGTAAAGGTGTCTGCCGCTCATCCCGGAGGTTGCGGGTTCGAGCCCCACTGGGGTCACGTCCTCATATGACACCAGTACTGGTTTTTCCAGGAAGCGGACTCGAGAGTGACTCGATAAGCTACAAGCTTTCTTCACAATCGAGCTAATATAAATTAGTATAAACTAAACTAAACTTTCTGACCAAGATTTAAAATGATCAGACTGAAAAGGTGGCCTCTACAGTGTTCACAAAGTTTTCTTTGAACTGACTTAGTGACCTAGTTTTTTACCCCACATGACCCACTTTCAAACTTGACTTCGAAATCATCAAAAAAAAACTCTGGTCAGTTTCATAATGACTGGACTTAAAATCTGGCATCTAGAGTGTTCACAAGGCAAGTGTGGACAGACATATGACAGACTAGATTTCGTTTGTACATGCAGACAGACGACGGACATCATTGGTCACAATAGCTCACCTTTTAGCGCAGGTGAGCTAAAATGCACAATTTTAATAGCCTTCCTTCAATTCTCAGTGTAAAGAACAGTTTTAACTTACCTGGTGTACTAGCTGTCGTTGACGATCCTGTGTCTGAAACAGAAATGAAAACTTTTGATAAAATTAAATTTACATACCTGCAAACACGTAGACTATAAAGAAAGATGACTTGATCCGTAGATCGTATATGAAGTTTTTGGCAAATTGTAAAATATGTACACGATATAAGTGAGAACTGTAGAATTGCCGTAGTTGTAAAGGAATAATATCTTGACTTTCTGCCTTTACGCAAATACACTTTACTAAATCTTGACGTCGGTAACATAGCAACAATTTGCTGATTAAAATCTTTCTTGGGTTTGTAAAAGAGTTAACGTACCAGCACACGAAACTTGCCAGTCATGAATGCAGTTAGGTAGCGTTGCATCAAACAATGTTCCTGACGGACACGTATGTTCTACCCAGTAGTAAGAAACGGTGCCACTGGACGCTGTCGACGCATGCGCACACTGACAAAACTTCCGGCAGTTTGTACCATTGCTAGCTAGTCTAACATCCTCGTAGTTATATGAATCGCAGCCACCTTTAAGTAGAGCATGAAACTGAGATATTTGATGAAACAATTTCATGTTCAGCTGCTGATATCTACAACATTCCCTTGAGTGCTGACAGTAATAATGTTTACAAATGTGAAAACGATCCATTTTATTTCCATGACATGTTTAGCATAGATATAGCACTTTTTCATTTTATCTTTTAGAAGATTTTCTGTTTGTTGCTATAATTACTTTTATGATTTTAGGCTAGCTCGAGTTTTACGTACCTAACTGCTGTAAGCAACGGTTGTCACCTACAAAAGAATATCACGTTTTAGTTGAAAGTTACAACAACAGAAAAGAAAGAAAAAGTAGACAAGAATTAAGGAATAAAATAACAAAGCAAAATAGGGACACTATGGTCTGATTACACTCGCGGATCCGTCTGTAGTAACGGTCGATTAATTTGATATTCAATTAAAACAAATTGTGATAGTTCTTTTCCGACTCTAACTATAATGTTTTGCAAAGACTGATGTAAGCAACAAGTAGCAAATCAAAGTGTTAACCCTCTAGAGCCCAATGTTGCACAGATGCAACATCACATCATAAATGTTCACTCTGCTATCAAATTTGGCTTATTTACATTTTGAAGACTATTCTTAGTTGTACTTGGCATGTATGTGTAACAAGACAAGTATGTTCCAAACACAATTTTCATGATGAGTTACTTCCCCTTGTTATACATCCGCCATTTGTACCAAGAAAATGGAAAACAATTATTGACTTGTTTCAACAGCTGTACTTTTAAGAGGAAAGAATTAGTTAGCTAGTATTTCTGTGTTCAGTCATGGAATTAAAGCTTGATTTTTCACTTGGTTACATTGTTTCTCTATATCTGGCATACTTTCGAAGATTCATTTTCAGAATGTGCATGTTGCACCTGTGCAACATTGGGCTTTTGTGAAAAGTAAACTTTTACAAGCACATCATACAAGTACCTTTACTTTCGCGTTAACTGATTAAATTTCTACCTTTAAATTGTATTTTAAGAATAATTGTAGTACATTCCAATAATTTTCAAATCTTTGCTACTTGAAATCCCATCCTAGCTACTATGACTAAATAGCAAGGTTTGGAGAATTTCGAAATTTTTCACATTTAGAGTGACCTTGACTCATTTAAACAACTTTGATATGATTATTTGAGCTTAACCATTCACCATAGTCACTCCATAAACAATATGTGTCATTGTATGTCTATCACTAGTGTTTTTTTAAAATTTGACAGTGAAAGATTATAGAATTTGCGAGTTAATCAAAGCTTAGTTGGACTACTTTTTTAACCCAGTCAGTGACCTTGACCTTTGACATTGGGACCCGGGAAAGTATAGCGGTCAATTTGCCCATGACTAACGTTTGTATTAGAGTAGACTTTAGTTCAATGTTGGGTTTTACTTTGAGTTCCTCTAATGTTGATGGGGTGTCAAACCATAATTTTGCCATGGCATAGGCTCGGTAGAAGTCAATGAATGTATGAAGAGGCTAAACTTTTTATTGGTTATGAAATTACCTGTGTATAAGTATTCTTCTTCAATCATATAGGTGTCATTATCTTTAATTAGGTCATGATAATTATAACTAAGTCCTAAACTAGTTTTAAGTACTAATGTTGCACTGGTGCAACTATACTGTAAAAGCCCAACGATGCCTCGTGCAACATCAAAAAAATCTTTACCAAGAACAGTAGACATAAATTGTTTGGTTTTTAAGTATGACTCATCGCGCCTCCTTATAAACAAACTCTTTTCCACTTGTGCATGTGGGGTTAAATTCAAAATGGCGACAGATTTGGCATGTGCGACGGAAAGTGAAGATATCTATTGAACAGAAGTTAAAGTTTGCTGAAAGCGGATATAATAACATGTACATGCACTCTCTTTTCATATCCTGTTCTGAATGTTAACCTGCATTTACAGCCTGGATGTAAACTTGCATTTACAGCCTGGATGTAAACCTGCATTTACAGCCTGGATGTAAACCTGCATTTAAAGCCTGGATGTAAACCTGCGATGATTTTTCAGTCTGGATGTAAAGCTGCATTTACAGCCTGAATGTAAACCTGCATTTACTTACCCGAAGATGTTGTCAGTGATCCGGCATCTAAAATGAAAGGTAAAAGAGTGCAGAAATAAACAAAATACATGTCTGATTCAACGTCTTGTAGGGAGCCTCTTATAAGTTCATTTACAATCTGACGTTTACATGTAGGTATTTGTTTTTCATGAATTTCTTAAACGGTCATAACTTTGTAAAACTGTGGACGATGAGATTGCTGTCCCATCAATTTTACTGTGAAAGGACTTGAATTAAGCCTAGAGAACGTCCTCTTTTATTAGCTGTTGCATTTACTCCTGCCAATCCTGTAACAGTCATTGCTATGGATACAGTATATACTTGGTGCATTATTTTATATCTCACTGTGCTCTGTGTAACTCCCTTTCTCATTGGAAAATGAGATAACTAAAATTTTACTGGAATTCTGTGTTTATCAAAAGCATTCTGTATTTCATAGTTAAAGCCTCGTGTTGAGATTTTTCTAAAGTTGTAACATGTATAGAATAATAAAACAGCGAGATATCAAATTGTAAAAAATACACAAAATTGTAATCAAATCAAATATATCATTTCAGAAGGCGGTAGAGAGTTACCTGTTGTAGGCGTGACACGTGTTGTTTCATCACTTCCGGAATCTTCTGGCTCATTTTTGAAAAGCTCTGTATAAATAAAACAAAAGTGTTAGGATTTTTGCAATCAAAAAATTGTCGAAGGAAGAATGTAGGAATTTAAACTTAAAATATGTTGTGTTAACAAATAATGCAACAATTAACATTAAACGTAAGTGTCACGGTACGAGGCAAGCATTATTGCGCAGTCAGCACATGGCAGATTTATCAAGCATTAGAGTATGGAACGCCTCAGCTGCCTTATGACTATGATTTTTAATTTGTTCTGTGGAAACAACAGTTTGTTATGTCCAAACACTAGTTTGTTATGTTCAAAGTACAATTTGTTATGTGGAAACAACAGTTTGTTATGTCCAAACACTAGTTTGTTATGTCCAAATAACAATTTGTTATGTGGAAACAACAGTTTGTTATGTCCAAACACTAGTTTGTTATGTCCAAATAACAATTTGTTATGTGCATAAACAATTTGTTATGTGCATACAGCAGTTTGTTATGTGCAAACACTAGTTTGTTATGTGGAAATAACAATTTGTTATGTGGATACAACAGTTTGTTATGTCCAAACCCTAGTTTGTTATGTTCAAAGTGCAATTTGTTATGTGGAAACACTAGTTTGTTATGTCCAAATAACAATTTGTTATGTGGAAACAACAGTTTGTTATGTGGAAACACTAGTTTGTTATGTGCATTTAACAATTTGTTATGTGGAAACAGCAGTTTGTTATGTGGAAACAACAGTTTGTTATGTGCAAAAGCATTTTGTTATGCGGAAACAACAGTTTGTTATGTATAAACACTAGTTTGTTATGTCCAAATAACAATTTGTTATGTGAAGACACCAGTTTGTTCTGTTTACACACCAGTTTGTTATGTGCTAACGCTAGTTCGTTATGTGGTCCTTTTTACCGGGAAGATAGCAGTCATGTGACCAACCAACTACGTCACATTTGTAATGTATGATACGTCAGCACTGATGACGTAATATAGACTGTTCTCGACTTTGTCATAAGTGCGCGCCGGTAGAAAATGGAGGCAAATAAACTTTCGATTAAAGTCTGACTTTTCATAACGTATCAACTTTGCTGCATGTTTAATCTTGTTCTGTTACCAAATATTGACAGGCTGACTAGTACTAAAGGCACTTAAAATTCATACTCATGACCAGTAATGACTTGTATGATTAATTCTTTAAACTCATGCGCCAATTATATACAGCAACGGAAAACATGCAACATTTTGCTAACTTTGAGACTAGGCTGAAACATGGATGCTATAATAAGCAAATGTTTAACGAACCATTTCAGTTCAGAACAAATTAGCTTTACAATAGGTAAAATATTATCTCAATTTGTAAAAATATATAATTCGTGTTGAGGACACGACATATTCGTGTCAGTTTTTTGTTGTTGTTGTTGTTTTCCTTTTAAATAAATTTGCTACTCAATCAAGGGTAAAGCAACACTGAATTTCATTAAAAACGATGTATGTCGTTAATTACTTTACGTACAATATTAAACCTATTGATATACTTTAAAAGTCATAATACAATAAGGCAAATAAGAATGTAATATGCAAACTTGTACGTTTTACAATATTTTTATTCTCCCTGAACGCCTTTCTTGTTATTTTCGTTTCGCACAAGACTGGCCAAATAATGGGTTGAGAAATGTTAAGTAGTCGTTGAATTTGCAGTGTTGCGTAAGAAAAGTATGCTGCCTTATTAAAACGTGTCTAAACAACTAAAACATAAAGATTTTCATGTATTTATCGCATTTGGTCATTTAAAATAATGCTTTACGAATGTATATTGTTTGTAGTCATCAGTTACTGTATGTTTGTCATATCGTATTCTGTCATATATGTGATATGTAGATGCATGTATTGCTACATGGGTCTAAGACTGAATCAAACTTGAAACTTGTTCAACTTCATAACGACGGCAACTTGAAGCGACATTCTATTATTTTTTATAAGTTTATTACAGTAGACGGAAGTATCTTTCATTTTGTATATAAAAAATAGCCCTTATTAAGAAAGCGAAATAAACAAGGTGAAAAATAATGTAAAGTCGCGTGTACTCAGTATTAAATCTTCCCGGTAAAAGGGACCACATAACAAACTAGTGTTTGTAGAAAACAAACTGTTGTTTGCACAAACCGAACTGCTGTTTGCACAGAACAAACTGCTGTCTGCACATAACAAATTGATTTTGCACATAACAAACTAGTGTTTGAACATAACAAACTGTTGTTTCTACATAACAAATTGTTAAATGCACATAACAAACTGCTGTTTGGACATAACAAATTGTTGTTTCCACATAACAAATTGTTATTTCCACATAACAAACTAGTGTTTGCACAGAACAAACTGGTGTTTCCACATAACAAATTGTTGTTTCCACATAACAAATTAATTTTACACATAACAAATTGTTATTTCGACATAACAAATTGTTATTTCCACATAACAAACTAGTGTTTGCACAGAACAAACTGGTGTTTCTACAGAACAAATTGTTGTTTCCACATAACAAATTGATTTTGCACTTAACAAATTATTTCCACATAACAAACTAGTGTTTGAACATAACAAACTGTTGTATCCACATAACAAATTGTTATTTCCACATAACAAACTAGTGTTTGCACATAACAAACTGCTGTATGCACATAACATATTGTTTTTGCACATAACAAATTGTTATTTGGACATAACAAACTAGTGTTTGGACATAACAAACTGTTGTTTCCACATAACAAATTAAAAATCATAGTCATAAGACAGCTGAGGCGTTCCATATTAGAGCGGTTACGGAGCAAGTACTAATGAGCAGCTAAGACCCGATAATCATCATCAACCATTAGAGAAACGGTTATGGTGCTCGCGTAACAAGGCAGGCAACACGGCAAGCATCATCAAGCATTTGAGCCACGGTTAAAGAGTTGTGGATACGGAGCAAGTATTACTGAGCGGTCGATACACGGCATGCATCAACTATTCGAGCTGCGGCTACTAAACAAGCAGTACTGAGCGGTCAATATACGGCATGCATTATCAACTACGGAACAAGCATTTCTGAGCGGTCAGTATACGGCATGCATTTTCAACTATTCGAGATGCGGCTACGGAGCAAGTACTTATATAAATCAGCGGCTATGACACGACATGCATCGTTAACTATACGGAGCAAGCATTACCGAGCGGCCACTAGACGACATGCATCATCAACTATCAGAACTGCGATTCCAGCACAAGTATTACCGAGCGGTCACTACGCGGCATGCATAATCAACTATCAGAGCTGCGGCTACGGAGCAAGTATTACTGAGCGGTCACTACGCGGCATGCATAATCAACTATCAGAGCTGCGGCTACGGAGCAAGTATTACCGAGCGGTCACTACGCGGCATGTATACATAATCAACTATCAGAGCTGCGGCTACGGAGCAAGTATTACCGAGCGGTCACTACGCGGCATGTATACATAATCAACTATCAGAGCTGTGGCTACGGAGCAAGTATTACCGAGCGGTCACTACGCGGCATGTATACATAATCAACTATCAGAGCTGCGGCTACGGAGCAAGTATTACCGAGCGGTCACTAGACGATATGTATACATAATCAACTATCAGAGCTGCGGCTACGGAGCAAGTATTACTGAGCGGTCACTACGCGGCATGCATAATCAACTATCAGAACTGCGGCTACGGAGCAAGTATTACTGAGCGGTCACTACACGGCATGCATCATCAACTATCAGAACTGTGGCTACGGAGCAAGTATTACCGAGCGGCCACTACACGACATGCATCATCAACTATCAGAACTGCGATTCCAGAGCAAGTTTTACCGAGCGGCCACTACACGACATGCATCATCAACTATCAGAACTGCGACTACGGAGCAAGTTTTACTGAGCGGCCACTACACGACATGCATCATCAACTATCAGAGCTTCGGCTACGGAGCAAGTATTACTGAGCGGTCACTACACGACATGCATCATCAACAATCAGAACTGTAACTACAAAGCAAGCATTACCGAGTGGCCACTACGCGACATGCATCATCAACTATCAGAACTGTAGCTACGAAGCAAGCATTACCAAGTGGCCACTACACGACATGCATCATCAACTATCAGAACTGTAGCTACGGAGCAAGCATTACCGAGTGGCCACTACACGACATGCATCATCAACTATCAGAACTGTAGCTACGGAGCAAGCATTACCAAGTGGCCACTACACGACATGCATCATCAACTATCAGAACTGTAGCTACGGAGCAAGCATTACCAAGTGGCCACTACACGACATGCATCATCAACTATCAGAACTGTAGCTACGGAGCAAGCATTACCAAGTGGCCACTACACGACATGCATCATCAACTATCAGAACTGTAACTACAAAGCAAGCATTACCGAGTGGCCACTACACGACATGCATCATCAACTATCAGAACTGTAGCTACGGAGCAAGCATTACCAAGTGGCCACTACACGACATGCATCATCAACTATCAGAACTGTAGCTACGGAGCAAGCATTACCAAGTGGCCACTACACGACATGCATCATCACTATCAGAACTGTAGCTACGGAGCAAGCTTACCAAGTGGCCACTAACGACTGCATCATCAACTATCAGAACTGTAACTACAAAGCAGCATTACCGAGTGGCCACTACACGACATGCATCATCACTATCAGAACTGTAGCTACGGAGCAAGCATTACCAAGTGGCCACTACACGACTGCATCATCACTATCAGAACTGTAGCTACGGAGCAAGCATTACCAAGTGGCCACTACACGACATGCATCATCACTATCAGAACTGTAGCTACGGAGCAGCATTCCAAGTGGCCACTACACGACATGCATCATCAACTATCAGAACTGTAACTACAAAGCAAGCATTACCGAGTGGCCACTACACGACATGCATCATCAACTATCAGAACTGTAGCTACGAAGCAAGCATTACCAAGTGGCCACTACACGACATGCATCATCAACTATCAGAACTGTAGCTACGGAGCAAGCATTACCGAGTGGCCACTACACGACATGCATCATCAACATTCAGAACTGCAGCTGCGGAGCAAGCATTACCGAATGGCCACTACATGACATGCATCATCAACAATCAGAACTGCAGCTACAGAGCAAGAATTACTTAGCGGTCACTACACGGCATGCATCATCAACTTGCCACGTATCAAGCATTACCGAGTGGACACTTCACGACATGCATAATCAACAATCAGAATGCAGCTACGGAGCAAGCATTATCGAGTTGCCACTACTTCAGTACACGGCATGCATCATTAATTATCAGAACTGCGGCTACGGAGCAAGCATAACCGAGTGGCCACTGCACGACATGCATCATAAACAATCAGAACTGCAACTACGGAGCAAGCATTACCGAGTGGCCACTACTAGTACACGGCACGCATCATCAACAATCAGAACTGCAGCTACAGGGCAAGCATAACCGAGTGACCAATGCACGACATGCATCATAAACATGCAATTAGAACTGCAGCTACGGAGCAAGCATTACCGAGTGGCCACTACGCGGCATGCATCATCAACAATCAGAACTGCAGTTACAGAGCAAGCATTCTTTAGCGGCCACTTCACGGCATGCATCATCAACTATCAGAACTGCGGCTGCGGAGCAAGTATGACTGAGCGGCCACTACGCAGCATGCATCATCAACTATCAGAACTGCGGCTACGGAGCAAGTATGACTGAGCGGCCACTACGCAGCATGCATCATCAACTATTAGAGAAAAGGCCACGGAGCAAGCATTTCCGAGCGGCCATTACACGGCATGCATCATCATTTATTAATCTAGAGATGCGGCTACGGAGCAAGCGGTCGATACACGACATGCGTCATTAGCTGTCAGAGCTCCGGCTACGTTGCAAGCATTACTGAGCGGCCATTACACGGCAAGCATCACCACATATTAGAGCTGCGGCTACGGAGCAAACATTACCGAGCTGCCATTACACGGCAAGCATCATCAACTTTTAGAGATGCGGATGCGCTGCAAGCATTACAGAGTTGTCATTACACGGCATGCATCGTCAACTATAAGAGCTGCGGCTACGCTGCAAGCATCACCAAGCCGCCATTACACGGCAAGCATCATCAACTATTAGAGATGCGGCTACGCTGCAAGCATTACTGAGCTGCCATTACACGGCATGCATCGTCAACTGTTAGAGCTGCGGCTACGCTGCAAGCATCACCAAGCCGCCACTACACGGCAAGCATCATCAACTATTAGAGATGCGGCTACGCTGCAAGCATTACTGAGCTGCCATTACACGGCATGCATCGTCAACTATTAGAGCCGCGGCTACGCTGCAAGCATTACCAAGCCGCCACTACACGGCAAGCATCACCACATATTAGAGCTGCGGCTACGGAGCAAACATTACCGAGCTGCCATTACACGGCAAGCATCATCAACTTTTAGAGATGCGGATGCGCTGCAAGCATTACAGAGTTGTCATTACACGGCATGCATCGTCAACTATAAGAGCTGCGGCTACGCTGCAAGCATTACTGAGCTGCCATTACACGGCATGCATCGTCAACTATTAGAGCCGCGGCTACGCTGCAAGCATTACTGAGCGGCCATTACACGGCAAGCATCACCACATATTAGAGCTGCGGCTACGGAGCAAACATTACCGAGCTGCCATTACACGGCAAGCATCATCAACTTTTAGAGATGCGGATGCGCTGCAAGCATTACAGAGTTGTCATTACACGGCATGCATCGTCAACTATAAGAGCTGCGGCTACGCTGCAAGCATCACCAAGCCGCCATTACACGGCAAGCATCATCAACTATTAGAGATGCGGCTACGCTGCAAGCATTACTGAGCTGCCATTACACGGCATGCATCGTCAACTATTAGAGCCGCGGCTACGCTGCAAGCATCACCAAGCCGCCACTACACGGCAAGCATCATCAACTATTAGAGATGCGGCTACGCTGCAAGCATTACTGAGCTGCCATTACACGGCATGCATCGTCAACTATTAGAGCCGCGGCTACGCTGCAAGCATTACTGAGCGGCCATTACACGGCAAGCATCACCACATATTAGAGCTGCAGCTACGGAACAAACATTACCGAGCTGCCATTACACGGCAAGCATCATCAACTTTTAGAGATGCGGATGCGCTGCAAGCATTACAGAGTTGTCATTACACGGCATGCATCGTCAACTATAAGAGCTGCGGCTACGCTGCAAGCATCACCAAGCCGCCATTACACGGCAAGCATCATCAACTATTAGAGATGCGGCTACGCTGCAAGCATTACTGAGCTGCCATTACACGGCATGCATCGTCAACTATTAGAGCCGCGGCTACGCTGCAAGCATCACCAAGCCGCCACTACACGGCAAGCATCATCAACTATTAGAGATGCGGCTACGCTGCAAGCATTACTGAGCTGCCATTACACTGCATGCATCGTCAACTATTAGAGCCGCGGCTACGCTGCAAGCATCACCAAGCCGCCGCTACACGGCAAGCATCATCAACTATTAGAGATGCGGCTACGCTGCAAGCATTACTGAGCTGCCATTACACGGCATGCATCGTCAACTATTAGAGATGCAGCGACGGAGCAATAAGCGTATGTAGGGTTTGAGCTGCCACTGTGTATTTACACAGACGTCCACCTGAAATTGCACTTGTATGCAGTGTGTAGACACGCACAAAATAGAGGGTGAAATGTTGATGGCATTATCTTTTGACTTCGACACTATGGTTCTGCACCTAGTCTCAATAATTACATAAAAAATACTTACCACAGGCATCTTTCGTTAACTCTGGTAAACGTTTAGCTAATTCATCCGTGTTTTCAGCTTTAGCCACATAATTCTCGCTTGAAGCTATGGTATTAAGTTCTTCTTCGTCGGCATCACCGATTCCAACCGCAAATACCTTCAACAATTGGTGTTGATAATGATACTTTTCATAAACTTGTAATATAAATATAAGCATTCACGTAACTAACAATAATACGCATTACGATTCTGCACTGATGGAGAAAATTCGCCCTCCTTTGCAAGCTCTTCGTAATCTTAGTTTTATATTGTAAGGAAACACGCCATGCTTAACTTCAAGAACCATAAATGAACTAGTGTTCCACACAATCACTGGAAACGTTATAAATACCCATTTGTGACTACATGTGAGGATAGCTTAATAGAACATTCGAAAAAAAAACATTTTTGCGAAGTGACCTACACATCCAAAAAAAAATATTTTTTTTTGCTAAAAAAAAAAATTAAAAACTAAAAAGATGAAATTGAAAAAAATATTTTTATAGCAACTGTGACCTTGACCCCTAAAAAAATTTTCTACTGTTTAATATTATGTAAATATGGATGGATTTCGTAATATACTTTATTATCGGAATATGTGCGCAAAGTATTAATAAATAAGATATAGGTGAATTTATGTAAGAGGTTCCGTATATAAACTAGCCACTACCTTAATTAATCAGTATTGTTTTATCCGGCCAATAAATTTTCAAATAGAAAGGTCTACATTAGGCAGAAAAACAGCCTTTTCTGTCTACGGCTTGAACAGAAAGACACTATCATTTCAACTATAAAACATTAACCCGTGTAACATGATCTTAAATGCAGTTTCTATCAATTACCTTGTCTGCTTCAGTTTTCAGAACATCTGCCGCTGCCGCTGTCTCCGAAAGTGACGAGGATTTACTGTTGGTGACTACAATAACTGTATCTGCTACGTGTTCCCTGTTTCCTGCAAGCGATGGCAAATAGTCTGCGATGTCGCGTAGATGTGATGAAATGTTTGTGTGTTCAACATCCGGCCATCTAAACAACATGACAGAAACCAGCCAGTTAAAAAGACGACAACATAACAGAAATTATACATATCAGAGCTGTTAAAAAGACGGCAACATAATAGAAACAGTACATACATGTATATCAAAGCTTTGATTAAAAGCAATGTTTACAGCTTTTAAAAAATGGATCATTAGAATATTATCAGTAACTTAAAACAATTTTTTTGGTAAAATCTCTTACAAATATCTGCCCCTGTTATCATTCAACAATTATGTAGTATAACGACTTACGCGAGACCAGAGACCAAGTCCTGCAGTTCACTTTTGTCCGAGTAAAATTTGTCTTCAATTGACCCATCAAATTCAGGATACGTGTACACAGAAAACCTTGTATTGTCCTCGGATACATCGAAATTGTCGATAAATACATTAACACTTGCCAGCTCCTTCCGGAAGTCTTCCTCACTGACGGACCTCGACACGTCCAAGGCAATTAGGACATCTCCGATAAAACTATCACACTCTGTGTAATTGAAATAATTAAGGCCTAACTAAGCTACCTTAGAATAGGGGCGTTCTTTTTTCTTAAGGGCTGGCGTACGTGTGCGTTTTAAGAGAACATATTGAATCATATTTCAATACATTAACAAAGCTTGTGCATGTAAGTAAACTATAGTTAAAGTCGGGTCCACGTTTCGCGGAGGAGTTGTTGACTCTTACCCTCTTACTGATTTTCGTATTGTTCTCTTTTCAATTATGTTAGATGTAAGACTGGTGCTGATATTGTTTACTCTAATAAAACGTGCACAAAGTTTTCTACTTACCCGGTTTGGTTGATTCTGGGGAAAAAAACATAAAAAATCTTCAGTACTATTTATTTACTTTTATACACTTTTACATAATTGTATGACCTTTTCAAACTAGAAAAGACCAGGCTCATTGTGGAGTTTGTTATAGAGGTTAAGACGAAAATGGTGAAAATAAATACATATACTGGCGGCTATCTATCAGTTCTTTCGATTTATACATATACATGTATCAGCAAATGGTTTTAAGGTCTTGGTATCAGCTGAAATTAAATTCGAATTTGACTTTTTGCATGGGCATGTTACTGGAATGCTTCGATGGTACACATCTGTTGATGCAAATTAATGATCATACGTTAAAATTGGAATGTTCAGAGTATATAGATATCGTTTAGAGACTTTCTAAAAGTCATGACCGGATGTAAAAGCAATGCAAAACTTATTGCCACACATTTCACGTCAAAGGCAGAAAACTTACGGTAACACTGGCTCTTCTTTTTCATTCCCACCATGTTCCGGTTCCAGATAGAGTTCATCGGACATTGGTTGCATGGTTTGTTTTTCCAGTTGCTTTTGTAGTATCCTGCACGGCATTTCGTGCACGTCTTCCCGCATTCTGATTGCTGGAAGCCAGGCGGACATTTCGCTGTATGGAAATAAGTCAACGGTTTTGTTTCTAAGCATCAATATTTATACTGAATTTGTCAAGTACAAAAAGTTTAAACGTGAAGTATAGTAAACCCCGCAAACTTTTAGTGTCATCAGTCCGAGGTATGAAGATCCATTGGCCGTGAACGACATACCAGGCTAGCGACAGGGATACTCTTGGATGTATGTAGGGAAGCAAGTCGTTTTCCTTAGACAACTACATTTTGTATGTTCCTTCAGTTTTGCTTCCAAATCGTTGAATTTCTATATTACATAATAAGCACTCAACCATGCACTATGCTTTCTTCTCGGTTAACAGGTGAGAAAAATGTGCGGCCTGACGAGAATTCATACCGAGGAACCCATCAATTACAGGACAAATGCTCTAGTGACTGAGCTATCCGGCGGTAACACATTTTAGTTTCAATTTTGAACAAGATCGTAACAGCCACTTTACATTTAATGAAAAATATACACGTACTAGTATAATTTCCTAGTAATTAAAAAGGAAAAGTATGTGAAAGTTTACTTACGAAGACATTCCTTCCAGCTCTCCGCTCCTTTCCTCAATGTTGTGCAACCTGGCGGACAGTTCTCGCACAAGTCTGAGCCTTCGTTTGACTTGTATGATCCGTAGTCACACGGGAGACATTCAAGTACCGGTAGGCAACGATGACCTTTCGGGCATTTAACTATTCAATATAAAAGATGTGTTCGGTGTTGATGTTCTTATAATTGTCTGCAGATGCTACGTGCTGGTCGATAGAATCGTGCAAAATATGACACTAAAATATTCATGTAATTATCATAGTTTAGTTGTTCAGCCTATTGTTTCCTTTACTTATTCTCATTGCCGATTTGCATATTGCTCTTTAACAATTTTTCAACAAAACCGAAAGTGATGACCTGCTGGCCTGCAGAGGTGCCAGACTACTAAAGTAGCTGGTATCCACTTCTCAAATCACCAATGAATGACATATTCTTTGACCTCTTTGTGTTTAATCGTGTGTGAATGCAGTATCACCAGTATACATCTAATAAAAGGATTTGCTTCGGACATACACATACAACTTCAGTAAGCTACAGAGTTTATGTATGTACTTTCAACCAAAACAAATAAATACATGTTAAATACTTACAACCTAGAAATCTGGCTATAGCATTGGAACCATCGGTCACCTTCGTGTCCCCTACTGTTTTCTGTTCAAAATCAACACAAGAAAATACAAATGTAGTCACTTCGATAATGCGGGCTGTAATATCTTATCACGTGAGAACCTTTGGGTCCAATGAGGATGTTGCCACACCAATGCAGATATTTGGCCTATGGCTTAAGCAGAAAGGTATTTTTTATCTATTAATTTTGGTACTATTTATAGTAAGTTATGGAATAAAATTGTTTATAAAATGTTCGAGCATTTTTATCATGTGACAAAATAGCCACCAAAACTGTGACTGCCAGACAAAGAGGTAACTTTAATTTACTTGTCTGTATTGTTTGTCCCTTGAATAATACTTTGAACGTGTTCATACTAATGGAATGTTAAACACTTTGAAAAGCATTGTTGTCTAACGGCATAATAAGTTAGTGAGATTAAAATATTTTCTCCTATCCGCTTTGGTACAATTCCAATGATTTCATTCAAAGGCATTGAAGTATTACATTCAAGTAAAATTAGACTTCCTTGATTCGATATAAACTATGTGTAAGTGCGCGGATGCGAGCGTGTGTGTGTACCGACTTACGTACGTTATTTAACAGTTGTTAGTTTACATTTTAAAAATGATTACGCAACCGTTAAGATAAATTATGATATCTGGTAATTAGTGCGTTCGCTATCGAACAAAAGTCGGGTCTAAAGACCATTTTTGAATTTGTGACATCGTGACGTTTAACTAAATACTACTGTCGCAGTTCAATTAGATCCACAGGCATAACGGTTCTCTTATTCTTCAAATGACATTTTTACTGTTCAATGCCAGCATGAAATCCTTTTACCAAATGATCCTTAGATCAAGAGATTAATTGTCTTTTTCAAGCAATCTTCCTGCTGACGATCCTAGGCGACCGCCTGACCTACTGACCTTCTTTGAAAGTGACGTACTGTATTAAGAAGCAGTTGGAACATTTCCTATTAGATCATAAAAATGTCTATATAGATATAACATGCGTGACTACTTACGCCTATGTTACATGTGTATCACTACTCAAGCCTATGTTATATGTGTATCACTACTCAAGCCTATGTTACATATGTATCACTACTCAAGCCTATGTTATATGTGTATCACTACTCAAGCCTATGTTATATGTGTATCACTACTCAAGCCTATGTTACATATGTATCACTACTCAAGCCTATGTTACATATGTATGACTACTCAAGCCTATGTTACATATGTATCACTACTCAAGCCTATGTTACATGTGTATCACTACTCAAGCCTATGTTACATATGTATCACTACTCAAGCCTATGTTACATATGTATCACTACTCAAGCCTATGTTACATATGTATCACTACTCAAGCCTATGTTACATATGTATCACTACTCAAGCCTATGTTACATGTGTATCACTACTCAAGCCTATGTAACATATGTATCACTTCGCATGCCTATGTTACATGTGTATCACTACTCAAGCCTATGTTACATGTGTATCACTACTCAAGCCTATGTTACATGTGTATCACTACTCAAGCCTATGTTACATATGTATGACTACTCAAGCCTATGTTACATATATGACTACTCAAGCCTATGTTACATGTGTATCACTACTCAAGCCTATGTAACATATGTATCACTTCGCATGCCAATGTTACATGTGTATCACTACTCAAGCCTATGTAACATGTGTATCACTACTCAAGCCTATGTTACATATATGACTACTCAAGCCTATGTTACATGTGTATCACTACTCAAGCCTATGTTACATATGTATCACTACTCAAGCCTATATTATATGTGTATCACTACTCAAGCCTATGTTATATGTGTATCACTACTCAAGCCTATGTAACATATGTATCACTACTCAAGCCTATGTTACATGTGTATCACTACTCAAGCCTATGTTACATATGTTTCACTACGCACGCCTATGTTACATATGTATGACTACTCATGTCTATGTTACATATGTATGACTACTCAAGCCTATGTTACATATGTATCACTACTCAAGCCTATGTTACATGTGTATCACTACTCAAGCCTATGTAACATATGTATCACTTCGCATGCCTATGTTACATGTGTATCACTACTCAAGCCTATGTTACATGTGTATCACTACTCAAGCCTATGTTACATATATGACTACTCAAGCCTATGTTACATATGTATGACTACTCAAGCCTATGTTACATGTGTATCACTACTCAAGCCTATGTTACATATGTATCACTACTCAAGCCTATGTTACATATGTATGACTACTCAAGCCTATGTTACATATGTATCACTACTCAAGCCTATGTTACATATGTATGACTACTCAAGCCTATGTTACATATGTATCACTACTCAAGCCTATGTTACATATGTATGACTTCTCAAGCCTATGTTACATATGTATCACTACTCAAGCCTATGTTACATATGTATGACTACTCAAGCCTATGTTACATATGTATCACTACTCAAGCCTATGTTACATGTGTATGACTACTCAAGCCTATGTTACATATGTATGACTACTCAAGCCTATGTTACATGTGTATCACTACTCAAGCCTATGTTACATATGTATCACTACTCAAGCCTATGTTACATATGTATGACTACTCAAGCCTGTGTTACATATCTATCACTACTCGAGCCTATGTTACATGTGTATCACTACTCAAGCCTATGTTACATATCTATCACTACTCGAGCCTATGTTACATGTGTATCACTACTCAAGCCTATGTTACATATGTATCACTACTCAAGCCTATGTTACATATGTATCACTACTCAAGCCTATGTTACATATGTATCACTACTCAAGCCTATGTTACATATGTATCACTACGCACGCCTATGTTACATATGTATCACTACGCACGCCTATGTTACATATGTATCACTACTCAAGCCTATGTTACATATGTATCACTACGCACGCCTATGTTACATATGTATCACTACTCAAGCCTATGTTACATGTGTATCACTACGCACGCCTATGTTACATATGTATCACTACTCAAGCCTATGTTATATGTGTATCACTACGCACGCCTATGTTATGTGTGTATCACTACGCAAGCCTATGTTACATGTGTATCACTACTCAAATCTATGTTACATATGTATGACTACTCACGCTTATTTCATCGCTGTACCAATCGTCGCCATCATGTGCCGACACAACTGTTAAAACCACCACGACAAGCCACCAAACAACTCGCATCTGTAATGAAAGCATTACTCATTACATGTTTCACTTTTACTACGACTACATATTTTTCTTTTAACTACGTTTCTTTCTAACGCTATGACTGATAAAAGTCGAAGGACAATAGATACATTGAAACTTCATGTAAATACCATTTACTAGAATTCAGTCTGTTACGGGGTCAAACGTTTTCTCGTTATTGGCAAATTGAATCCTAATTTTACAAATAACAATTTGAGAAGTCAACTTTTAAAGATGATATTAATTTTATTTGACTGAATTTAAAGTTTATCAACATTTCAGTTACATATTCGTACATTAGTGCTATTAATTACAGAAATCTGCGTCCCTTTGATCAATGCAAACCACACTTTCAAAATTTAAAAGCTCGACATGACTAACTGATAATATTCAGCATACAGCAACTATCAGTTTAAAGGAACTTTACCAATTTGCTGACATGAATGAATCTGCTGAATCATATAATCAAGAGTTCTAAGGATGAATAATCATAGACATGTAACTGTATGTCACTATACAGATAAACTATTTCATCATATGTGTTGATTTTGTTACAAATTGTTTCTTTTCTTTTATGATTATGTTATGTTGTTGTTGGGATTTACCGACGGTAGTCTGGCTTTGAAACAAATTAAAAAGCAGCCAAAACTTACCAACATAGTTTCCTAACACTGGCCTAATTGTCTAACCAGTATATATTGAATTTCTATGATAATTTATGCACTTTCTTCAAGATTTCAAACTTTTATATGTGATGAGGTAAAAAGTTATACATGTACCAGTCGTTAGAATATACATGTGGAGATGCTTTAGTTTTCATTTCAAAATCTTGAAAACAACGCTAGAAAATGTATCATTTAAAATAGATACGGCCTTATTTTCACTTAACGGGCGAAAAGTCTCAAAGGCAGACAGACAAACATTGTTTTATATTCAGTATCATTTTACTAGGATTATATTGATTTTAGATCCAGAATATTATTTTTATCTTATAAATTAGGTTCAAATTGTAAATGCTTCGTGCGTGTATGTATACTCTGGGTGATAGAAATAGGCCTACGGTGGTTACAGAAAATTCTGCGGTTGAAACTTACTGTTCAAGGTGAATATCCCGGCTTCAAAATATACTTAGTGAATTCTGTAATTTGACATTTGACAATTAATAAATTGTGTTACATTGGTTATATTAATGTGTTTTAGTCATTGAAAATACTAACGAATCATACCAACAAACACCACATATAAATGTTACTTACTGTCGTGCTTTTTGTGACAAGTATCCTTCCGAAGATGTAGAAGAAAATATCTTTTCACAGTTTTCTTGCTGTTCAATTTCTCTTCCGCCCACGAATGATCGGGGTATATTTTAAAATGTAACTTTGTAATTTAAATTCGTTTTACGTCATAGAACATTTGATACTAAAACGATTGTCTTTACTTACCAGTACTTTGTTTAAAGACAATAGATCTTACATATCAACGAAAGAAGCAAGTCATGCGCTTCACTGGTTGAGAACAAAAGTCGTGAAAAGTGACTGTCTACATTTGTAACAGAAAAGGACGGTTAACAGAAGTGATATGTTTGGAACAACACCGACGAATGCGTCCGTATACATGTAAAAAGGTATAGGCAAGAGCACTCCTATTTGTAATGTAAAGGAAAGACCTCGAAACCGCTCTTTAATAGTTTACGTTTATTTCTGATTGTCTTTTGATTTTAAACGCTACGTCCATTAAAGAGTTAACTGTTTTGTAATTTTGGCATTTGCGAATGTACATGTATATGTTTTTTTTAACGGTAGCATATATTTTAATGCCAACGGCGTTAGCTGGAGCCGTTTAAACTGTTTGCAACCATTAAAAACCGTATATACGGTAAATGACGGTTATTCCTACTCTATATCATGCACAATACTCTTATATGCCATCATTAGTGATCGTTCGATTTTTGCAACTGTATAAACGTTTATTCTAACGCAGTACCGATGTAACGTCGTTTCTGATTGGTGACGTCGTTTGAATTTGCGACTATTTAATATCGTTTATATAGTCGCAAAATTCAAACGGCGTTTTAATTATCGCATTTAGACACATTGTGCGTTAGAAAAGGGATAACTATTTAATGATTTTGATATTTGCAAATTTAAAAGACACTACGTTAGATCGGTAGTGCGTTAGAAATGTAAATATAAGAAAACTGATACAGTTTTAATGCTAATATAAAATTTATACACTTTGTTTTAATATTTTTTTCTCGTCGACTTATAGCATTTTTACGACAGGCTAAATCCTGCACAACTCTGACCCGACATTTTTAAAAGAATGTCCGTGCATAATTTCACATGATAAAGGGAGATCATAGAAAAGGAGGCAAGCCGGAGACAAGGTTGTTAGGCACTTCCTCAAACTACCTTCTATCACTATGTCTAATATCAAGTAAATCTGTTTCGTCGTTTCGGTATTATGTATGGACAAGCATAATCTGATTCAATCAAGGGAAGTTATTAAAATAGGATCTGCAATTGTCAATGTACTTCCTCTAAATGTCCTCTACCACTGTGTGAAATATAAACTCAATTCCTTACATACTTTTGGAGTTACATTCCAACAAGCATTATATTACATAAAGGGAGATAATTCAACAATGAGATGAGCTAGAGTTATGCTTCTTGATCACTGCACTTCCTCTATTATCTAGTTGATACTTAAAATGCTTTTGGAGTTATGCTCCAGACAAGCATAACACATAAAGAGAAATAATTTTAAATGGGGTAAGCTCGAGTTATATACATTCATTTGTTCTTGGTCACTGCATTCCATCTCAATGTCCTCTATCAATGTGTGTAGTTTCAACTTAATACCTGAAATAGTTTTTTAGTTATGGAGATGGACAAGCATACTGTTTTAACAGAAATAATTAAACAAGAGGGCCATGATGGACCTATATAGCTCTCCTGAGTAGCAGCACTTACCTAAGGAAGGCACTGGTTGCTAGGTGAAGTCACTGGTTGCCAAGAAAGTCACTTGTTCCAAGGGGAAATCAGTGGTTGTTAAGAATGTCATTGGTTGCTAAGGAAGTCAGTGGTTGCTATAGGAACTCATTGGAAGCTAAATTTCTCCTATAATTATATAAAGACATGGGACCCCCCCCCGTAGGCGTGGTCAATTTTGCTGGGGCATGATTTGAACAAACTTAATAGAGGATCACTATCCAACGTTACATATCAAATATCTAAGCTCTAACTCTTATGGTTTTGGAACAACCAATATTGACCCTGGTGGCATGATTTGAAAACACTTTGAAGAGGTCCACTAAACACTGTAACACACTTAATATCAAGGCTCTAGACCTTGTGGTTTTGGAGAAGAAAATGTTTAAAGGTTTTCCTATATATGTCTATGTAAAACAAATGACCCCCTGGGCAGGCCAAGTTTGACCCAGGGGGCATGATTTGAACACACTTCCAAGAGATCCACTAGACAGTGTTGCACATTAACAATTTTGGTAGAGGTCAACTAGGCAATGCTACATGCCAAATATCTAAGCTTTAGGTCTGTGGTTTCAGAGGTTTTTAAAGTTTTTCCTATTTGTTGCCATAGCAACCAGAGTTCTGCATGGAATGGAATTCTGAGTAAGTTTGGTAGAACTTCATGCAAGGAACGTCCCTGCCAAGTTTCATCAGCATTGGCCCAGTGGTTTCAGAGATGTGGTTTGAAGCATGGACGGACTTCCTCTGGCGACACTGTGTGTTTTCGTGCATGTGGGGTGCAGAGTACAAACAACACTTCTTGGTTGCAGTGTATCTGTGTATCTACATGTAAGAATACGTGGACCTTACAAAACTAAACATACCATTCCTCACATATTTGCATGGTACTGGTGAGAGACAAAGGAAGGTAATGCTTAACATTTCATTTTTCACAAGCTTTTTGGGGTTCTCAAAATTGTCCATAAACTTCTGGGGTGCAATGTCCAAATGCATGTGGGGTTATTTTTGCATACTTAACTTTGGATGGTCAACACAAACCATTCAATTTCAGAGATTTTTTTTTTTAGTGTTTTTTTTTGGAAGTGTAGAGCCAAAGGAAACAGTTCAGATAGGTTGTTAAATGGGTGCACCCCATAACCAACAAAAAACTCAGATGCACTTTCTGTACTGGCAATTAGCCTCACAACGTCACTAAAGTGGCAGAAGACTGACGGACAGACAGTGGGGGATGGGAAAAGTGTACAAAGTGCCAGGTGAGCTGAAAAGCAGATTGTTTACCAAATCTATGGAGAAATACAAGCACAAGAAACCAGTATTTGTTTTATAGTGTATTTTTAACACAGAAAATCTATAAATTCATACTTGATACATTTCTGCTGTTACCATCTTTTACCTCAAAGAAATATATACCAGTACATATAATTTTGTATCACATTATTGTACATATAATAAATGGACATGAAACCTGAAAGGCCAAGAATACCTTTACAATGACATACAATGAGTTAAAAGTAAGTTTTAAAAGACAACAGCTGACTCAATGAAGCTTTTTACAGTCGGAGACTAGAAGAAACTAGAACTATCTGCATGAACCAGGAGCCTGTTGTTCAAAACTAACACTTGACTTAACAAAACACAAACATACGGCAGTACCAACTGTCCTCAACAAAGACATGTAACTATAAAATTCAAGCAACAGCCAATTTAATCAAAATTTAACCTGCTAAATAACTAAAACGGATTTGTCTATCTGTCAATTTAGACTCCGACAATAAGTGTTTAAATAGGTGTTTAGTGAAAATCTATTGACTGAATAGCAAACAGTACAAATCATGATCTGCACTGGTCAGAAATGTACTGACAAATCATGATCTGCACTGGTCAGAAATGTACTGACCAATCATTGTCTGCACTGGTCAGAAATGTACTGACCAATCATGGTCTGCACTGGTCAGAAATGTACTGACCAATCATGATCTGCACTGGTCAGAAATGTACTGACCAATCATGGTCTGCACTGGTCAGAAATGTACTGACCAATCATGGTCTGCACTGGTCAGAAATGTACTGACCAATCATGGTCTGCACTGGTCAGAAATGTACTGACCAATCATGATCTGCACTGGTCAGAAAGGCCAGATCAGTTTCCAGCAGCAGGGTACGGTTTACTGTTTGCAATAACTTTACAAATCTGCAATGGCTGTCCCATTTGCAATTGTAAACAAACTTGTCTCATTTAATGCCATAAATCTTAGATACCATGTACATCATTTTAACACTGAAAGTAGGTTTCGTTTGTCATCTAAAATTATTTAGAGTTCAGAGTCATATTTCAGGACTTCCATAATTAAAAAGTTTGCACAAGGTAATGATAAGAACGTAGGAGGTGCTTAATGGAGTAAATAGTGTGACATTATACATCCTATTCACACCATGTTGTCTGTCACAAGTAGAAACATGTAGATATCACTGCCTCTTCTTCCTTCTATATCCAACTCCACCAGATACATGAATCAATTCTGTCTTTCCTGTTTCATTTTAAGATAAACATGTACGAAAAAAAAATGCCTGTGATCCTTCTCTACAACTGCCCTCACATCCTACACACAGTCTTTTATCCATTATTCTGGACTTCTGGTACATCTTTTTGATGAAATGTTAATGCTTTTTTATTCACATATAAAAAATTAAAAAGTATATGTTCATTGTAATCTCTACACCAAACGGTAGCGTATATTTATGTTTCCTACAAAAAAAATCAACCTTACATTGCAGTCCCTGCAAAATTGCCTATCTTTTATGCATGTGTATATAAAGCATTTGTGGCAAAACAACTTCATTATCGACTGGCCTTTTCAAACTTTGATGTAACAGTATGCTTTAAAGATACCAAATTACTTAATGGAGAGTATTGTGCAAACCCTGTTTTAGCATACTGAAAGGATATGACTGAAAGCTTTATTGATGTGCAAACTAAGACTGACAGCTCTTATCATGTACAAGCAAAGACTGGAAGCTTTTATCATGTACAAGCAAAGACTGAAAGCTCTTATCATGTGCAAACTAAGACTGAAAGCTCTTATCATGTACAAACTAACACTGCAAGCTCTTTTCAAGTACAAACTAAGTCAGAAAGATCTTTTCAAGTAAAACTAAGACAAGTTAGGCCTAAAAAAAAAAAAGTTTCCTGTAACCCTAGCGACCCTCCTTTTTTACCCGCGACCCCAATTTTTTATGACCCTACAAAAAATTTCTATTTTCATGGAATTTTGTGTTTTTGGTGTTCAAAAAATATTCATTATTGGTTTCTACCAAAAATATTATCTAAGACCTAGTAATAGCTGAATACTGTTAACAGTACCCATCAAATTACAAGTTCACTCTAAAAAAATCCCTACCTACCAACCCATCTTATTTTTTCAGCATGTTACAGGAAACAGATTTACATTTTTGTATTTTTTTAAGCCTTAAATCCAGCAGCATAACTGTTTATCCAACCCTGCTATCAGAAACAATCAACATGTGAAAGGTGAATTAAAATCGTGGACTATTTTTTGGATGGACTAAACATTGATCACAACATGTACGGACTATCACAAAGAAGTTTCATATTCATTTGTAAGTCTTGACAAAAGTTACAATTTGTTACATCAACAATCTATCACATAATGGTTACTCTGGATCTCAAGGATTTTGTTATCAATGTATGAAATGTTCCACATGGAAATGTTTGCTTGCAATACCAATTAATGATGTGTTATAGTGCAGTATTCCTAATCCTTCAACATAAATCCATTTATCTACTAGTTTCCAATGATGCCAACTACAATCTTAAAAGGATCAATTAACACACGTGACACTCGAGCCAATCCAGTAACACAGAGACTTGTCTGCTGTTTCCATAACCATTGCTTCGAGTATCAAATGAGAGGGAAACTTGTTACAGCTGCTTTAAAATCAGGATTTCCTAAACAATTTAATTCTGGAATTTGTTAAATTGTCCAAAAATTGACAGAATCATACTAACAGATGCCAAACTGATCTTCAAAATGCAGATTATCAGTGATACTATGGAAATGAAATAATTTGTAGAATACAGAATGAAACACTTACCTAAGGACAAGCAGTAACAATCAAATATGAATTCCCTATGTACTAGTATATGAGAAAACCTTCAGCTAATCCAAAACAAGAAAGGGAAAATACAGTACAAAAGTTAGATTTAAATTGTTTCTATTGATTGTTTATATTTGATGTTTTTCCTTCATTCGTAATGCAGGAAACACCGGATTATATTTTTCATTGTGTTACATGTATTTTTAACTATGTGAAGAGTGGACTTTGAGCAACTATGCAAACATCTGAACACACATTACTCACACACAATGCCGTCTTGGATTCTACCCGAATACATTAATGATTAAACAGTTCAGTAGAGGTTCCAATACACAACCCTTGCAGACATGTGTTTCGGTTTTTATCTTTTAAACACCATTTTGAGAATAAATATTAATCACTGGTAGTTATTTAACACAAACTAAACTTGTGGATTCGCTCACTGCAGTTTTTGAAGTGTTTAAGGTGGGGTGATTGGGGAGCAAGGGTTAAAAACTATATACTATTTAGAAACAGGTCCAGGTTATCTGCATAATTCTGTTCAAGCAACCAGCTAACACTGCAGAATACTTTTATTCCATCCGTCCTCACATTTGTGCCGTCAATTTGTAACATGTTTCACCATTTGTTTATTTCAAATAATCTCTTTCCATGAAAAAAGGGCATCTTTGCTATGACACTTAGTGCACAAAATGATCCATTTATTAAAAAGTGAAGTTTGTCATACTTTGTGTAAAAGCTTGCAAGGAAAAACCTGAAAACAACAAAAGAAGAAAACATTCAGTACAATAAAAATTGCTTCCATTCAAAAATTGCTTTCACAAAAACATCAAACATTAATGAATGTTAAGTTAACATGGTAAACAAGTACATGTACATATGAAGTCAAAGTACATGTACATGCAAGTTTTGAGAAACTGAGTTACTGTAACCAAACTATTTGCTATACTTATATTATATACTCAAAGGCAAAAGAAACACAACATATTTCACTTCTTATTTTTTTAAAGAAAAGTGTCAGTGTATATTTTCTTTTTAAAACGTGTATACTAAGTAGTAATTTTAAAGTTAATTGTCCTACTCTGCTAATAATTCATTCAGAAACATTTATTATTTCTTCTATGTCTCTGTTCCAGGAGAATTCTTTTTAAAATGCACCAGATATTATAATTGTCAAGTTAATTGGTTAAGTTTCGTTTGTTTTGCCGGTCAGAGGTGATTTGAACGTTTTTCATTGAGGTCCACTACACATTGCTACATTCTATATATCTAAGCTCTAGGACTTGTGGTTTTAGACAAGAAGATTCTTGAATTTTTCCTTATAAGCCTTTGTAAAATCAAGTGACCCCCAGGCAGGTTCAATTTTGACCCGGGGGCCATGATTTTAACAATCTTGGTCCACTAGGCCATGCTACATCCTGAATATCTAATTAATAGGCAGCAGGCCTTGTAGTTTCAGAGAAGATTTTTTAAGTTCTTCTTATAGAAACCTATGTACAATCACGTGATACCCAGGACAGGTCAATTTTGACACAGAGGTCATGATTTGAACAAAGTTGGTAGAGGTCCAATAGACAATGCTACAATGCCAAAAACATTATATCTAAGCTCTAGGCCTTGTGGTTTCAGAGAAGAACAAGTTTTTCCTTTCCATAGCCTTGGCAACCAGAGTTCTGCATGGAATGGAATTCTCTGAACAACTTTGAGGATCACCTAAGGAACATAACCGCCAAGTTTATCAACTTATGTCAAGTGGTCCAGAAGATGTGGCTTGCAGCAAATTGTTGATGATTGACAATGACGATGCAGGACGGACAAAGCGGGATCCTAAAAGCTCACCTTGGCACTGTGCCATGTGAGCTAAGAAGTCTCATTGCTGTTTCTTCAACAGCCTTCAGAATAATGAATCATTACTGGATGAAGCATTAAGATGTTGTCTCTCGACAGTACAAAAACTTTAGAGGCAAGCATTTCATTCATAATAATCTTAGGTTGGTTAATCTGTTTTTCAGTGTTATGTAATCTTAACTTGTTTTATTTTAGTATGCAAATTTTATCCAACTTACAGAACAATGGGTACAATTGTGAGAAACTTTTTTGTTGGAGTGAATTGTTTGCCTTGGTCTAGCTGCTCCCACTGGGTCTGTTTTCGTGCCGTACCTTGATCTTCTAACATATACGGCGTCCCTCTAGTTACGTGTAGAATCACAAACAGCGACTGTAATAAAGTGTGCAGATTTCTTATTTTCTAGCATAGGAATTCAGAAACATGTTTACAGGTCATCATGACATTGAATTGTATTTTAAGTAACAATCAATTGCAAATGTGACCAATTCCCTACTGAGCCTTAGCCAGATAGCATGGGTAAAAGTTACTAAAACCATTATTTTTCCTCATGGCAAGACAAATTGAGGGTAAATGCCATCCCTCTATACATATACAAACACTACAAACATTAAATAAAAAGATTTAAATACGCATATTTGACATGCAATCAATTACACACATATAGTATAACATACCTAATTTTTAACTTTCAACATTGTTCATCATAAGAAAGATAAGCAAATTTCTAAAGGGAAAAACCAACCTAAAACAACAATTTTGTCTTTTTTGCCAATATTTTCTAAAACAGTCACCAAAACAAAATGTAAATATTATAAAAGTTATCTGACAGAACAACAATATTTGTGTATCGTGCTATACATTTTAATAATACTTTTTTCAAACATTTTTGCAAACACATTATTCTATGTTTTTTCATACATGTATCAAAACTAAATTGTTTGTAGAATCATGAATGACTCTGGAAATTACAGTGAATTATATGAATTCCTATGTTTCCGTATTTGCAGTAAAAGGCATGAAAAAACATTGTACATGTATTAACAAATTTCATGTTTTTTTATTTTCATTACCAAAATACAATCATTAAAATCTCATTTCTATTGGATATAATAGGGTTATTTGTATAGTAATGTGATCCAGAATGCAAGACTGGCTCGAGTCATGTGTAGGATCATATGAGAACGGAGCACGGACCCGACCACTATGAGAGCCAATCTGGCTTCTGGATCACATTTCTATGACAATTACCCTTTTATATTATACCTTTGGACAATTGCCTGCACAAATAAACTGAATTAAAATGACATTTTAAGCCAAAATGGAAGAAAAACTCTTCATGTGAAATATGCATTGTGTGTAGTTACTAGTGACAACCCAATCAAAAGCCACATTATTAACTTCATGAGTAATGAATTATGTATGAATCTTCTATTTGCCAATTAAATGCACTCTTTCAAATAATGGTACTTCGCAGATTACACGAAAATGTTGTTTTCTTTTCTGCCAAAAATTCTGTTCAATAATATGATTTGCATTTTCCTGTGTTTTTCTCAAGTTTTTTCATTCCCAAAATAACTGAATATATATATTTATCACACTGAGGGATTTGGTGAAATAGCAGCATCCCCTGTAAGAACTACAAGCCAATCAGACCTATATTCTCATTACTATTAAAGATATGGAAGCACTGGTTAGCAGACTAAAGCCCTGAAGGTGGCTTCAGCTGGCACAAAATAGCAGTACTTTACAGCATCTTATTCTGAAATCTATTCCAGTTTTTCCATTCTAAAGTCCCCATTTTTCAACAGCACCCAGCCCTTTTTTATTCAAGCAGGAGCACAGACTACTGGTTCTCAAAATAAAAATTACTTATACATTTGACTTTTATTGAGAAACAATGTCTCATTTTTGAAGAATTTCAACAAAATTTTTGTAAATGTTTTGCTGACTATCATCAAAGGTTAATATATGACTGTACTCAATTGTTTTACTACTGATGTGGAAAATACACCAACATTAAATTGTCTCATTGGTCATTAGCCTTAGTAATGTGAGCACTAAATATCTAAAGCAGTCAGACATCAAAAGGAACAAACTCTTAAGACATTCAATGTAAAAAAAATGTGAAAATCAACTTACAATGTCATGAATTACATTTGTCAGAGTCCATGCTACAGCAGTAGTAAAGAATGGCATGCTTAGTATAAAAAGGTGACCTAAAAAGATCACAAGGACATAGGTCAGCCATATTCCCCGCTGGTTAAAATAGTATGATGTAGGATTCTCTGATCCCGACGCTGTCCCAACCTGCATCCTCTGAATTATCCTTTTTCCAACAACCTATCAGATCAAAAGCCTGAAAGAAAAATTGCACCAAAATATAAACTAGTACTAATTTTACACTGCAGATTCGTGGTAAACAAAGATTTTTATGTATGGATGATTAGGTGGGCTAAGTTCATTATCATCCATGCCATATTTTAGATGGAATTAACTCTTTGCCCTATGATATTATGTCAATAGCGGCCTCAATCAAAGAGTAATTAATGCCTTTTCAGACCATATTTTGACAATACACATATTTTTCTAACCATGCACCAATAATTTTCACCTATCCATGGATAATGAAGGTCTATGAACAAATTAGACAAATGAGAGAGTCAAATGCTAATCAATGTGTATATAGGTTCATGACGTCTACTGTTCTGAGTAAGCATTTGTTGGAAATTTCATGCAATCGCCGACAGTATCTGATATCGCACACCAGTTCTAAGACTTAAATTATAAAGGAGGAAAAAAATGGGTTATCTGATTTGATACAATGGCCCAGGGCTTTATCCAGATTTTTTTGAAAAAAGGCCTCTAGCCTGAATTGGGAAAAAAATGCAGTGTTTTTCGACCAAATTGGGAATGCAGTATTTGCAAATATAGCCAGCTTCTTTACTAGGATTATAAAACATTAAATACAACCATGTTTCTGATACTTGGTGACATCAAATGACCTCTGATCAAGCTTTTGCTTTTTTTCAGAACTCACAATATCAGAATCACAAGAGTCTAAATCGACATTGAAATTTTCACTGCAAATTTCTGATATACCAGCATCAGATAACTGGGGTTGGGATATACTAGGAATTAAAAAAAAAAATTGGGAAAAATGAAGGCTATTAAAATCAATTGGGAATGAGGTATATCTTTTTAATAGTTTTAGGAAGTTCAAAAATGCTTTTTACCATTATCATTATTTTAGTATTTTAAAATATAAAATGTTTTTCATTACTTCAACATACAGATAACTTTATACCACTTTTCAAACTTTGACCAGTAATAGTTTTATTGGCCTGGGGACTGAAAGTCCCCTAGGCCTAAGTTAGCATACCACATTTCAAACACTGCAAGAAATTTAACTGTGCTATGTGCGAATAACAACTGTAAACATGCGCTATGCGAAAGAAGTGCAAGACAGACTAGATCAATCTAAGACTTCTGTTTAAATGTCGCATATGATAAGAACATATTACAAGTAAAAACAGTACATACAATTCAAACGATTGCAGAAAGGTATATAGCTTACGGGCTGCATTACACATTTTTTTTCTGTTTTAGAAATTAATGCGCTGTTAGCTGATTACGGAAGATAATCATACGCATATCACGGAAAAGTACGGATATTTACGGAAATTTACGGAAACATACGGAGCTCGATATAAGAGTTTGTAGTTATATTTTCAAATTTCCGATGTTATTTCATTGACAACTTTGTTATTTACGAACGATTACATATATATTTACCTAAAAATAAATGTCTCTAAAAAAGATATAATTCGTACTTCCCGAGAAGGAACTCACGTGATCAAAATCACCCGCCATTTATCAAGGAGCTGTATGTCAAGGCCCAGTGAGCGGTTTCACCGATTACAACTACAAGGTTACCCAGAATCATTTTTGATTTTCTCTGTTATACACATTGTACAGTACTGTATTTATATTTCATTGCTGGTATTGCTTTGTTTATTTCTGTTTCAAGGTCTTGTCCTTGGTACACAATAATTTTCGATCCACATAATCAGATCATATCGCTTGAAGTTGTACAAAGCGCAGATCGAATTATTTTTATTGGCTTAAACATTTATAATGTTGATTATGTGATTATTTTTCATTTAACGTACGTTTTATAATAAAACAAACTTCCCTGCCACCCATATATTTGTGAATCATTCATTCTGTGTCATATATTGAATTTCGTCCTCTGCACATCTCGACCCGCACTTTAGGTAAGGTTCAGCGCAAAACACGTAGGTCAAAAGTTGTTTTTTGGGGAGTTAACCTATAGCCCCCAGGCATTCAGCGCTCACAGCGCTTTTATTACTTTTGTTAACAGACTGATGCCACATTTATTGCCTATTTAGTAGTGTTTGATAAATGTTAGGTAATTATAGATTGCTAGGGACCAGATGTAAACAACTATAGTACATGTATATAACTGAGGTGCATCTTACAACGCGTTGCAGTTGGGTTTGCCCGTTCGCTATCTTGGCAATTGATACAGTTATAATCTTACATCACTCATATCGCAATTTTGAAACTATTGTTTTCAAATGGCTATCCAAATAGTCATAACTATGATAATCATTAGTTTTAATTGTTATATGACATATGATTAACTCACACATGCACGCGAGTCGGTAAAATCACAAGAAGCTCTCGGAAAGTCAACATTTAATGTACATTTGTACATATATATGAGAACTTGGTAGAGTGCTAGTCTAACTATTTCGACTTTGAAGGCAAACCGATTATATAGGCTGATATTTTCAAGTTGTTCACCTTCTAGTTATAAATATCAGATCTGTGAAAGGGGTCACACTAAAACGCCAAATTAATTAGGCTATTGGAGTGCTGCTGTATAATGTCCAACCCATAGTACAGAGGGGGTCCGACATGTCTGACACGGGACTTTCTGCTGTCAGACAAGCGTTTTTTTCTGTCCCGGGTCCCAGTTGTCTGCAGGCTGACGAAATGTTGAGGGTAAAAAATTAAAACGAATAAATATTGTACGAAAGTCCTGTTTTACCTAGCCCAGACATTTTAGATCTTTTTGCAGTATTGGGATAACATTTTAATCGTGCTTACTTTAAAAATGCGCTGTTAATGTGTTTTATTTTTATTTGTATGCACATGTATTACCTCGTGGAGTAGCCTCAATATTTCGACTGCAAGACAGAAACATTTTACAAACTGATATTACATCTAGTCTGCCTTTGCGAAGGGCGGCCATCGTATATAGCAAAAAGCACTTGCGTGCAATTAGTTGGGCTATTCGTTGAGGTACGCAATAAAACTTCCATAGTCTATTTCATAAAGTTTTGGGAAAGTTTCATCAATTAGTGTACACCTGGCTCCGCCATTTACCAAATGGCACTTTAATATATACTTTATCCGATACTGCTTCTGTTATGACTTTAATTTTTTCTTTCCACGTTCAGAACGTGACGTCAGAATCAAATAAAGACTGATCGCATGCGCCCCTATTTGACCTTTTCAATGAAAGAACGGAGGGGAGGAGTTAACCGATATCTACATGCTCTATTAATAGTTTCAGATTCGCCTTTGTGTGATGTAAGATTGTGATTGTATTGATTGCTAAAATAGCGAACGGGCAAAGCCAACTGCAACGCGTTGTATTATGTAACAGACACTTTTATCATTCTAAATTGTATGAATCTTACAAATTAACTTGTAAATCCTGTCCAAAGTTAGGTAACAATTATGTGCACAGAATTATGCCATAAAATGGTCAAAACTGTCTATATTGACAAATGGGACACCTAGAGTACATTTCTTATATTAGTTTTCATTGGTCACAGAAATGATTCTAAGTCTGTATAGTGAAATTTTATTCGTTTATTAAAAGGGTCCACCTACTTTGCATTCAAGAATTTTAGAGTATTTAAATGAAAGATACTCAGTAATAGGGAGATAAATGAATGGATAAAAACAGATACATATACTAATACTTAGTGAAAGATATACTTAGTGATAAACAGAACTTTGTAAAAAAAAGAAATAGATTCAAGATTTCTTAGTGTTAATTTTGGAAACTTAGTTATCAATTTGATACAATATTATGAACTTTGTGACAGAACAATTGATAGAAACACTGTGTTCACCATTCTGGAACTTTTGAATATTACTTGTGTACTGTTTTTTGTTATATATTTCTACCTATGAATAAATAAACAACAATGAGACAGACAATATTTGGTTCCTTACTCGCCACCCTTCCCAGACGTGTTAAAGTAGATATCTTTTTAAAGATATCTTTTTTTTATACAAATCTATTTTTGTATCCGACAATAGCTTTGTACGGCATCCATTGTATTATGATGTGAATTTTGGAGCCAAATTGTTGAAAATAAAATTTGGTTATTGTTTAACAAATATGTTGATTTTGGAATTTACAGAAGATTTTCTATGTAGTAATTTAGGATTTGTTTTATGCAATTTAAATCAATATTTAAAGAAAATTAATTTATTCAAACTTGTAATTTTTGCTAAATGTCAAATCTTTTAAGATGTTGTTAAGTAACTCAAAGCCATAATACCATTTCTGCTCAAGGAAATAGTTTAATTGTTCAGGTATTAATCATGAAACCTTTGTATTTACACCACTGATTGGCCACCATTCTCAAACAATGACTTTACTAGCTCAAGGCTTATCCAGACTGCCATGCAATCACTTTGAAGTTAAATCTTTTTATTTTGTTTGATTTGTTGTTAAATTTTTATTGTTAAATGAGTTAATAATTTCATAAGTGACAGATAAAATATCACAGAAATATTGGTATATAAACCAGAATTGTATAGGTTCAACATGAATTAATTAATTAATATTCAGAAATACTTAAATTACCTTACTTACTCTGTGTTTTAAAACTTTGTGTTCTAAGTGAAAAACTGGACATTTTCTAATTCTTTGTGACTCTTAAAAATATATGGACTTTGTGTAAATCTATGTGTTATTCTAAGTGAACTGTTATTTAAATGAAATAAAGGATTGTCATAATTTGCAGTGTCTTACTTGGAACTTAATTAAGGAAAGACTCTACCACTTGATATCAATTTGAAATTCCCCGAAACTAAACGTTAAGAACGACGCTTCTTAATAATTGCATCAAAATGAGTCAGAAGAGCAGTTTGTTTTCGTTGGTTGGTGAAAAATCCCTGTATCTTCACAAATTTTCAACAAATAAAATCGATAAAAGTTTCATATTACAAAAAGATACAGGTTGGAATATGACAAATATATTACATATTAATAAAAAGAAAAATCGATCAATAAACATATAAATATTGAGAAAAACATTATTAAAAGTTTAAAACCGATTTCTTTGGAGCATTTTTCATCAATTCATTTAAAATCGTCAGGCAGAAGGGATTATGATTCCAATGTCTATTCTAGGAGGCACGATTGTGGGATTCATCCTTTTATTAAAGATTGCGCATATTTTTGTAACGTGAGTGAAAATCAAAAATTCAAAAATTAGACGAGCTAAAGAAAAATTTAATTTCCAGTCTGTCAGCATAATTTCAAGAATTGACACTGGGATTCTCAGCTTCACACACGTACTGTCTACTGATTAATTATTTATATCCGGGAAAGGCGATTTCTCTGCTTTCATCGCTGGTCTCTTTGCATCTTTGAGTTTTAAAATGTACAAAATCCAAAAATAGAAATGAAAGACGACACGACAGCTCATAATCATTAGCTTATGCAGTATTCACAGAATTGAATTTACAATAATTCTTTACTGTTAAAAGCCTATCCATTTATCTTCCTTTGATGTCAAACCCTTCATCGGGACGTAGACATTTGGCACGTCAGCCACAAAGATATAAGTAGACTAAAATTTCACAGAAAAATTCAAAGCAAAAGAAAAACTAGGTTTGGTTAAAAGAGTAAAATGTAAAAGCAGCTAGCAGTACAACCAGGGAGAGACATGATCGATGCGGCAAACAGCTGCATTGAACTGCTCTAGGGTAGGGGAGTAGATAAGTGGTTCCAGTGGTATATAGTTCTTGGAAAGGAGTACTTATAATTGTCTGTAGTTGCTGTGACTAACTTATAACTTGTATGAAAGTAGCGTGTGCAATTGGGATAGCGAGCAGTTCATTGTGGATTGTATACACGAGAGATAATCTTTTGTCAATATGCCTAAGATGATCTAGTCTGTGTAGGTTAAAGGAATGGAACATGTTGGTACCAATTGCAAGTACTCACCAGCACTGACTGGCATGTTATGAGTACAAGTTACTTACTTAAGTACTAATGCAAAATGGCCAGTACTTATGAGTATTTTACGAGTACTCTAAGAGTACTTCCACACTTTTAATGAAATGCAATATGAAGTAACCTAATGAAGTATATATGTAAAGTGAATGGTAAGAAATAATCTAATGACTGAAGTAAATATATAAAATGAATGGTAAGAAATAATTCATATTAGCAACAAATTGGACAGGCTAATTAAAAAAAATGTTCCAACTTTTGTACATGTTTTTATAATAACATATTTATTAAAGGTCCAATACTAAGCCCATGATTGGTTTATTTTTTTCAGGAAGTATTTTCATATTGTATGTAATAATCAGCTAAAACATGTTATATGTTTAAGACATTGACAAAGTTAAGTGCCATTTATGAGATACATGTATAGACATTAAACCATTGCCAGTTTTCAGCGAATTCACAAAAAAGCTACCCAGGTCTTTTCAAGCTCCTATATACCTTTGCAAAAAAAATTATATGGTCACTAGAAATTTGAGAAAAATTGCTTGTCAATCATCATGTCTTAATTACATATTTTATTTTGTATCGGCCTTTGACAAAATTGACAATTCTTTTCCTTTGATATTGCATCTTTAATGCATTATAAATACATCATGATCACAGTCAACGTTGTTAAAACTATGGCAGAAATACCTAACTGTAAGCTACAGTACATTCAATAAGCTATATCAATTAACACCTTACTATACCTGTATACAATACCTAATAGCAATTTGCTAATAGCAAACAATTATGGTATTATCACCTTCGCAAACAGGCAAATTTCATTTTCACAAATGGTGAATAGCAGTCATACTTTAAATGGTGTTAAAGCTAAAGCAAGTTAACAGAGTAACTTGCTCAAGATTTGCAGACCGCTTTGTGTCATTTGTAAACCTGTACTTGAATGTATCAGTCATGTCAAAATCAAGTGTGTTGAAACACTATGAAGAGTCGAAGATTAGCTAAATGCCAATACTGTCCACAGAAATATTTTCTAGTATACTAGGTGTTAAGGTCTTCAGACCTGATAGGTGCAGACTAAAAGCAACACATTTGAAATGCTCATGATGATAATTGATGCAACAGCCTGTGACTATAGACTATTGACAGTGGGATTTATTGGCGACTGTTTTTCAATCTTTGAATATTTATGAATATATTTCTGCAATGATACTTTTCGGGTTAATTTATTTTTGTCTACTGACAATATACATTATCAAATGTATTTTACATACATTTTGAATAACATATCCTGTTTTTATTTGTGACCCATCATTGTCTACATGTAGAAAGTTTTATACAATATAATAATGATTTTAAAAAATCTGTACTCAGAAAGTACTTGTGAGTACTTCAAGTAGTACTCGGTACTTACTCAAGTACACACAAAAAGTGAGTACTCAGTACTTACTCGAGTACTCCTTAAGCATTAAGTACTCAGTACTTACTTGAGTACTAACCCCTAGTACTCGACCCATCCCTGGTCTGTGTAGGTTAAAGGAATGGAACATGTTGGTGACACTGGATGTTTGATATTATATCTAAAATAATGTATTCACTTCCCCTTCAAAACTTAATAAAATTAATTTTATTTTGGTAATAAATAATGTCTATATTGTATCAATATACACTCGGCATATGGCCGACCTCAATACAGTTGATGGCAACGCTATTTTTAGTAATGGAAAATCCCGGATGTAACGTCACACTAAAACCTCCAGCAGGGTGACCGTACCTCGAGCCATATTCCAGCTGGGGTCTCACTAGGGTCTGGTTAGCAATGGACTCCAGGGGTTTGGATTTTACCTTGATGTTTCTATGTAGAAGCCTTTCGTTTTGTTTGAAATAAATTGGACTTGCATACAGGTCTACATTAAACCCAAGAATAACTAGGCCTACAGATATTTTCTTTGGACAGCAATGGCGATTTGTGTAGGAAAAAATGAGTTTCCAATTCAAATATTTTGGTCTGTGATTGGTTCCCATTATAAGCATTCTGTTACTATCCTAAGTTATGTGCCAACACTGCAACCACTGACACGATGTAACGTGAATCATATTGAAAAATTCAACATGCTATACAAGGGGTAAGTAAATTTCTGCATGAATCTGTAGAGTATATCAAATAAACGTACTTTTCCAGCCTTAAAGTGGAAATATTTTTATCTTTAAAGTTATTTTTCCACATTGGTTGAAAAGTGTTTGACGTTTGGCATAACAGGAAATGATATCACGTATACTTCCGGTATTATTATTTTCCGTTATGCCGTACCCGGATACTGGATAAGCTTCGCGCGTGACGGTCGAAGATTAAATTTAAAAAAAAAATGAATGAACATTTTAGATATCTTGATCTCGTGCTTGCAGCGAATACTGAAAATTGCAAGGGCAAGTAATTACTGCTGGACGTTTGAAAGCCCATATTTGAAGACATGTCGGCTTTCTCTTAATACCTTATATCGTAGGTGGCCCTGTTTCGGTGACGGAACTGTTTCAGTGACCCTTTGAAAGTATGCAGTCATTTTTAATTGCAATATTTTGGATAACTGTTTATACCTGGGTTGTGAACTATACCATTTAAGCTTTCTTCAGATTGGAAGAAAATGTGCTGACAGCGACAGTATAATCATTGGGTTGATATTTCCAGGGTAACCCCACTTTTGAGGCCTTTTTCTTATTACTTTTTTACTCTTTCAAGTTGAAATGTAGATCTGTGGTCAAAAACATTATTTCAACTTATTTTCTTTCCCCAAGTGACTGTTGTATTGTTTTCTTCCTGCTTGTATGGATATATAGCTGACCTATAAGAACTTCTTGATAAAAAAAAAAAAAAAAAAAAAAAAGAAAGCCAACCAAAAAAAACACACCCCCCAAAAAAAAACCCCCCAAAAACCAAAAAACCACCCCCCAAAAAAAAAAAAAAAAAAAAAAAAAACAAAAAAAAAAAAAAAAAAAAAAAAAAAAAAAAAAAAAAAAAAAAAAAAAAAAAAAAAAAAAAAAAAAAAAAAAAAAAAAAAAAAAAAAAAAAAAAAAAAAAAAAAAAAAAAAAACAAAAAAAAAAAAAAAAAAAAAAAAAAAAAAAAAAAAAAAAAAAAAAAAAAAAGTTATGTTCAAAACATATGATCTGCTTTTTTAAATGGAAAAATGGCTGGTCTGAGAAGTGTTGACTAACTTTCAGATCTGATTTTATTGAAATAAGTTTGCAAATGTCTCCATATTTTTATGAGATATGGTAAACAGATTCTTATTGCGTATGACAATTAAATATCATTACATTTTTATGTAAAAAAAATCATTTTTTGCCCACTCTTTGAACCCCACCCCTTGTGCTTCATAGTATTTATAATACGGCGTAACCATCAAATTGAATGTGCTCTGTATCTCAATATAAACAAGTCTCGCGCTGGTTATTAATTATTTTTTGTTCAGTTTGTGATAGAAAACTTTGAGCAAATGCAAATTACCGGCTATTGTCACTAGTTTTCAAATGAAGTAGGGGTCACTGAAATAGGGCCGGCTGAGTATCTGTAGTGCAAAACAGGGGTGTCTATGATAAACAGCACAATATAATTTTGTTGAGAGTATTTTCCACTTTTTTATACATAACACAAGTTTAAGGACTAATAACACAATAGTAATTCATAAAGATAATAGGTCTTCCCCAACAGATTTGGTAATTCTGCCTGAAGTATTCTTAGGGTCACTGAAACTGGTCCTTCGAGGAGTCAGACTGTCAAGAATCTAAAAATTATGTTCCTCGGAATTTGGTGTTTTTTTATCTGACTGAAATTCCCATAACTAACATACTAACTACTTACTCAATTAAATGGTATGCTTAAGTAGCCAAATGTTTTGTCTTTGCATATATGTAATGTGTATAGGTCCGTGTCTTTGCAAGCAGCCGAACTAATAAATGGCAAGTTTTTAAGGACCGGTCACGCGATGACAGCGTTTCTGGTTTGTAACCGTTTTGCCTCTAGGCATTATTGCATTTGGTATTCATGCACACGAGGTAGAATCCTTCTCGTGTGTGTAATGACCCATGTTAGTAAGCTATGTCTCACATGATTTAATTTTTGGATTAGGTCGACAGACATCCAACTAGGCAGTAGCCTTTATTAGCTACCTTACTTTATGATTGCTATTGTATACAAGTCTCTCTAGCTCATAAGGGGTATTCCTTAAGCTTTATTAATAACCACTACTACCGGGGCCAATGAGAGCAAAGTGGAACAAATTGATCAAATCTGTGACCATTTTAGGTATGTTTGTATAGCTTTGCATACATGCCTGATTTTATTAATCTAAATATTTGAACTAAATACGTGTATTAAGTTTTAAAGGTAACTATTTAAAAGAAAAATCCTCCACGGAAGCAGTGCCCGATGTCTAACCGACTAGATCCTCGAGTGTCTTAATCGTTGACAGCTGCCTAATCACTTTTATCATTTATCTCCAAAGTCAATCAAATGGATCACATCCTACCTCACAAATAGACCACATAGAGTCAGTATTTCCGGCACTCTATCAGAGCCTGAAGAAGTTCCATCAGGTGTACCACAAGGATTGGTCTTAGGGCTTCTCTTATTCATCATTTACATGAACGACC
Source organism: Saxidomus purpurata (assembly GCA_022818135.1). Lineage (NCBI taxonomy): Eukaryota > Metazoa > Mollusca > Bivalvia > Venerida > Veneridae > Saxidomus > Saxidomus purpurata. The sequence goes on from JAFMSR010000013.1 coordinate 43,500,010, forward strand.
TATCATTCTCATGTCAAACATTAACTGCTTCAAGAAACTCAGTACATGAAGTGCACCAGAACCTTCAAGATGACCTTGACAATGTATATAGATGGTGCAAACAGCATGCAATGTTACTAAATGCTCAGAAAACTAAAGCCATGTTTTTGTCTTCTAAAAGCACAAAACAACAAACTCTTCTGAACCACACCTATACTTGCAAGACCATGCTATAGAATTTTCTAATAAATGAAACATTGCTAGGAGTTCTGGTAGATAATAATCTGAAATGGCAAACGCAATTAGAAAAACACTTAAAAAGTGTAACTCACAATTACACTTGCTACTTAGAATCAAACAGTATCTTGATCTCCATACAAGGAAGTTATTCTACAATGCCTACATACTGCCACATTTAGACTACTGTTGCACAACTTGGCAAAGGCAATAGTAATGGTCAAGTCCTTAAATGATGAACCTTTTCATGAATACATGAAAAACAAATTTCAACATATTAATCAAAGACATATATGTAACTTAAGATCTGTAAACAACTCTGAAATAGTTGTGCCAAAGCCAAATGTGGAACTTTTTCGTAAATCACTATCATACTCAGGTCCCAAAATTTGGAATGATATTCCCAAGAGTGTAAGCAAGTTCAAAAACTCTTTGGCAATTTCAAGCATCATATGTTGAATGGAAGTTTTCTTCATGTTCTTGAATGTAACTTCAGTCAGTTCAACCACCATTTAATTGTATGATGAAAATGTTTTGTATACTATTTTGTCAATGTGTTGTTTTGTAATTTGTAAATGTATACATGTATATGTATATTTGTATGGAAGATTGGGAAACCAAATGTGTAGCCTCGTTAAATAAAGTCTTTACTTACTTACTTACTTACTCCTGCATACAATTGATTGCGCTGATGTATGTAGCGCAAGGTCGCTCGTTGTTGTAAGTAGGTTGTTTTGTTGTTGGCGACCTATCTGTATGTAGTTGTTGTTGTAGATGGTGCTGTTGTTTGCTAGGTACCAGTCGTCGGGCCCTAAAAAGGGCCACTGAGGCCGTCGGCGCTCCTTTTTTTTTACCAGTCATCAGCTTCCTGCCTGCTCCCCCCCCCCCCCCGCCCCCCCGCTCGCCCACACACACACAGACATACATCTCCTGACGTCAGGCATTGGGCTACACGTTTTAACAGCATTAGGTAACAGCCCTCTATCAACGAAAGCCGCCATGACCCTTTTGTTCTTGTCCATTTTCTTAATTTTACATTAACTACACTAATTTAACACTCATGCCCCTTGAACTACATCAAGGCTCGACATTGTAATTCTGTTGTGTTTAGGTAATTAAGCAAATCACGCCTTTGCCTGTCACTCACTGGTTTATATAATAGCGTCTACATCAATTAATATTGGTCCTAGCTACGGTATTTTGAAGGACCGGTTTGTCTTTGACAAGTTTCGTTTATGCTAAGCAAATATTCCCCCCTTTGATACTTAGGCTGTGCAAACATTGCCCTGTGATTTTTACGCTGTGTATATTATTCCCCTGTGATATTTACGCTGTACAAATATTCCCGTGATATTTACGCTATGCAAATATTCCCGGCTTGTGATATATACGATACTTGTACAAAACTGGGTCCTAATATATATTAGGACCCAGTTCAAAACAAGAACTACATTGTATCTTTAAAAAAAGATGGTCGGCGCCATTCTAGTATATGAAAGCGATTGGTAGCTAGATTTCATAGTAAAATATCGTGCCAGGCGGAGAAAATGTGTGCACCCTGAACAGGACGCGAACCAAGGGCCCTTCGCTTACAGGGTATGGGCGAATGCTCTTCCGATTGAGCTAACATTTCTCCCCAATTATGATTAATCCGTACCGCGACATGTTCATCAGGAAAACAAACTTAACCCTTGGTTTTGTTACTAAATATGTTACACGAAATATTGACTTATTCACTGGTCGAGAAAGTATAATTACTTTACACATACAAGTCAAATGTTCAAACGCCGCCAAATGGAGTGGGGGTTGCAATAAGTAGTAATGTTGGATTTAATGTAGGGTGATTAACCAAACCTAATCATTTTGCACTCTAATTTTGTATATGGCTGACCATTTGTTCATGTTTAATGCTAAAAAATGATGATTCTACGTCAAGTCTATAGGCATTGTTTCCTCTGTATGAATTATCAAATCATTGAAATAATATTTTTTTTTTATTTTCCTAAGTTTAGAATTCTAACATATAAATTTGCTTCGATTTATATTATTCTTGTACGAAAGAAAAAATATTTCCAATATATAAATGAATTTGTTCCCACTATATAAATAAAGTTAATTGCACTCCGGCGAGGTTTCGATCTCTGATCTTCCGCGTGCCAAGCGGGGATACATAACACTGCGCTATCGAGGCATTGAGTTTCAGAGCGTATAACTTCATTATTTACCAATACAGACGTTTGTTTCGGAATGGGGGTACAAATTTATGGAAACAAACGAATTTAACTTCCCAGACACTTTAAATAAGAAGTGGACACATCATAAACTTGGTAGTTTCGTAAAGTATATTCAAATATCTGTTAGTAGTCATTCGTTTAAAATCGGCTATTTCCGTACAATTTAGACTGGTTCGCGATCTCAAATCAAAAGACCGCTTGTTACAAAAGAACACACTGTGAAATCAGTCTACAGTCTAAAAGTAGTTACGTCACCCCATGGAAATTTTACTTACTGCATTCCAATATACACGCCATCTCCAGGCGGCGTGTAACGATATACACGCCACCTCCAGGCGGCGTGTAATAATTAACATTAGTTTGGCGGTAACAAGATATTATGTTAATAGATTATGAACTAATTACGTACTTAAATTATAAAACCATTCAAGAAAGACGGAAAACGCAAGAGTATTGTATTGACCTTTTTCATTCGGTATTATCCAATTAAAAGTGCAGTAAGGGATTTTAACAAAAAATTTCCAACTTGAAAACATATATTGCAGGATTTACTTCTGAGTGTTTAAAAATGATTGATTGAAATTGTGTGAAAAAGTGACTCGTTATTGTTTTTGAGTAACATTTATGCATGCATATTTATACTAATTCTCCCGCCATTTAATTTCTGGTACAACCAAAAATTAGATACAGGAATAATTCATATGGGAGAACAGTTTAAGATGCAAAGATTTTTTTCAAAGGGTTAATGTGGGACAGTGTTATTTTTGGAACACTTTAAGATGGGAATGAAATGTTACAATTTAAAATGTTTTGTTAAAATCCCTTACTGCACCTTGTGCCTTACAGTGTAAATTTCTCAACTCAAAATATGTTATACATTCTACTTGTTATTTCATTGGCAGTTGGAAAGCTACCAACTTCCGGTCAAAAGTGAGCTTAGTACGGCTGCGCCGAAAAAGAACAATAATGAATTTAAGATAATTATTATATCTTTTAGTCATGTATAAGCGTATTTTATCAAAGTATGTTTTCAAAGTATGTTTTTGCTATTTATACACTATTCTATTGATTGAATAAATAACCGATAATAAAATATCCCGTCATAAAACTAAAAATTAGGATGTTTGATGTATAAAATAGGATCACATACAGTTGCCAAAATTCATTCAATAATCAGAGTTGATGCTTTGACTTTGTTAAGTTAAAAATCAGTTCTATTAGTTTTAAAGATAGCAAGTTGGTGAAGGTATAAAATATATAAGGAAATTGCAGGCGAACTTACTTATATCTGTCAAAAATAACGCTCCATCAGCACTTCAGTACTTTGACTGTTTTAAGTAACAACGTATAGAAAATCTGTAGTTATCACAGCATACCGTTCTATGGAAGTAAAATAATAAATGATAAAACTATATACAAGAATAATTGACATAACATGGACATAAATTTCTGAAAAATGTCCTATAATTCATTAAAAATGATGTATATATGTCAATTTTCACAATGTATATGTTTTACCCTTTGGTTTTGCAATTAAAGAATTGTAATTGTGGTATTTGTTTCCTTTTAGCGTCACTTTAAGAAGTAATGTCGACTGAGTTCATTAAATTTGTAACGAATGTTATTGCGTTTTTTTCTTTCAAAACCCTTTCCACAACCTAGAAATTTTTTGAAATTATGTGCTCAATGAATGTAATATCAATACTATTTTAAAGAACAACTTATATCGAAAAATGCCGCGTTTTTCAACAAACAATCAACATAGAGGTCTTTTATAATAAATCGCTATCCACCCATTAATTGTACAACAACAACTTTACATATAGAGTATTGAGTGGTTAATGACTGGAATATATATTTGAAACTTTTATAGGTAAGTTATAATGCTCACATATACTCTATTATTTGTGATTTTAAGTAATTTTGTTTGACATAAGTTGTAGGGAGTGTCTCTTTAAAGTACATTTCGCTTCTGTACATTGATTACATTGAATGTAATGCATTTCATTATACATTCATGTTTTTGTTCATATGAATACTTGAGTAGTTTTTCTTTTGTTTTGGGATCTTAAACATACTTCTAGATCTACTCCGGGCTTCAAATATCTTTGTAAAATGTATATTGCCGAAGAGTTGTGATTGTGGGTCTGGGATTGGTGTAATATCAAATCTTACGTGTAAATATAGTCGGGTAGCCCATTAGGGACCAGTATAAAACAAATTATCAATGAATGGGACGATATAGATCCCATATTTAAGGGTCATACGTCTGCATCAGAAATAAGATAATGTAACTTAGTTTTATATCACTTTTTATACCGTCTGTAGTATCAATAAAGTAAATCACGTGAAATACATATCAGTAAAACATGTAATTTGCAAAAAACTAATGGAGGAACTAGACAATAATTATGACTAACTTTTTATTATGATCTTCAGACTTGGTACGAAGGTTGGTTTCAAGGTGACCATCAATAGATCTAATCAATAACTCCTTAACAAATTGGTCTATGTTCATAATACTTGGTAGAGAAGCTTATTCATTGCATCTAGTCTTCCCTATATCTTTTAAGTAAAATGTCAAGGTCATGGTGACGTTTGGTCAACCCATTACGATCAAGACCCTGATGTTCGATACTTTAGCCTGCTGTTAAACCAACCGTCGTTTAACTTGTTGACTATTTTTATTTTGCCTTGAAGAGTTTTTAGTCCTCGATCTCTTGAATGCACAAATTTGTTTTGATAACTCTTTCAAACTGCAGAAATGTTTTTTCTATTAATGCCGTCTTGAGCTATTAAATAGACACGTATAAAAAACGAGTCTGAGAAAGAGACCTGATAATACTGCAACGAGTATTTGATAAATCATTCGCGGAACACATCATCAGAGTGCATCGCATCTAATGTTTGATGTAGGGTAATATAATGTGCCGAGGATTTCCGAGTGTTTGATAAATGTCATGAAGGGGACATATGTGTTATAAATGTCTTTTGTTGCATATTAAGTAAACATCCTTTCTGTAGTTTAAAGAACATTTGCTATATTGCTCTCTCAGTGGTTTTTTCTACACTGTTTTTAATGTTCATTTGTATATTCACCCGTTTTGTGAAGAAATGCGCTGATTTATCTTAGGTAGCCTATTTTTTTTATTTTTCGGGAAGACGGTAACAGAAAATGGATGTATCAATTTTAGCATCACAGTTCATCCATTTTTACAATGTAATGGAAGTTTTGTAAAATTGCGGGGATACATACTATTTGAAGCTGAAATATGTGTATATAAGCATTTCTTGATGCTTAGCGGGTTGTTTTTTCGACGAATGCGGTAAGTTTTTTTTTCTGGATTATATTGCATTTCCCTATGATTATTAAGAACTGTTTCTTAGACTATAGCAAGCTTTATATATGTTTCAGCAATAGTGATTTAGTTTTAAAATATACTACATGAAATGTTCACTTAATTGCGAGTACATTGTATTCTTTATACTTCAACAAACCTTTTTGCAAATTCTACACCTGTATCAAGACAAATTTCACAGCGAATCTGTCCGATTTGTGACTGTTCACACTAACACAGCCATAATAATATAATATAAATATCGTAACGGGTAGACAATTTTGTTTTAAGGTGTTTGTTTCACACTTCGCTGTCATTTCATCCTTCGGTTGTGCAAACAGAATGACGAGGCCGAAGGTGCTGTTACTAGTGTTCTGCCTTGTATGTACAACAAATCAAATGCTTAATGAGGAGAATATTGCCTGGATAACACGGGTATATTACATGGTTTGTCAAGAAAGTCCTCCATGTGATGGATACCTGGAAGAGCTATTGCCGGAACTAGTTTCGTTACCTGAAAACATTCCTTACTTTAATGTCAGTTTACTAGAACGACAACGCGTATGCTGTGAAACTTGTTCTTGTAACATTTCCACTTGCGTAGAAAATGACAACTGCTGTCCTGATATATTGTTGCAACTGCAATTCACGGACGGCAAACCGGAACAAACGAGAAAAGAATGTATTCTGCCACAGCTGAAACCACTCGACAAACGTTATCCTAATTCATTGACTGCGGTTAAAATGATTGCATCGTGTTACAGCAATATGGAATATGAATTCAGCAGAGGAAACAATCTGTCAGATACGGACAAATGCGTCAATAGAGACATGTACACCGACTTTTATACCAAGATACCTGTTTCTGATAGGTCTACTGGTGTCTCCTTCACCAATCGGTACTGTGCTTACTGCAATGGGCTAAGTGATGAAAACTTCATCTTCTGGAACCCATTCATTCATTGCTTGGAGGGCATGTTTTATCCAGAAAAAGTAGAAACATTGGTTGAGCAATTAATGCTTGTAGACGATTGTAACCTGATCACCAATCCTCCGGATGGTTTAGAACAAACCAGTTGCGATATTTCCAAGATAAACTCCTGTAATGAAACTGGCAGATGGCTTACTTATGATCGAGTTCTAGATTCAGCGTGTACCTCATTTACAGCTGTATTTCAAAAAACTTACAAAAACGTGTTTTGCTTTTTCTGCAATGAAAATGAGATCACATTCAAGTCTGTTGACTGTGATATGTCTCTAATCAGTTGGATCTCGTTTTCAATATTGCTTAAAATAGAACCTGACGAAGAAAAGAAAGTCCCCAACAACAACAAACACGGTCTGTGCAATATGGAACAGATTCTTGACCCTATACAGGTAGGATATTAATAAAATTCACAAAATACTGAAAGAATAAAACATGTTTATATACCTTACGTGGAGCTGTACTTAATCCGCTTTTTGTAGCCTGGACTAGAATCCAGGCGCTCGATTTTTGTATAAATGTGTCTCAATGATTGCTGGTTGAAGTTGAGGTTAGACGTCATATGTAATAAAAGATTCAATTCATTTGTAGACAGAGACAGTTTGTACCCGAATTGCAGAATCTATAAAATTACCGGGTCAACAAATTTTAAACGTTTTACATGCATTTTAATGATTTATTACATTATATACTTTTATATTGTCCTGTTTATTTTTCATTCGAACGTTCGTTCAGCACACTTGTTGCTCTAGCCAAATCAACACCTTCCAAGTAATTTCCGCCATACAATTTCAATAACCTATAATATTTGGTGAAAATACAGTTAACATTAGACAGTTAGCACAAGTCGAATCCAAAACGACAAGAATTTGCTTCCGGTTTGGTTTGGATGTTTTTGTGAAACAACCATTTATATATCAATGCTTTAATTTGATTCTGTCTGGTGACTGAGATGCTCTGTTCCCGGCACAATGGTCACTGATTCTGTCTGGTGACTGAGGTGCTCTGTTCCCGGCACAGTGGTCACTGATTCTGTCTGGTGACTGAGGTGCTCTGTTCCCGGCACTGGTCACTGATTCTGTCTGGTGACTGGGTGCTCTGTCCCGCACAGGGCCGGCCAACACGCTGGGCTCTGTTCCCGGCACGTGGTACTGATTTGTCTGGTGACTGAGGTGCTCTGTTCCCGGCACAGTGGTCACTGATTCTGTCTGGTGACTGAGATGCTCTGTTCCCGGCACAGTGGTCACTGATTCTGTCTGGTGACTGAGATGCTCTGTTCCCGGCACAGTGGTCACTGATTCTGTCTGGTGACTGAGATGCTCTGTTCCCGGCACAATGGTCACGGACACAATGGATGATATTTTAAGGGAATTAAGCATGTACTACTTAATACTAATACCACAACTTATAAAAGTGTTTCATGTTTTCTCCCTTATGAAAAGTACTTTCTCGTATCAGCTTTGAAATAGCGACTTTATAAAACCATGTCAGCATTTAAAGAAGACAATTTGAATGTTATCTTACATTGTGACAATTCCCGTATTCCTCTATATTTCTGATGAATATATTACATGTATGTCTTCTAAATTCCAGGGCAGATGTGTCAATATAAAATGCATGAATCCAAAAGCTCTTGTTGGGGAAAGTTGCAAGAACATTGTGGAGAAGATAAACGGAATTGGGTTCGATGTTTTTCTGAAACTTACACCTGTACAAAAGGTACCGGAATGGCCCTTCAAAGACGTTATGGAAAATATATATAACTTTGTACAGTCAATTCTTCTAGAAGAAAAATTCGTCTTCTATGAAATCACAATGTTCTACAAAGACGGACCAACACATGGGAGGAAAGAATTCTCAGAGACACATACCGTATACATTGTAGTCTACCTTACATTTTATTTGTTAAGAATTGGCCTTACAAATATTTTGTTTATTGATACTCTTTTAGGTCTTCATCAAACTAGACTAGAAGTACCATTTCAAAGTAACACGGAACCATTCACAGTCTTTGCTGAACTTGATATCTTTGAAAAACAAAATGTCCGTAACAATGAATTATCATATAGTGACACACTGGCACTGCTTGATTACCACACTAATACAACACTTACTTACTATCCCATGAATCAATCACTTGATCTTGACTTTATACTTTCTCCAAAAGATGTTTTATTACCGATTTATAACTGTCCATTAGTGGCTCTTAATTCTTTATTTTATCATGTTGATCACTATTGGTGGGGCATTTATATTCAAGAACTCGACACCAACTTCAGTAAAAATGACTTTGTCATAAAACACCCACCTAGTACCGAAAGGAACATCAGCGGCTTAAATGTATATAACATACTTCTTTGTGTTGAAAGAGTTAAACCTATATTTAAGGCATTTGAACATGTACAGATTGTTAAGTCGATGGCCATGTTCTATCGGGTTGGTTATACAGGTTCTGTTACAGAGATTCTAGCACTTATTAGTTTTTGTATTTCCATATGTTGTTCCTTGTGGCATGCAGTATGAAAATTATAGAAATGTGGAATCAGTCACTTGTGCTTGGCTCTATGACTTACCGTTACTTGTGACCAGGGATCATTTCAGTTTGGGATTGCTATGACGTCAAATGTGCAAATTTGTCTGTGTTCTCACTCAGTACTAGAAGTTGGTAGCAGTTCTCTTTGATTGAACGGATGTTCCTTATACATGTTTAAGAACTTATAATTATATGTGTTCATTTAGTCAGAACGACTTTGATTAATAATTTATTTTGTAGAATAGTTTTATTTATAAGGCCAGCGCTAGGATAGTCATATGTTCTAGTTTTCTGTACTCATAGCTCAAATCTTACCATGACTTGAGGAACAAGACAGGTAGATTGCAATGAGAGTTTTCAACTTGTACATTAATGATGTTAACTTTCGTAACAAGGTGGTTTAGTTGCAAAGCAAAGTAAACATTTCTGGATTTCTGGATTGTTCCAATATGGTCGTGAAGTATGGGTCGTTAAATTATAAAGTATATTAATAACGTTTTGTTACTATGAGGATCTTACATGGCCTGCTGTGGAGGACTGGGTTGTTCCACCAGAGGGAAAGCGGGGATAGGAGGAACCGAGCGAAGCGCGCCCCCGACTTCCCCCCCCTTTCCCCCCCCCGAGATCCTTCTTTCCTTGCATACTTTTATTTGATTTTATTGCGATTCTACGAGGAAACCCTTTAAATAGGCCCTACTATGTTGAGCGGTAAATCAAAACTTCATGTTGATTAAATAAAATTCCCGCATGGAACCCCTTTGCGTAGGAAATTTGGTAGATTCACACGTGATTTACCACTGTTTATGTATCTAGAGCTAAAAACATAGTGCTTGATCGCACCCAAACTATACTTTTTTCGTTGTGAATCAAAAAATATCAATTAAATCCAAAACGACTTCTCTGAGCCGTCCAGTTTACTTGATTAATGCGACTATACCAGCGACTTGACTTAATTAACTGGTTTTGTTTCCAGTGACGTCATTTTCAAGAGAAACTGTGACGTCATTTACCGCCATTTTTTGTTTTGAAAAACGTATGATTGCAGGTATGTTCTTTGAAATGTGAATAGATTCTGTTGCTATACTTTCTAAAATTTGATGCTCTTGCTTGTGACACCATAAAAAGCCCATTTCTTTTTCGCAATCACTCTCGCTTCAAACTTCATGGATATTCGTTACCAACAATTTTCGTAATTTGAACCGTTATTGCGTACCCTGAAAATTCGAACCATTCCTAAAAATGAAATTCCTGTTACATCGACTTGAAAAATTTGAAGTGTGTGCTTTCTTATGAAACCTTAGTTTCTTTCGAAAAACATTCTAATCTTTCACTGTAAACCGCCGTGAAACGTATCTCGAAATAAAGTGTTCCGGTACGAGTTGAATACACGAAAGTAGTTCGGTGCTGTCAAGGCCCGAGCTGTCTTTCCTAGGGAAAGTATGGCTGTCTTTCCGCGTGCTGGGATCCGCCAATACTTTCCCATACATGTGTATACAATGTCTAAGCAAACCCTTATATTTGTTGCATGTTGTAATCTATTCCCTTGTCGATTATTTAGGAAAGAGCTATACTCTTTTATTACGAGTTATAAACGGTAATGCGTTATCGATGTAACAAAGTACTTATATTGAAAATAGAGCAAACAAATTAAGGAAGACGCTTTCCGTTTGTGCTGAACACATTATGGAAAATTCAGGCCATTGTATGGAGGACTGTTTCTTATCCTGACGTAATCGAATAAAAGGGCTAAAAAACTACTGAAATAGTGCGTCACAAAAGTAATGGTCTCTAGCTCCTTTAAATATTAAAATGCAAAAAAATATACTGTACCTGTATCCATTATAAAATTACATACCAGTATTAGATCATGCACTTGGTTTCCATTACATATTTCGTGTTGTATACCAATGTTTTCGTCCTCGGTAATGTATTGTGCTCCATATTGTAAGACTATAGAAAAGCAGTACCAACTGACAGGATACATACAGGGTGGAGCTTCTGTGAGATCGTCGTCATCGGTGTTACATAGGTAACAAAACACATTTATGTACATGTTTTGAAATGTAGCCTTCAATGAAGTACAGGCTTTTTCAACACGGCTATCGTACGTTCGCCATCTTCCAGTAACGTTGCATTCTGATATAATAATCTTACAGACTGAGTCAAGATGATAAAGATCGCGTGGTGTTTAAACAAAAGATTGCAGTCTGAGGATTCTTCGACTTGCCGAACGATTGATTCCGATAAAGATCTATCTGGTATTAAAGTATCCCTCTCACAAGCTATTTCTGTGCTCCAGTAGACAAAGCTTCTTTCATTTTGTCCATTGCAATCAGCGCTGTACATATTCTTGTACGTCGTGCTCGTATTCAAGTTTGAAATTGGAAATTTTGTGCCAAGGTCACTGTAGAGTGTGCTGTTCAAGCGTTTAGCGTCTGCTGTCATTGATTGTGGTATCTTTGTTTGCAGCTGCATCGTTTACATCTGAAGGACCGTTTATATCTGAAGGACTGTTTGCATCTGAAGGACCGTTTACATCGGAAGGAACGTTAGCATCTGAAGGACTGTTTACATCTGAAGGACCGTTTACATCTAAAGGGCCGTTTACATCTGAAGGACTGTTTACATCTGAAGGACCGTTTACATCTGAAGGACCGTTTACATCTGAAGGACTGTTTGCATCTGAAGGACCGTTTACATCGGAAGGACCGTTTACATCTGAAGGACTGTTTACATCTGAAGGACCGTTACATCTGAAGGACCGTTTATTACATCGGAAGGACCGTTTACATCTGAAGGACCGTTTACATCTGAAGGACAGTTTACATCGGAAGGACCGTTTACATCTGAAAGACTGTTTACATCTGAAGGACAGTTTACATCTGAAAGACCGTTTACATCTGAAGGACCGTTTACAAATGAAGGACACTATGTTACCATCAATACTTCGGATCGATTAAATGCCCCTTAGTAACTTTCTTTAACCGGTTTAGTAGTTACTTTCAGTTGTGATTGCATACAAGTTTCAGTTTGGAAGCTTGAATTCTTTACATACTGCACGTCAAATATAACTTCCCAGGCGTCAGGACACCAATTCCGCTCTTTCAAACAGAAACTTGTTTCACAAAAACATTTTTCGCAGCACATAATATTGTTGGGTATTTTAAAAGTTTCTCGAAGATTCAATATTTCTTGATGTATTGTATTGGTATGAGTTATACAGGGCATTGGCGTGCGGCATACTTTGTAGTAGGTTAAAATGGTCCATTTAGTGTCATTGTCCATATTTGTTGTATAGTCTCCATATAATCCATGCAACGTACATAGAAGGACGTAAATATATATCCCGGTAGAGCTAGTCATCATGACACTGGAAATAGAGTGAACATGTTATTTTACCAAGACGGATGTCTTACCGGCGGAAATGAACTTTATTTGTACCAAAAACATTTAACATTGCCTTTTAAATAGATGTAGATGTTACAATTATAGCACAGTATCTTTTTTCAATGATGTTACAAAAAATAAGAAAGACTTTCTGCCAACTCTTTTTCGCAAAGCAACGACTAGAATACGAAAGGAATTATTTTTTCAATATTGTTTACTAGTGAATAGAACATGGTTCTATGATTATCCTATCAATAAATTCATATAACTATATAAAAATATGAAAATGATACAGAAAAATGATTTTGTTGGTGTAGAAAAGACGAAAATAAATGTGGGTAATTATATAAATATGTTGATAACCTTTTTACTATTGCCTTTGGTCTTCAGGCAAGTTTGTAAAGACACTTTTCTTATTACATATGCTTTATGCATATGAATTTGTTCAATACATTGTATTCTTTCTCTGCTATGTTTTTTCCATTCTGTTAACAAAAGCAAGCATGTTAATATATTGCTGATTCTTCAAGAATCGTCGAGTTAGTATGTTTATGAATAACTAATTTCACTATATATAACGAATACAAAAACATACCTTCACTTGTAACCACGCATAAGCACCAAATACCCAGATGTTGAGATATCATCAAATATAGATGAAAAGCAACAAGTAATCGCAGTACATGCTTACACCAGTCGCTGTTTGATTCCTTGTATTGAACGAAGGAGGATATAAATAGGAAAGATGTTGTCTTGTCATTATAGTGACGATAGATTCACGTGTATATTTTCCTATTAGATCTAGTTGAAATAAATTAGTAATAATTATCTTGAAGGTATGATAGTTGAAAACGGGAATCACTGAGAGTTCTTTCTAATATTCTCATCAGGGAACTTTGCAAACAACCTCTGTAGGATTCTCCGCTTCATTTGTGTTCACCAAACGCAAACTAATCTAGATAAATCACAGGAACGCCTTGCCAGGTTAATTGCAAAACAATGGAGAGATGATAAAAAGGCACAGTTTAAAATAACATATTGTCATTCGAGGTGCAGGTGTTTGCATTCTAATAAGTACATGTAATTAGTAATGATTGCCAAGGTAAATTTAGTCAATGGTAGATAATGCTCGAAAACAGACCTCACACGTAATGTTTTTTATTATTTCTTCTAATTACTCAGCTTCAGAAATGCACCGGCCAAGATGATTTGCTAACTATCTGTTTGTTTCAACAATGTAAATATTTATTACATTTGTTACTTGCTTCCTGAAGGGAGCGCAAACAGTCGTCGCTTTGTTTGTCCGTCCGTCTGTTCTTCCGCCAAACACAAATCGTTCCCGTTAAACTTTGACTAAAATGTCTCTAAAATATTAGAGACTTAAAGTCATTGGTATTGTATATCATTCTATTTTAAAACAAAGGTTGTGTCATGTCTTATAACAAGAGGATCATGATGGCCATATATTGCTTACATGAATACCAATGCATTTATGAAAGGAAGTCAATTGTTGCTAATGGGAGTCAGAAGTTGCTAAGGAAGTCACTGGTTGATTGGGAAATTTCTTAGAAAGTCACTGGTCGATAGTGGAAGTCAGTGGTTGTGAAAGAAGTCCACTGTTAGACGTCATTGGTTAATAAAGAAGTCACTGGTGGCAAGATGGTGCTTAAGGTTGCCAGGAAGTCAGTGGTTGTGCGGGGAGCTCACTGGTTGCTAGGGGACTAGGTTGTTGCTAAGAAGGTCAATGACTGTTAAGGAAGTAATTTATTCCAAGGGGAGTCACTGGTTGTTGGGGGTAAATCACTGGTTGCTAGGAGATTAAAATGTTGCTAAGAAAGTCGTCAATGGTTGCTAAGGAAGTCATCTGTTCCAATGGGAAGTCACTGGTTGCTAAGGAAGACAGTGGTTGCTAGGTCAGTCGCTGGTTGCTATATGAACTCATTGGAAGCTACGTTTTCTTATAACTCTATATAGAAAAGGCTACATACTAAATATCTAAACTCTAGGCTTTGTGTGCAGAGATCTTTGATGTTTTTCCTATATAAATCTAGGTACAAGAGGGTCAAAATGACCCTACATCGCTCACAGCACATTGGCTATAACACGAGGTCAACAATCGCAGGATGTCATTTTTTACCTGGGGATTAGGTGCAGGTTGAAGAGACAGACAAGTGAATCTAGGTACCAAACTCTAGCTCTTTTATGAAGACACCTTGGTTCTTTCATGTGCCCTGTGTATAGAATGATACATGTGATACTACCTTTTGGTTTATAACAAGTTCATCTGTAGATGGGTGGAAAACACTGAAAGTGTTTCTGTAATTTGCAGTGCCCCAGCTGGGATTAAAACCGGAAACCTCCGGATTGGTTGTCCAAAACGTTATCTAGCCTTAATAAGACCTTCCTCTGGAGCTATACTGTTCCTATAGATCAAAACTGGCCAAAAGAAACATGGTGGGCCCTTCAGGGGTGCTTTTCTTTTGAGCGTCATGAATGTTTAAACTCTTACATTCGCGACAAATGTTCAACATATCACAACGATGAAATAGTTTTCTTGGTTTATTTACGTTTATAAAATAATTTTTTGACAACATTTAACAAATCTAAAATCATAGCTAACTACAAGGTAGTCAAAAGTCGTCCATCTGATCAAAGTTGTGAGGAACAGTACAGTCACTAACTCCCGTCTAAATATAAATACACAAGGAGGCTTTCCATAAAACATAAGCTGTTTCTGTGCACTGGTTTCCAAGAAGATCTTGCTTTCAAGAATTACTTCTATTTTGACCTTGTGACCTATTCCAACTGACCTTCCTGAAATTATAACTGATAGTGGTCAGTGGCAAGATACATCAGGCAAGTTTGACAATATTCTCACATGTAGTCTCAGGGAGTGTCTCCAGAGGATGGCACTGGAGCACAAATACTAGTACAAATGTATAGACTTCCCACTCAACTAAACCACTTACCAAAGTCCTTTACAAAGGCAAGCTACAACTATATACATGTATACATGCAATATTTGTAATTATACTTGTGTCCAAATAATAAATTACCAAAACCAAGCAATAGAATGACATTGTTCCTTCTGTTATATCAAGAAAAGTAAATTCAACCATTTATAGGGAAGCATTTTTCTAAGGGCGGAGACGGCACCCTAGCCCCTCCATTAAGGGAAAATTTAAGTGATGATCTGCGGGAGTGGACACTAAAATCCTGGTGTAAAATCACAGTTTGGGGAAAACTGCACAATTTTAAAGAAATTTTAGTTGGGGAAGACACTATACTTGCTTTTGATATAGACGGTAAAACTCCCATGTATAGAGTAGCAAAATATCTATTTTCTGTGATCAAAAACAGGTTTTGGTATATTTTATAATTGACAGTCAGTCTATAAATCATTGTCAAACATTTGTAAGATGTCAACATTCACTATTTCTCAAAAATACAACATCAGTTGGCTTGTACTACACTATGCTAGAACTAAATCCGATTAATTTGTAAGCAAATTGATATTTTATCAAACATATTTATAAGTAAAAATTGTACAGTTGGTTTTTGTTTATCTTTTGCCTATTTATACATGTAACTTATGTATTATACCTGTTACTCAGGTATGTGTTACACTTGTCTTGTCACTTATTTAACAAATATTCTAAAGAGAGAACAATTAACAAAACTACAATGTCATGGTTGAACATTAATCAGAACTTCTGTTAATACATCCAAATATCTGCGTAACTGAAAAGATCAAAGAGTGACGGGTACATCACCAATATAACTACAATGTATGATTAAATTATACAAATGTACGGCAGTCACTTATCAATGAGATTCACAACAGAAGGCAGATGCTTCCATTATTCTTATACTTTCTTTGAAACTCCTAGCATGGAAACAGCAAATATAACATAAAGAACTTTATTTCCGAACTGAGGTTAGTTTCTGCCTTAAATTTTTAGAGGTAGATAGCAGACTGGTCCAACAAGTAGACTGGTCCAACAAGTAAGAGAATTAGAAATCATCAATCCTAAACAGAATTCTCTCAGAACTATGAAACTTTTAAAATTTAGCACATTTTCTAAATACTTTTGTACATGAGAGGTTGGTAGGGGTACAACTGAGAGTGGCCCAAATGGTAGTTACAACTGGGAGTGGCCCACTTAGTAAGTTCAACTGGGTGTGGCCCACTTGGTAGGTTGGCAGGTATAACTGGGAGTAGCCCACTTGGTAGGTATAACTGGGAGTGACTCATTTGGTAGGTACAACTGGGAGTGGCCCACTTGGTAGAGTGGCAGGTACAACTGGGAGTGGCCCACTTGGTAAGTTCAACTGGGAGTGGCCCACTTGGTAGGTACAACTGGGTGTGGCCCACTTCATAACAACTAGACTGGACCTTGCCTGATTTTGGACCCGAACATTTGTTACAGCTTGATCTTTCAATAGCCCCAGACATTCAATAGAAACAAATCAAAACAAACACCACATTCATAGTAAACTTACGGCCAAGTTCTCTTCAGCTGCCCCCGTAATATTGTGGTGATTTATACTATGTTATGGGCTGGAGGCCAAGATCATAATGTAAATAAACTTGCAAAGTAATTATGTACTACAGTGACACACAAAAAACCCCACTACACTCGGTATACTTTTGAAATTAACTACCGGTACATATATCAAGATTGAAAAATACTGACTGCCATGTGTCACAAATTTTGTATCAAATGTGATCATGCAAGGGTCAGTTTGTCTGACTTTATCACAAATCATCTATGAGAACATTGTAAATCCTGTTCAGTTAAATCATTATACAAACTACCACAAATAAGTATGATACAAAAATACATACATCAATTTATTTTCAACGGTATTGCATTGTCATGAAAACAGTACATTATAAGGAGAGCAGGGGCTGGCCCTTCAAGATGTACAAAAAAAGAAAATCAAATACATCCTTATTCAGGAATGGTAACATGTTGAGAGTAAAAGGCATACATTCTATATTTTGAGACCTTCATCTACTTTTTTTCGGTTTGGCCTGTTTTTTCTTCAAACCTTACAGCTATTGCTAGTAAACTGTTTGATATGCCCCCCCCCCACCCCACCCCATGTGTATGTAATAATGCATACAGAAGCAAACAACAAAGTTAACAAACATTTTATGTACGATTGTTGATATACAGGACTTTTACAGCAATAACAATTGCCATTTGAACTATTTATACTGTCAAAATTTCTAGTCAATGTATAAAGCTCGTTCCTCTCACCTCGAGCTGAAGTCTATGCAGAGTGTTGACAATATTTACATCCCATGTACCATTTCTCATAAAGGCCAAAAAAGTTTGTTCATTTACAAAGTAACTTGCTGTGAAAACTTTTTAACTCTAATTTTAAAACTATTTGTAAGAAAATATTATTTGCATTGATGCACACCACCAAATTGTTGTGAAACTTTTAGTGACAAACAGTAAATATGTAGGAAGGTACAGACCATCTTTAGATAATTGTAAACAGTTTGAATCAAAGGGTGGTCAGTCTAAAACTAAAACACCATCAACAACATCCTCAACTTAATCAAGTTTTTCTAACTTGCGACATTTTGTTGTCCACACTGTCCCTAGCAGTGCACTTTATTTCGCTCACTTGGAATGAATGACAACTGGATTTTTCAACAAACGGTATGTAATATACTGTCCATGCGTATCTTATGAACTGCTGCTGGGTGTCTAATTTTAATTACCCTTTACCCTTCCAGGAATAGCCTAGGATAATTACTGGCTCATTTCTTTCAAAGTAGATGTATTAAGTTCATCACATAGAAAAACAACAGATAACAAAATTCAAAATATTGGCCTAATCAAATTACCATAGTTCTTGACAAATGCTTTCACCTTCATTTTCCTGTGGCATTTCAAATTTGTTCTACAGACTTGCAAAGGTAACAACTGCTGTAACAAACGGGGATAATGTAGTATCTTCATGTACAGGTATGCTAAAATCAATTATGGTAACAATAAAAACGTAATAACGTTGGTTACTTGAAAACACTTTGATACATGTATCATCTTTCACATTTTGCTTGCATTCGAAAAAATTATGCCATTATAAATAAAGTGTAGCAAAATAAATTTACTTTGTCCTTAAAGATATGGGGACCAGATGGATTTCTGTAAGTACATCAGGCACAATTAATGAATAAAAACAATGAAGCTTATGTTACAGCAGGCAGGATAAACAAAAGGCTAAATATAAACAAGTTCTATATAAACATAGTCTTTAACAAGGGAGACACATTTGATTTCTCAACAAACAGCGCTGCAACAAAATACATGAACTTTATATGTGGAAATGAACATTTTGGAGAAAAAAAGAAAAATATCACATACAGGCAAAACTTGGTACCTCAACAATTGGAAAAGTAGACAATGTTCCAAGGATTGATACCTCTGTGTTAATGTCACTGAATGTATTGCTACTCTGATGCCATACTGGTGTTCAATACTTCTGTTACATGATTGATGCCTCTGTGTTAATGTCACTGAATGTATTGCTACTCTGATGCCATACTGGAGTTCAATACTTATGTTACATGACTGATCCCTCTGTGTTAATGTCACTGAATGTATTGCTACTCTGATGCCATACTGGAGTTCAATACTTCTGTTACATGATTGATGCCTCTGTGTTAATGTCACTGAATGTATTGCTACTCTGATGCCATACTGGAGTTCAATACTTCTGTTACATGACTGATGCCTCTGTGTTAATGTCACTGAATGTATTGCTACTCTGATGCCATACTGGAGTTCAATACTTCTGTTACATGATTGATGCCTCTGTGTTAATGTCACTGAATGTATTGCTACTCTGATGCCATACTGGAGTTCAATACTTATGTTACATGATTGATGCCCCTGTGTTAATGTCACTGAATGTATTGCTACTCTGATGCCATACTGGTGTTCAATACTGATGTTACATGATTGATACCTCTGTGTTAATGTCACTGAATGTATTGCTACTCTGATGCCATACTGGAGTTCAATACTTATGTTACATGATTGATGCCTCTGTGTTAATGTCACTGAATGTATTGCTACTCTGATGCCATACTGGTGTTCAATACTTCTGTTACATGATTGATGCCTCTGTGTTAATGTCACTGAATGTATTGCTACTCTGATGCCATACTGGAGTTCAATACTTCTGTTACATGACTGATCCCTCTGTGTTAATGTCACTGAATGTATTGCTACTCTGATGCCATACTGGAGTTCAATACTTATGTTACATGACTGATGCCTCTGTGTTAATGTCACTGAATGTATTGCTACTCTGATGCCATACTGGTGTTCAATACTTATGTTACATGATTGATGCCTCTGTGTTAATGTCACTGAATGTATTGCTACTCTGATGCCATACTGGAGTTCAATACTTATGTTACATGATTGATGCCTCTGTGTTAATGTCACTGAATGTATTGCTACAAGTTTTCTGTATAGTCCCTTAGCTATTTTTCATCACTAAGCTTAGTTGGGGACCTTCACTAAGTGCTACTTAAGTAAAACTGAAATCAAAACCACAGGTATCTAATGTGATGTCTAACCTTCCTGCACATATTCACAATTCTGACTGTTCTTATCAACAAAACATCGATCTCCTAAGTCACAGGTAGCACAATATTTAAAATGGGTATTCTGTCAAGGGCCATAACTCTGCTTTCATTGTGGTAAAGGCGAAACAAAATCCTATGTAACATGCTAAAAATGGGTAAAAAAATGAACAGAACATCACTTTTGGATTTAATGAATGTCTGACTGACCAAAAAATGAGTTACCAAGTTTTGTTTATTACTGGATTGTCTCCAACAAAGATATGTTCGAGGTAAAAGAGAAGGGATACAAGTAACATGAATAACAGTAAAAATGGTTATTAAATAAATCAACAATGATTGTTCCATAGAAATGATACATCACATCAATAAAACAATGTAAGGGTAGGCCACTAGTAAGCATGAGTGGTAAATATACAATGATATGTGTACACGTAATAAAATCTGAAAAACTCAAATCATGATAATAGACCAAGACAATGTCCTATATGATTTTAAAAAAAACCCATAAAAACACATAAAATATTTGGCATATTATCAAATAGAAGTATTCTCCCGGTGATGGTAAAATAAAGCAGAACTGACTTTCCATATATTTTTTACCATTAAATACATTTGAGTAAGTTTTAGAGCAAAACGTAATGAACAATGTGTAACATGGATGATCTCAACTTCTGCCATTCCAACTTGTGTATTTTTACAACTTTAAATTCAGGGATCACCTGGTTTTTTTTAACACTTTCTAGTTATCTGGCCTGGTATTACCTAAATGTACAAGTAACTGATAAGAAATGTAACAGTTCGACTTACAGATTTAACATTTGTAAAAACATAATATAAAATGCTGCATTTTATCACATATAAGCTGTGGATACTGACTGATCTACAAGTATAAAATAATATTCCCAAGTCTGAAATGAACAGCAGATATTTTTTGTCAGTAAATCTAAGTAAGGCAGATACAAAAGCAAAATTCATCTAGCATGCAGTGTTTTCATTTGTGCACGTGTATTTTGGCTATATTGTAGTTAAACACAAATAAGGAGTCAAATTCAGATGTTTTCAAAAACTACAGCTGTTACATGGATACAACGCAAGAATGTCACAAGATCCTAATTCAGTGTGAAATGTTTTTCACTACAACTCCACACCATATTTTTTACATCTTTTGTTTTTTTATGCAACAAGTTCTCATCTCATGAAAATCTGCAATTCTCTTCTAGGTTATATTTTCCCCATCGGTCTCACACTTACAATCTAAACAATTTATAATCAGTATCGGATATCTATTTTTTCCTCTGTTGTGCCATATTCAGCCTGTAGTAGAACCCTTGTGTTTTCATCAACTCCCCATGTGTCCCCTCCTCTGTGACGACCCCGTGACGTATCACACAGATCTTGTCAGCATTCTGTATTGTAGACAGTCTGTGGGCTATTACAATACAAGTTCTTCCCTCTCTCGCTTTGTCTAATGCTTCCTGTACAATCTGTGAAGCAAGAAATATGTAAAGTACCTTTAAGTATCTGTAATTCCACTTAATACTATACAATATAAACATGTGTCACAATCTGTCTAGCAGTACAAGAGGAGTTGCGTGGACATATTTAGAGCTAGGGTTTATGAATAGGGCAATAATTCCACTAAGAATCAATAAACAGGAAACACGGACGATATGCACAACTACACTTGGTACTAAACATTTCTAAAATCCATCCAGGAGTGTAAAAAGAGTTGTGCAGACAAACATTGTGACATACAGACAGACTGACAGAAAGCACCAAATCAATATGTCTCCTAAATGGGAGAAATAATAACTAAACTTGCTATCGAATACACTGACCAGAGTTAATTCTTTAATCATAATGTGGCTGTAGAATTCTTTTCTCTCTATCAAAAACACAAATCAAGATTGGTCAAGATTGGAAAATGTTTACCTTTTCACTCTCAGTATCAAGGGCAGACGTTGCCTCATCTAACAGAAGGATTTTAGGGTTTCTGACCAGAGCTCTTGCAATAGCCACTCGTTGTTTCTGACCTCCGCTAAGTTGGGCACCCTTCTCTCCTACACTTGTGTCATAACCCTAGAAAGTGACAAAACCATGTGGCTAACAGAGGCTCTACATACTGAGTCTAAATCATCACTTTGAATTTGATTGGATAAAATAACAAATTCACTGATAGAATGATGATAGAACTGTGTTCTAATAAGTTTATAACACTCTTGCTAAATACCTGCTTTCATATTCAGGTCATTCTTCATGATAATGTGTTGAGAGAAAGCAGTATAACTGAAAAGTGCTATATATATATAATGTTTATCTATATTTAAAAAGCAATGATTGGTAATTTTTGTAGAAAACTAGAGCTATCACTAAATGTGATTAATACCCCCAAAAGGATTGCTTTTAAACTGAAGAAGTTCGTAGTAACATAATACCTTGCAAACAAACTAAAAAGAGATATTGTTCTTAGCAGTTCCTCTCATTGTGCTTGACCATTGTATGAAGTTGTATTGAATTCCAACTTGTGTTTTCAAAAATGCTCCAGACAGGGAAAGTAACAAAGGGCATACCTGTAATTGTCAAGATGGGTTATGGTTCCTGTGCACTGCCTCCCTCTCACTGTGCTTGACCATTGTATGAAGTTGTATTGAATTCCAACCAGAAGTTTTCAAGTTATGCTCCGGACAAGGAAAAGTAACAAAGGGTAATAACTCTGTAATGAGTCAAGATGGAGTTATGTTCCTGTGCACTGCACTTCCTCCAAATGTGCTTGTCTTGTTGAAGTTGTATTGATTCCAACTTGTGTTTTCAAGTTATGCTCGGACAAGGAAAAGTAACAAAGGGCTCTCTGTATGTCAATGGAGTTATGTTCTTGTGCCTGCCTTCCTCTCAATGTGCTTGACCTTGTATGAAGTTGTATTGATTTCCAACCAGTAGTTTTCAGTTATGCCCGGACAAGTAAAAGTAAAAAGGGCAATACTCAGTAATACTCAAGATAGGTTATAGTTCTTGTACACTGCACTTCCTCTGAGTGTGCTTGATCTTGTATGAAGTTGTATTGAATTCCAACTTGTAGTTTTCAAGTTATGCTCGGACAAGGAAAAGTAACAAAGGGCATCTCTGTAATTGTCAAGATGGAGTTATGGTTCTTGTGCACTGCCTTCCTCTCAATGTGCTTGACCTTGTATGAAGTTGTATTGAATTCCAACTTGTAGTTTTCAAGTTATGCTCGGACAAGGAAAAGTAACAAAGGGCTACTCTGTAATGTCAAGATGGGTTATGTTCTTGTGCACTGCCTTCCTCTCAATGTGCTTGACCATTGTAGAAGTTGTATTGAATTCCAACTAGTGTTTTCAAGTTATGCTCGGACAAGGAAAATGCAACGACCGCCCGACCGACCGACCGACCGACCGACCGACCGACCGACCGACCGACCACCACCACCAACCACCGGTGCTCTAACCCCTAACTTTGGTAGAAAATAACTTCTTGCTAAAATAAGTGCTACAAGAAAATTACTCATAACATCAAGTGAGGAAACTACAGAACATAAAGTTGTTGATGCTGTAAAAATGTGGGCAAAGATAGCAGACACGGTAAAATCAAACAGCACTTTGAACAATGAGCTCAAAACGTACAAGAATACCGTATTTCCCCGCTTATAAGACGAGGAAATAAAGTCCCGATTTTTGCCTCAAAGTGGGGTCCTCGTCTTATAAGCGAGGCCACAAGAATCAACCAAAAATAAAATCAATCCTACATCATTTGTGATGAAATCGGCAACTCCGAATGCCCCCCCGCCCCGAGTGTCTATGTGCAGGCGACAGTCGAACAATTACCGGTACCGTACTTGGCTATTCTTTTATTGTGTTAACTCACCTCCGCTGGCGATCGCAAATGTCGCCATTTGCAATTATTTAAAGAATCTGAAGGTAAACTTTGCAAATAAGTGGTGCAGTCATTTTGTTTTTTCCGGTTTGGTATAAGCGGCCTAAAATTGATATCAGAATCAACCCCTAACAGCGTTTATTGTAAAGAAACCCGAAATCAGTCTAGTCTGTGTATTGTTATTCGGATATTGTTTTTGTTGACACTTTGAGCGATAATTGCGTCCGGTAAATACGTGTCATCGGCTGATTAATCAATTTATGAAAACATCTGGCGGCTTGTGTATTTAGTAAGAGTGCCCAGGATACCCCAAATTAGCGGCAATTACGTCGTTGTTGAGGAGCGAGAGGCTTAGACAAAAGGCCGAAAGTTTTATTTGTAAAATTGCGGTTGTTTTGTCAACTTTTAATTTAAATCAAAGCTTGCTTTTTTTTGCAAACTTTTGTGATACTCCCAAGAAATTGTAACAATGGGAATGAAAAATTTTTTTTATTGACTTTATTGCCATCTCGATCCTTTTTTGTCTTTAAACTACACGTAATTGTCGCTACTTTGGGGATCCTCGCCTCTTAATAATTATATACAAGCTGTCATATGTTTTCATAATTGATTAATTAGCCGATGGCACATATTTACTCAATTATCTTTTCAAAGTGTCAAAAAAAATCAATATCCGATTGACAATACACGATTGGTTAATAATACTCAAAAAAATCGGCGATTAAAAAATTAACTTATTAGCTTAGAAATCATACGAACTTGAAGAAAATAAAGTAACTGGGTCTTAAATTGCCTCGTCTTATAAATGAGTCTATTCAAAACCACACATTTCCTGGCAAAGTGGGGGTCTCTTAAACGTCGCCATCAAGTAATCAAACAGCACTTTGAACAATGAGCTCTAAAATGTACAAGAATAATCAAACAGCACTTTGAACAATGAGATCCAAATGTACAAGAATAATCAAACAGCACGTTGAACAAGGAGTTCAAAATGTACACAGGTGTATTCCAAAAGAATGAAATACATGAAACATTTGGTCAAAAGTGAAAGACTGCAAAAACTTTTGGACCAAACCTGAAAAAGAGATAAACATGAGTGACACATACCTCCGGTAGAGATGAAATAAACTCATGGATATTTGCTTTCCTTGCTGCTTCAATCACTTCACTCATTTCAACCTTTCTGAAATTGTCTCCATAGGCAATATTTTCTGCAATACTGCGGTCAAACAAGACTGGTTCCTGAGACACAATACCGACCTGCCGTCTCAGCCACTGCAGGTTCAATTCCTTTATGTTGAACCTATCCAGGTACTGAAATACATTAGTCAAAATTACAATATTCATTCTGAATGGATATTTCATACCACCTGCTGTACTCCTCTAAAAAATTACACACATATTTATAACAAGAATTTACGTTGCCATGACAACCAGAGTTCGAATTGGAATAGCATTATGTGAACACCTTTGATATGGTTTCACACAAGAATCATCCCTGGCAAGTTTCATCAACACTGACCCAGTGGTTCAAGAGATGTCGCTTGAAGGAATTGGTGGACAGACATATGACGTACAACAAATGACGTAGGCTGGACGGTCAGTGATCCCAAGATAAGCTAAAATTTGCTACCACATCAGACAGGTGGGTTATTTCAACATTCCTCGCTCAAAGCAAGTATATTTACTATCTATGTGGCGATTCAAAAGCTAATATGAGCATATACTAATTTTACATGAACCATAAGGACTTTATGGAAATTTTAAATCATTTGCATTTATGGCAGAATTCTCTCCATCAGAGTGACAAAAGATGGAAAGAAAGCAAAAAAGAAATCTGATCAACTCACAACAATGCCATCTTCAGGATCGTAAAATCTTTCTGCCAGTTGAACAGTGGTACTCTTTCCACATCCTGAACTTCCGACAAGGGCTACTGTCTGACCTGGCGACACTTCTAAGTTAAAGTTATGCAAGACGGTGATGTCTGGTCTTGTGGGATACTTGAAATTGATGTTGGAAAACTTTACCTCACTTGTGAAGTCTCCCTGCAAAATAGTCAATTTTTATAAGATGATTAGTTGACAATTATTGGTAAGATTATAAACTTTCCTGGACAGGAGTCCTGGGATGATGTGGATAAATGATGAAATGGCTCAAAGTTGCTCACTTGGTATTCGTGTGTTACCTGTCATTCATGTCACACCCATTGCTCATGTCACTCATCTGGTATTCATGCCACTCACCAGGTTTCATGTCACACATCTGGTATTCATGTCACTCACCAGGTATTCATGTCACGTCTGGTATTAATGTCACACCCACTGCTCATGTCACTCATCTGGTATTCAGGTCATTCAATAGTATTTATGTCACTAACCTGGTTTTAATTTACTTTCAATTCATGTCACTAACTTGGTATTCACACTACATTGTTTTCAGGTCACTTATCTTGTATTCACACTTTAACTTGGTTTTCAGGTCACTTATCTTGTATTCACATCGTTTGTATTTTCTAAATGCTGAGGAAGGATTGCATACTATTACATAGTAAAATGGCATTAAAGAAAGAGGATAATTGTTGGTTTCTGTGTAATATCATGTTAAAATTTCACCCAGTGAGTACCAAAAGTGATATTTTCATGAGTGGCGCAGCGACGAGTGAAAGTAACTACTTTTGGTGTTCAGGAGTCATCGACGTATGGTTTTCGGCATTCATTACACTCCTGTGTATACTTTTTAAAGTTAATCCGGGTAGAAGATTTTGATAAATTTCACTGAGTGAACAGTGAGTTTTTCAGGATATAATCCACCATTCTATTTCAATAAAACACCAAAAAACATAAAATAATTACATCTTTTGTCAAAAAAAATCAGATTAGTGATTTTATGCTTCACCATCATAGATAACTACTGACAAGATCACTGCTGGACAAATTTCTATCGGAGAAATCTTAAAATGAACATGATATAAACAAAACTAGATTTATGGCCTAATTGTCATACCTATGTAAGTGATAATGAAAAGCATTTGGGATTATTAAAAGAATGCAAATTCCAGCCATTCTGTAACAGACCTTAGAGCTAGAGGCATTACATATATATCTGGTTAAATCATAGGTCACATCATAGATTTGACAGCTTAGAATTGGCATAATCCAATCACAGTTTTGCCACAATATAGCTTAAACTACAATCATATTGGTGACTTGTGAAGATAATATTATGCATGTATAAATAAGATAAAACAAGGACAATTACCTCACTGGGCTGATCTCCCTCTGGGGATTCCGAGTCAATATCTGGTTTTCTATCAAGCAGTTTGAATACAGCGATAGAAGATGTCTGGGCTTTGGCTGCATCGGGTGCAAATGAACTAGCCTGTCCTATTGCCATACCTCCAAACACCACTGCGGAGAATGCCCTGAAACATGAAACAGTCCCAATGAAACAAGTACAACCAATTAGTTCAAAGTTATTTTCATCAATTAAAAGGCACAGGAAATATCATATACATTATAAAATTAAGGATAATACAAATACACAGAAATACAGAAACTGTCTGCAGACCACTCTTACATTCTATGGCATAATCCTGAAGTGTATAAGCTCTAAACTAGAAGCTATTGGTACTTACTTGAATACATCAATATAGTCGAGTTCTGCCTGTTTAATGAGATAGGCCCCCAGCCAGAAAGCTGCAGCATATGCGAAGAAGATCACTCCTTGTGAGAAAGAGAAGGATATGCCAATAACATGTGCTTTCCTCATTGCATTTCTGAATGGTGTTTCCAGTTCATCACAAAACATCTTGTAAAACATTTCTTCTCGAGTTAATGATGCCACTGTACGAATGTTCTCAATTGATTCAATGGCAATCTACAAGAAAAGAAACATATGTCAGTCAGGGGTGTAACTTGTTTAAGTTTTTTTGAATAACTTCTACAAGTTATATTTATCTTTTACTCATCACTCACTAAAATAACTTCTTAAGTTACATTTCAGTCATAATAACTCATTCAAGTTATTTTTGTTAAAATAGTACAAAGATTTAACATCATTTTTCCACAAGAATACAAATTTTCTAGGGAGTTATACAATTTTTTTCTATTTCTTTGATCATTGAACTTCAAGATCATGAAATAAAACCTCTTACGCCATGACAAAACCTTCTTACGCAAGGGCTTTGAAGTAGGACATTCTTCAGGTCATCTCTAAGACAATTTTGGCAATAAATCCATTATGTCTAATTGAAAAGTCATTACTGTCAGCTATAAAGAAAGAACCTGCATTTCTTCCTCTTATCTAAAGGTATTTGCAGAGGTAATCTGCTAGCAATGAAGAAATTCAAGAACAAGAGCTGTCACATGACAGCACACTCGACTATTCGAAAGCTTATTGGTAAAATGGGGTTTTTGTTTAAGAACAGGAGTATTGTGTAATTGTCTGTAAGAATTAAGGTCAAAGATATGAAACTTGTTCAAAGACCTTTGTAAATGTACATTTCATTCAAAGCCTTACTCTGGATTCTGCAAGCCAACTGGAGGGAGGAGGGGGAATAATTTCAAATAAATACATGACCTTGTGTATTTGATCATGAATAATTTTGTAATTTTTCAAAATTGATATGTATAGAATAAAAAAAAGCATAACTGCTGCATGCTGCATAATTATTCTACGACATTTCAAAAGAAAGCCATTTTCAGTATTTCCATATTAGTCTGGTAAAAACTGTGACAAAATTCTAAGTTAAAAAGGGGCATAAATCTGTCAAAAATAAAAACATTGGTGAAGATCTTGACATTAAAGATACATTTTAAGTTTCAAGTCAATATGTTCGATAGTATTCATGATATTTGACTTTATAAAAATCTTTACCAACAAATTCAAAGTTAACAAGAGCTGTCACATGACAGCACGCTCGACTATTCGAAAGGTTGTTGGTAAAATGGGTTTTTTGTCAAAGAACAGGAGTATTGTGTAATTGTCTGTAAGAATTAAGGTCAAAGATATGAAACTTGTTCAAAGACCTTTGTAAATGTACATTACATTCAAAGCCTTACTCTGGATTCTGTAAGCCAAGTGGAGGGAGGAGGGGATAATTTCAAAGAAATACATAACCTTGTAAATTTGATCATGAATAACTCTGTAACTTTTCAAAATTGAAATGTATAGAATTAAAAAAGCATGACCGCTGCATGCTGCATAATTATTCTATGATATTTCAAAAGAAAGCCATTTCGAGTATTTCCATGTTAGTCTGGTAAAAACTGTGACAAAATTCTAAGTTAAAAGGGGCATAAATGTCAAAAATCAAAAACATTGGTGAAGATGTTGACAGTAAACATACATTTTAAGTCCATAAAAAAAATCAAAGTTAAAAAGGTTATAAATCTGTCAAAAATCAAAACAGAGTTATGGTGATTGTTTCCTCAGATGTTGATGGTAGACACATACTTTGAGTTTCAAGTCAATACCTTTGATAGTATTCAAAACATTTGACTTTATAAAATCTTTTACCAAATATTCTAAGTTAAAAAGGGGCATAAATCTGTCAAAAATCAAAACAGAGTTATGGGGATTGTTTCCTCTGGTGTAGATGTTGATTGTAGACACATACTTTGAGTTTCAAGTCAATACCTTTGATAGTATTCAAGATATTTGAATTTATAAAAATCTTTAACAAAAAAATCTATGTTAAAAAGGGGCATAAATCTGTCAAAAATCAATACGGAGTTATGAGGATTGTTTCCTCTGGTGTAGATGCTGATGGTAAAGATATATTTTGAGTTTCAAGTCAATACCTTTGATAATTTGCAAGATATTTGAATTTATAAAAAACTTTAACCAAAAATTCTAAGTTAAAAAGGGGCATAAATCTGTCAAAAATCAAAACAGAGTTATGGGGATTGTTTCCTCAGGTGTAGATGTTGATGGTAAACAAACAGTTTGAGTTTCAAGTCAATACCTTTAATAGTATTCAGGATATTTGACTTTATTAAAAAGTTTAACAAAAAATTCTAAGTTAAAAAGGGGCATAAATCTGTCAAAAATCAAAACAGAGTTATGAGGATTGTTTCCTCAGGTGTAGATGTTGATGGTAAAGATATATTTTGAGTTTCAAGTCAATACCTTTGATAATATTCAAGATATTTGAATTTATAAAAAAACTTTAACCAAAAATTCTAAGTTAAAAAGGGGCATAAATCTGTCAAAAATCAAAACAGAGTTATGGGGATTGTTTCCTCAGGTGTAGATGTTGATGGTTAACATATATTTTGAGTTTCAAGTCAATACCTTTGATAGTATTCAAGATATTTGACTTTATTAAAAACTTTAACCAAAAAAGATAGTATTCAAGATATTTGACTTTATTAAAAACTTTAACCAACGCAGACGCCAACGCCGGGGCGAGTGCAATAGTCTCCTTATTCTTCGAATAGTCGAGCTAAAAAGGGGCATAAATCTGTCAAAAATCAAAACAGAGTTATGTGGATTTTTCCTCAGGTGTAAATGTTGTTATAGACACATACTTTGAGTTTCAAGTCAATACTTTTGATAGTATTCAAGATATT
The DNA here is from genome assembly GCA_022818135.1 of Saxidomus purpurata. Taxonomy (NCBI): domain Eukaryota; kingdom Metazoa; phylum Mollusca; class Bivalvia; order Venerida; family Veneridae; genus Saxidomus; species Saxidomus purpurata. Next base: position 43,530,784 of record JAFMSR010000013.1, read on the forward strand.
TGACTTTATAAAATCTTTTACCAAAAATTCTAAGTTAAAAAGGGGCATAAATGTGTCAAAAGTCAAAACAGAGTTTAGGTGTAGATGTTGAAGGTAAACATATGTTTTGAGTTTCAAGTCAATACCTTATATAGTATTCAAGATATCTGAATTTATAAAAAGCTTTAACAAAAAAATTCAAAGTTTTAAAGGGGGATAAATCTGTCAAAAGCCAAAACAGAGTTATGGGGATTGTTTCCTCAGGTGTAGATGTTGATGGTAGACACATACTTTGAGTTTCAAGTCAATACCTTTGATATTGTTCAAGATATTTGAATTTATAAAAAAACTTTAACCAAAAATTCTAAGTTAAAAAGGGGCATATATCTGTCAAAAATCAAAACAGAGTTATGGGGATTATTTCCTCAGGTGTAGATGTTGATGGTAAACATATAGTTTGAGTTTCAAGTCAATAGCTTTGATAGTATTCAAGATATTTGACTATAAAATCTTTTACCAAAAATTCTAAGTTAAAAAGTGGCATAAATATGTCAAAAGTAAAAACAGAGTTATGGGGATTGTTTCCTCAGGTGTAGATGTTGATGGTAGACACATACTTTGAGTTTCAAGTCAATACCTTTAATAGTATTCAAGATATTTGAATTTATAAAAATACTTTAACCAAAAATTCTAAGTTAAAAAGGGGCATAAATTTGTCAAAAATCAAAACAGAGTTATGGGGATTATTTCCTCAGGTGTAGATGTTGATGGTAAACATATAGTTTGAGTTTCAAGTCAATACCTTTGATAGTATTCAAGATATTTGACTTCATAAAAAACTTTAACCAACGCAGACGCTGACACCGATGCCGGGGCGAGTGCAATAGCTTCCTTATTCTTCGAATAGTCGAGCTAAAAACTGAAATGTTGAATTGTAACCTGTATAAGTTATTTTCAGAAATTCCCATTATTTTGGTCATCTCAACTTTCAAGGGAGTTAATTCTTTCAGCAAACGGAAGTAATTTTATAAAAAAAATGTTTCAAACATCACTTACTGAAGTTATTTTCAAAATAACTTAAACAAGTTACACCCCTGACTGTATGTTCTCTAGTTTTAACTGCAATATTTGATCTAGATTGTAGGGCAGTGTCTAGACATACCAAAAACTGCTACTCTGTTCTAACAACTGTTCAGATTATTCTTTTGCCCACAAACCTGCTTCAAGCATCATTTTGTCAGGTCCGAAGTGGCCTGATAAGGCTAAACTTGCAGTATAAAAATAATAATTACATGTAAATAGCCATTTCTGATCGAAGTTTCACTTAACAAACCATACTAAAGTACATGTATTTATCTCTTGTCATACCTTCATGAGATTCAAGTACCTGTAAAGTGATGATCACATAATTTCAAACTCCTACTGTAAAACTGGAAATATGTACCGATTCATTAGACGAGTACTCACTTTGCCAGCTGTTTCTAGAGCTTCTTTATTCTGCCCAGCTGCCCCAGTCAGCATCTTCATCTGAAGAGCACCTCCAATCATGAGCAATGGGAGAAAAGCTATAATAAGTAACGTAAGCTTCCAGCTGTAGATGAACCCAATAACCAACCCGGCCACGATGCTCGTAATAGCCATTAGGGTAGATCCAAGTCGTATACCCGCCGCCTGAAGTAAGGTTAACAATATATCTATGAAAATGTCTTCACAACTGCTACCTTCTCTTTATACAAGGATTTCAAGCATTTTAACTTCCACCCACCCTGTTATTGCTGAAGCAAATTTGACTTACTAAAGCAAAGCTTTTACTTATTTGCGGAAGTGCAGAAATAACCATTCATATTACAAACACCTGTCCTATAATAAATGCTTGCCACGTCACAAACAGCAGTCATGTGGCTAACAACAGTATGTCACAAACACCTGTGCTATGGCAAACACCCGTCCTATCGCAAACACCCGTCCTATGAGACATATTAGGACTCTAGTCCTATCGCAAACACCCATCCTATCACAAACACCCGTCCTATGAGACATATTAGGACTCTAGTCCTATCGCAAACACTCGTCCTATCGCAAACACTCGTCCTATGAGACATATTAGGACTCTAGTCCTATGGCAAACACCCATCCTATCACAAACACTCGTCCTATGAGACATATTAGGACTCTAGTCCTATGGCAAACACCCATCCTATCAAAAACCGTCCTTTGAGACATATTAGGACTCTAGTCCTATGGCAAACACTCGTCCTATCACAAACACTCGTCCTATCACAAACACTCATCCTATGAGACATATTAGGACTCTAGTCCTATGGCACCCCATCCTATCACAAACACTCGTCCTATGAGACATAGGCTCTAGTCCTACAAACACTCCATACAACTCCACCATCACACAAACACTCGTCCCTATGAGACATATTAGGACTTAGTCCTATCGCAAACACTATCCTATCACAAACACTCGTCCTATGAGACATATTAGGACTCTAGTCCTATGGCAAACACCCGTCCTATCACAAACACCCGTCCTATGAGACATATTAGGACTCTAGTCCTATGGCAAACACTCGTCCTATCACAAACACTCGTCCTATGAGACATATTAGGACTCTAGTCCTATGGCAAACACTCGCCCTATCACAAACACTCCGTCCTATGAGACATATTAGGACTCTAGTCCTATGGCAAACACTCGTCCTATCACAAACACTCCGTCCTATGAGACATATTAGGACTCTAGTCCTATGGCAAACACTCGTCCTATCACAAACACTCGTCCTATGAGACTATTGGACTCTAGTCCTATGCAAACACTCGTCCTATCAAACCCCGTCTCTTTATCTCGCAAACACTCATCCTATTGCAAACATCCATCCTATCACTAACACCCGTCCTATGAGACATATTAAGACACTAGTCCTATCGCAAACACTCATCCTATTGCAAACACCTGTCCTATCGCAAACACCTCTCCTATCACAAACACCTCTCCTATCACAAACACCTGTTGTGTCATAAATGCTTGCAATGTCACAAACAGCAGTCATGTGGCTAGCAACATTATGTCACAAACACCTGTCACGTCACAAACACCAGTTGTGTCATAAATATGTCTCATCACAAACACTGTGTCACAGAAACCAGTCATGTGACAGACATTTATTACACACACCAATCGTGTCACAAACACCAAACACCTACCCCTTGAACTTGTGAAGCATCTGTGGATAGTCGTGTACATAAGGCTCCTACATTGTTTTCATGGTCATCAAAGAATGCTATCTCCTAAAATATATAAACACAGTCACCTGAGAACCATTGTACTAGTCAGAGTTTACAAAATGCTACATTAATTACAATGACTTCCATTCTAAAAATACACATTAACAGTACAGGTTTCTCCAGCACTGGAAAACATTCATAAGACACAAAAGAAAAACAGATCAGACCATTTAAACTGAATAAATGTTACTTTCTGACAATAACATATCTTATTTTGTTTACTTCTAATATATTTAAATATTGCATTTGCATTTCAACAAAACTGACTAATAATTTTTTAAGTTGGACTAAACAGAAATTCTAGTATAAAATGTGCTCCCCCCCCATTTTTTGGTTGTTTTAACAGGAGGGGATTATGTGTGATAACAAGGGGATTCACGTGCTGTTAGAATCTGTATATGGGCATTTCAGGGCCATTGTAAACAATTGACTTGTCTTCAAGTCTTTCATGATGCATAGCGTTAACAGTACCGGGCTTAAAACTAGTGGTGTCATATAATATGAAGTAAATATGTTTAATGGTATAGAAGATATTAGCATTTATTAAACACTTTAACTTACACAGACATTGAGGCAAGTGCAATAGCCTCCTTATTGTTTTATTAGTCAAGCTAATTATAATTACTTTACCTGTCTCAGCATGGCTTTGAATGACATGGCTCTAAGTCTAAGTGTGAGGTATTCCCCTGAACGTCCGAACATATATCCCTGAAACACATCAGACATAACTTCCTGGTCAATAAATACTGTCAACCTAGAAATGTGTCCCTCCATCATAACTTCAATTATCTATTTAATGACTTAAATCTTATCAGTTCAACAAAGATGGTCAATTCAGCAATAAACAATGGTTTGACGAGCGGACTGGTGCAAGACATCAAAAAGAAATTTTCTGCCATGCTATAACCAAAGAACCATACACACAGATTATAAACTTTTTTAAGACTGAAGCGCCACCAACACCAAAGACTTAATTTTCAAGTTAAATTTTCAAGCACATTAGATTGTTTGTTTGTTCATTGGAGTTTTAACGCCCGTTCCAACCGTATTTTTTGGTCATTTTAACTGGTGAGCAGTTGCAATTGTTCCTGGGAAGAACCAGTACTAGATCCTCTGTAAGAAACTGCCAACTTTCTCACATAAAGAGACATGGTTGGTAGCAAGACTCGAACCCCATGTCCCTCAATGAGAGTTTACAGTGATTTCAAGTCAGCCACTGTTACAACTCGACCACAGAGGCGGACCAAACACATTAGACCCAAGTCCTATCCAAACCCTTTGGATTTTTCCATCACAATTCAATCCCTAGCAGTAAATAAACATCACCTGTAAGAAGTATGTGATGAAACTAAGAACTCCAAGTCCCACAAACATGAGCGCGTACATTGTAATGTCGTCTTCTTGTTCATCTGGTGGCTTCGAAAACACCTAAAACGCAATCATAAGGATACAAACTTATAGAAACCTCCACATCATTTGCATGGGTGGCAACTCTTGAACTATTTGACTTATTTATGTATGATTTCCTTTATTATGACCAACTTATTCATATGCAAGGGAAAGCATCTAATTAGCCTTTCTGTAAACAGGAAAAATTTACAAATTTTAAAAATGACTTGAAGCATAGAAACATCAAAAACTGAATTTGATTTTTTAAGGAAATATCAATTTCTATTAGAAAAATTACCCTATATTCCATATTAATAGTTTACCTACAAAACCAAAGGCAGTTAAACATTCTACAATTCTAGTTCAGAAATATCTAGCAATTTCTTCAACTGATATTTGTCAGTATTGCCAAGATCTACTAGAGATAATTACCCCAAGAATTTCTGCAAATATGACAGCAAATGCGGGCATCAAACCACCATTCACAATACTTCCTATGAGACCAAGCACAATCAGGTACCATTCTGGCGCATTCAGGCGCATGATTCTCCCCATTCCTGCATTCACTTCTTCCTCCTTCTTCTTCTCCTAATGAAAAATTCATCATTTTTCTTAAATACTACTACGTCTCATTTAACATTTTCTTTTCATTGTCCTCAATCCTCTGTATGAAATATGCTCAATTCTGTTTTTTGTGTGTAATTTCAAGAGCTTTTAAGGTGTGGTCACTTAAAGCTATTTCATAATTAGAATGCATGCAGAGTTTAAACAAGATCTCTACCAGTAACTGACAACTTCTATAAAGAAGAACAACTTCTTAATAAGCACTACATGTTTGTCTTGCATATAAATTCAATCTCATCACAACTAAACTGATAGTGAAGTTAAAACATGTCAACACACCTAAATGTGTACCATCTTCACTTACAAAACTTCCAATTAAGACATTGTTAACTACTGATACAGTGTTTCCTGCAAGATCTCTAACTATAGTTATTTTCACTTTTGCTGCCATACAATGGAAGGATATATTTTTAAAATGTGCAGGGCGTCATTCTAACATTAGTTTCATTTCTATTTTAAGTTTAACAGTTATACATTTGTTTGACTTGCATCAAGTTTCAATGTTCATACTGCAGTTGTTTTCTAGACCTCTCGAGAGCGTTAAAAATTGTTTTTTTGTGAACAGAATTTTGACACCAGGTAATTATTTCAATTGAGTGCTTTACCTCTTTCATGTCTTCACCTTTCACAGATAGAACTCTCTTCAAGGGTGAATCAACAACAGACTTTTGTGCCTTGAGAGGGGATGTAGGGTTGGTATACAACTCTGCTTCAATATCTGCAAAAAATAACAGAAAACTGACTTAATATTCCATGTATATTGCATTGCACTCTGAACTAGTCTTTGAAAATTCAATAAGCATTCTACACAGAATGATTTTAAAGGACAGGGTCAATTCCATCTGCCTGCTTACATTTAACTGGAATACCATCATTGTAAATTTCAATTATCTATGAAACTCAACACTCAATTATCAGTCTGATTCATTTGAAGGATAGCTTCTTTGGAGATTCCTATAAAGGAAATCTTTTCATTTACACGTATAGAGTAAACTACGTATATAACAAACTTCCTAGGACCACTTACAACTTGTTCCTTAATTATATCTGGAACTATGTTATATCCATACAGCATTTCAAATTAAACAAGAGCCATGTTACACATGGTTAATCCCCCCGCCAGGAAAAAGTTACCTGAAGGTTGTACTTTCGTACATTTTACTGGGAGAGGAAACCTTAAAAAGCCGTATAGTTATGGTCATGCTGAGTACAGTTTTCAAGAAGTGGAAAAGAATAAGGCATGAAGAGAAGGTTTGCAAATTTATTAATGTTCTTATCAGTATAGGTATGATATTTTTCTATTTGACTAAAAGTAGACAAGGTAGAGTTATTGTTCTTGCACCTGCCTTCCTACCAATGTGCTATGTCTGTATTAAGTTTGAAGAAATTCCTCAAGTCTTTTGGGTATGCTCAGGATTTTTTCAAGAAATCTGATAAAGGGGAATAACTCTAAAGTAGGCAAGGTGAGTTATTGTTCTTGCACCTGCACTTCCTACCAATTGCTATTTAGTGTATTAAGTTTGAAGAAAACCTCAGGTACTTTTGGGTTATGCTTCGGACAAGTAATCTGAAAGGGAATAACTTAAAAGTAGGCAAGGAGGTTTTGTTCTTGCACACGCCTTCCTACCAATGTGCTATGTCAGTGTATTAAGTTTAAAGTAAACCCTCAAGTACTTTTGGAGTTATGTCGGACAAAACTTTTAGAGTAAATCTGAAAAGGGAATACTCTAAAAGTGGAAGGTAGAGTTATTGTTCTTGCACACTGCACTTCCTACCAATGTGCTATGTCAGTGTATTAAGTTTGAAGAAAACCCTCAAGTCTTTTTGGGTTATGTCGGACAAAGTTTTTCAGTAAATCTGATAAAGGGAATAACTCTAAAAGAGGCAGGTAGAGTTTTGTTCTTACCACTGCACTCCTCCCAATGCTCTGTCAGTGTATGAGTTAGAAGAAAACTCAAGTACTTTTGGAGTTATGCGACAATGGGACGAGACAAGAGCAACCCCCCCGGGGTAAATAAAGAATTAAAAATAATTGGGGCCTAGAAAATGTGTTCCTTATATCTGGAATTTCACTATATCCAGAGTCGTAATATACAAAGTTTACTGTATGCTCTTATTCAAGGAAAATCAAAATACCAGAAGATGCATGTGTATCTATATATACATGTTCATATAATGTTATCATGCAATATCATTCTGGTAGCTGTAAAATAGTTTTTTACACAGAATTTTTTTCTTCTTTTATGTTGCTATCTGCACCCACTGGCAAATTGTAAACAATGATCTTGGAAAACTTTGCTGATAGATTGGGAAATTTTGGAACAATTTTACAACTTCCTTACAGAGAAAACTTACTTGAATACTTCATAAAATCTGCTATATAATATCAGCTTTTCTTTTTATTACCATTTCAGAAAATGTATGGTAAACTTCCCTTTCAGAAAATAGTTACTTAAATCTCTGTTAAGTCTTACTTAAGTGTGTCTCCTTGCATAATAAGCAAGCATCCAATATAATTGCAGTTTAGTAATATACTGTTTATCAACTAAGTTTTCTCTAAATTAGATGGTATAAGGTAATAATAGTACTCCAAATATCCAACATTCACATTGACATTTAAACCTATAACATCATATATTTCTCCAGCAATAACTATGTACCATAATTTATTCCTCCCCTCTACCCCCACCATCTTCCCAACACCCTGCTCATATCTACATCGGGTCTGTTTGGTGGTGGATATAGGGTTAACTGTTTTGTAATTTTGATATTTGCAACTGTATATACATTTTTTAATGGAATATTTTTAATGGTGACAGCGTTAGCCGGAGCCGTTAAAACTGTTAGTGAGCATCATAGATCGTATATACTGCCGCAAATGTCAAAATAACAAAACGGTTAACCCTATTAAAACGCACAATGCTCTAAAATGCAATCTTTACTGATCATTCGATTTCTAGGACTATATACACATAATCTAATAGCCACAAATTTAATTGATGTAACAAAATTTAACTAGACCTATCACTAAATGTGATTAATACCCCCAAAAGACTGCTTTATAAACTGAGGAAGTTCGTAGTAACAGAATACCTTGCAAAAAAAAACTAAAAAAGAGATATTGTTCTTGGCAATAACTCTGTAATTTGTCAAGATAGAGTTATTGTTCTTTTGCACTGCACTTCCTCTCATTGTACTTGACCATTGTATAAAGTTGTATTGAATTCTAACCAGTAGTTTTTGAATTGTGCTCCTGACAAGTAAAAGTAACAAAGGGCAATAACTCTATAATGAGTCAAGATAGAGTTATGGTTCCTGTGCACTGCACTTCCTCTCAATGTACTTGACCATTGTATGAAGTTGTATTGAATTCCAAATGGTAGTTTTCAAGTTATGCTCCGGACAAGGAAAAGTAACAAAGGGCAATAACTCTGTAATTAGTCAAGATAGAGTTATTGTTCTTTTGCACTGCACTTCCTCTCATTGTACTTGGCCATTGTATAAAGTTGTATTGAATTCTAACCAGTAGTTTTCGAATTATGCTCCTAACAAGTAAAAGTAACAAAGGGCAATTACTCTATAATGAGTCAAGAAAGAGTTATGGTTCCTGTGCACTGCACTTCCTCTCAATGTACTTGACCATTGTATGAAGTTGTATTGAATTCCAAATGGTAGTTTTCAAGTTATGCTCCGGACAAGGAAAAGTAACAAAGGGCAATAACTCTGTAATTACTCAAGATAGAGTTATGGTTCTTGTACACTGCACTTCCTCTGATTGTGCTTGACCATTGTATGAAGTTGTATTGAATTCCAACCAGTAGTTTTCAAGTTATGCTCAGGACAAGGAAAAGTAACAAAGGGCAATAACTCAGTAATGAGTAAAGATGGAGTTATAGTTCTTGTGCACTGCACTTCCTCTCGATGTGCTTGACCATTGTATGAAGTTGTATTGAATTCCAACTAGTAGTTTTCAAGTTATGCTCCAGACAAGGAAAATGCAACGGACCACCCGCTCGACCGACCAACCATCGGGTGACTCCTATATACTCCCCTAAACTTCGTTTCTGGGGTATAATAAGAATCAACTTTACAACGTAAGTGCTTTAGAAAATGACTTAACTGGCAACAATTAATTATTTTGAAGTGAGTGAGGGGATCAGTGAGAGATGGTACCATGAGAATGGTTCCCTGCTCAAATATCCACAAGCTGACAGCATCCAACCTTGCCTCATTTGTCTGAAACTGTTACAATCACTCTAGGGATACATTCTAAGAAGCACAAAACTAAAGTGTCACTGTGTTATTGAATAAAATAAAGTATTACATTAAAATCTATTAAGAATAAATGGAGGTTCATTTCGAACTCTGATACATACAAGACCGATTTTATCTACAAAATTAATGTCAAATTACTGTAAATATTGTCTCAACCAATGAAAGTGGTGAAGCTGCATGTCAACCGAAAAGGTAATGAATAACTTTCTTTGAAACATGTATCATGCAATAATAACAATAGTGAGTCATTTAAAGGAAGATGAAGTGTTCACAACAGGCATCGAAACCTCACAAAGAAATCTTCAACATCAAGAACAGAATGTTCATATCTTACAAGCACATGGGTTGTAATTACACTGAGAAAAGTACAAAACTGAAAACGAAACTCGACACATTTTTCGTATTTAAATTTCACTATAGATTGTCAAAATCAGCTTTAAATACCAACACATACATTTGGTCAAGATATGTTGTTGTGCTTTCGATTAAACAAGCAAGAACATGTCTGTCAAGTCTATCTGCCAATGATTATGAACCACTGTGGTTCTATGGTAACCTTTATGGTTAAAGCTTTTTATCAACTGCATGCAAACCTCTATAAGACACCTGGCATGAACACTTCACTTGTACAATATTTAGGTTTATAATTACTGTTGGCTTCTGATGCATCAAAATATAAACATTTAAAACATCATTTCAGGTTGTGAAGTAAACTAAATTAACAACAAAAGTGGCAGTGCCACATCACCAGATTTTCAATATTTGACCAGAGTCAAAATAAGCTTTTTATCAGGGTTGATGATCATGTGTCCATTCTTTAAATCTATCACAAATCATGAAAGGATCCCAAATCACTGAAATGATCTTTGGTGTTTTCTGCTGTTTCTTTTGGTGTTTAAAGTGAGTTGATGTAAACAAGGTTACATGATCACCCACCCTGACTGTTACAGTTCTCTGAAATTAAACTTTCTCCAAATGTCCTCTACAATTGAGTAAAATGTTAACTAAATCCCTTGAAAATATCTTACACTTTAAAAAGGGCTGATCCTCATAAGTAATGGATGCCCCAAAAGTGGTGTCTTACAGTCTGTGACCTTAACCTTCAAGATGTTGACCTGGTACTTGCTCACAGCACTTTATCTCCATGTGCTGAACATTTGATCCAATTCATTTTAAAATCCTTTAAATTGAATGTATAATAGACCTACGATCCGAACATAAATAGTGTGCATATAAACAAGATTCTGAAAGTGTAACCTTGACCTCCAACGCAAGGATGCGGAACTTGCATATGACATGTTATCTTTATGTGTTCAACATTATTTAAAATCCTTTCATGCATAATTCATTTTAAAATCCTTTAAATTGAATGTATAATAGACCTACGAACCGAACATAAATAGTGTGCATATAAACGAGATTCTGAAAGTGTAACCTTGACCTCAAATGCAAGGATGCGGAACTGGCATATGACATGTTATCTTTATGTGTTCAACATTATTTAAAATCCTTTCATGCATGACAGAGTTACTATGATATACAGGGTTTCATGACCTTTACACTCTTAATGTGCCCACGACCTTTGGTGTAGAGTCATGGGTCTTGCATGCTACACATTGTCTGGATGTGCTGAACATTCAAGCCAAGTAATTTCAAAATCCTTCGATGCATGACAAAGTTGCAGTCTGGACACTGATGTGCTCATTTATACAGGATTCCACTACCTTTAATCTCTTTTAAGTGTGATCCTGACCTTGGCGGTAGTGACATCGGTCTTGTATAGGACATGTCATCTTCATGTGCTGAACATTTGTGTGATTTGATTTGAAAATCACATATGTGCATAAATATAGGATTTTGTTACCTTTAGGTAGGTATGTGGGTCTTGACAGAAGAAAACGAAAACACTTGAACAGGAAAAAAATGGAAGTACGGACACATGGATGGATTGTGCGATTTTAATATGCCCACCTTTGGGGACATAAAAAGACAATAAAAGGAGGGAGTAAATCTATTCAACTTGTGCATTTAAATCCTTCTTGTTCAAGTCTATCTACATCTCTGATCAGGAGTAAATCCCTGAGATAGTTGTAGAGATATATATCTCCATATAAATAAATTCAAATATAACCAGCAAATTTGCCAAACTAATTATTTTTTCCATTGAAAAACTCAGTTGATAAAAATGTCTTCATCTTTTGAAATCTGAGTTCAAACAAGCTGCAGATACAAACACTAAGCACATATAAGATATACCAGACATAGCAAAGAGTACCCTATATGCGTCAAATATATATACTGTTTCAAGGGCCATAACTCTACTGTTGCAACTCAATCCTGACAAGATCTTGAAATATCAAATTTAAACACAAACAGTACTTGCATGGAACAGTAAACTTTCATTAATTACAACATCAGTGGTAGTAACTCCACAGCTTCTTACTCAAACATTCCTATTGTCAATGGTGAAGTTCTGCACACACAGTAACAGAATCTTTAATATAAATTGAACTGCAACTAGAATTGTGTCCAAAGGACACAGATGCCCCCACTGTGCAGATGTGCTCATAAACAAGAGCAAGCATATCTGTATGTAAGATTTTTATGTGGAACTTTTTCATTCCACTGTTTCATTTCTGTACATATACCTAAAATGATCTACAGGTAACCTTATGTACATGTTAAATTAAATTACAAATGTAAAATTTATATGTTCAATTATTTATATGGTATATAGTGAAAAAATCAACAAAGGGCCTAATTCTGTTAAATTTGGTCGCAACAATTTATATGGTATATAGTGAAAAAATCAACAAAGGGCCATAATTCTGTTAAATTTGGTCGCAACAAATTTCTTCCTTTACTACCATCTACACTTAAAGCTGTTCATCCCTGGAAGTTTAAGCAAAATCTGCCATCCGGTTTAAGAGGAGTTGCGTTCACAATATTTCTATATGGTATATAGTGAAAAACTTAACAAAGGGCCATAATTCTGTTAAATTTGGTCGCAACAAAAATTCCTTCCTTTACTACCATCTACACTTAAGGTTGTTCATCCCTGGAAGTTTAAGCAAAATCTGCCACCAGTTTAAGAGGAGTTGCGTTCACAAAATTTCTATATGGTATATGTGAAAAAATCAACAAAGGGCCATAATTCTGTTAAATTTGGTCGCCGCGAAAATTCCTTCCTTTACTACCATCTACACTTAAGGTTGTTCATCCCTGGAAGTTTAAGCAAAATCTGCCATCCGGTTTAAGAGGAGTTGCGTTCACAAGATTTCGGGACGTACGGACGGCGGACGGACGGACTGACGGACTCACGGACGGACGGACGGACGGACAAGTGCAACGCTATATGCACCCCACTTTGTGGGGGGCATAAAAATCAAATACAAAAGGATATATATTCACAATGATTATCACAATCAGACTTTACTAACAGGTACACAGGGGTACAGAAAGTGGTTCATCATTTTATGAAAAGATATCAAGGAAATCTGGCAAGAATTATTACTAATAGACTCAAATATTATACAAATGGAACAAAGCAAAAAGTCATGGAATATAGGGTAGGAGGAGATAGGACATGAAATACAGGATAACAACATTTAAGGGAAGTTTTTTCCTAGAAGTGAAAATCCAAGTTTGCGCTCAACCAGGTTAAATATCATGCTGTTACAAAAACCTGAAATACTCTTTCTTATAACTTGGATACATCTCTTCAAGTACTGAGGGCATTTTTACATTTAGCACTAAATTAACATTTCCATCAACTGTTAATTTCATGCCAATTAAAAAGGACTTGTTAGTGAAAAGACTTATGTAACTATACCTGCGTCTATATTGACCAATATCCAGGAGCAGCAAAATACAAAAGATAAAAATCATTCACCATTATATTACATGCTTAAACAGTGTAATATGGGCTGCATCAAGGTAAAAGGTACCTTTTGATACCTGCTTGAAAAGTTTTAGATAAAAATATAGAGAATTTATTAGCACATCACTCTAGGCAGTGTTCCAGAGTTATTATATGGCAATTCAGTTCGTTTTTAATAGATAAAAGTTATTGCAAGGCATTGTTTGCAATGGAGGTATACGAAACTGTCATGAACACATTTACTACACCAATCCACATGTTGTAGAATCAAAAGTCTACTATTCTTCAAAATGAACCAAATTTCTAAATAAATAAAAAAATGTTAAGTATATATAATCTACAAGACAAAGTTGAGAACTTGGTCTAAGCACTAAATTTAACACAAGCTGTGTGTTGAGAACATATGTCCATTCAATAAATCAGTAATGTAGGTGCACAGAGTAATAAACAGTATGTGCTAGAATGTCATGAATTCTAATGCCTACAATTCTAAATGGAAAAAGAAAGTGACTGAAATAAACTGATACATACCATCTTCTGACACTGTACTCTGAAACATAATAAAACTACAGCTAAATGGGCGTTAACTTTCCTTCAGTCAATTTTCTATGCTAAATTTAATCATAGACATAAATTTGTGTCAATAAAATATTTCAGCTTATACCAATCAAATGCAAACAGTAAAGATTGTCTTGAGTGACCTTCCAAGGAATATAGTAAAAATAGTCATTATACACAAGACTACAAAAATCATAATTATTTGAGTTAATAAATCAAATTGTTCTGTATTTATTTATATATGTCTTTGTAACCGACTTTGTGAATACATTTTAGATCTATAATCATTGTTAATAGCTGACAAATAGTGAAAGTATGATATAGCCAGTCTCATTCGATAGGGAAAATAGTTTTTTGGAGCCAAATTTCATGGTCATTTAACACATTATAGAAAGGGAGTCATTACATACAGTCCCAATATATAGGCAAATACATTGGGAGGAAACCAATATGGTCATTTAAGATAGGGAGTCACTATAAACAGGGGGTCGCTAAGACATGACTTATGTCATGAATGATGGGCATTTTATCTTAACATCATTCCCAAGATAAATCAGCACTGCAACCCATTTTCATCTATTCCCAGAAACCACTCAAATTGTAGCATCAAGGCTGAGATTTGTTTGAAGCATCTGAGCCCAGGACTTTCCAGCAATTAGCTAAAGTGGTCGGTCTTAACAAAATATTGGTACATTCATTTTTATGTTCTATTAGCACACAGAATCTAGCAATCCTGTTAAAACTAAATGACACATAGTTAAGATAATACCTGTTGTGTAACTAGGAGGTGATAGATTCCATTTTTGGCCATGAGCTCATCGTGACTGCCTTTCTCAACAATACGTCCATCTTTAAACCCAGCAATCACATCAGCTGTTTTAATTGTTGACAATCTGTGGGCAATAACTATGGTTGTTCGACCGTGGCTAGCCTGTTTCAAATTGACACAATACACAACATTTATACCAATATGTGCAATCAAATTGAAGTAAAAGTTCACATCTGAAATCTTACAGTGGAGAAACTAATGCTTTGTGCTATCAGGTTTGTCTGTCTGTTAGCAGGGTTGAGTTACACATATTTTTCACTACATCTACACAACCTACAGGTTAATTTACCCCTGATGTAAATCAGTAGGACGTATTCAGTCTGCGTCTTAAAACTAACTTCTTTCCCACTTGAAACACATACATGTATATACAAGACTAAATACCATTTCGAAATATATATATAGATATACATTTGTACTGGTAATGTTATAAGAAATGTTATAAACTGGTATATGGATGTTGTGGAGAGGTTTCTATAAGTTATTTTAAAAAGAAGGAATGAACACCAAATACTATAAAGTACAACTAGCTTTATTGAAGTCTACACGCTCTCAGATTCATATACCATTACATACATTAGTTACATACTATTTAAGCAACAAGGTAACGGCAAGGTTTGATGACTGATTTAAACATCAACATGTTACAACAAGCAAGGAAAAGGCAAATCAGTCAAATAATACAAAAACAAGCAATTGTCACCTTTTCCAGGGCTTCTTGTACAATTCCTTCACTTTCTGTGTCTAGGGCTGATGTTGCTTCATCCAGCAGCAGGATTCGAGGATCTCGCACGAGTGCACGTGCAATGGCAATTCTCTGTTTCTGACCTCCACTAAGTTGAGCCCCTCTCTCTCCTACTAAAGTTTCAAATTTCTGCAATAGAAAGACATCTTGCATTCTGACAGCTGACAGCATATTGAATTTGCCCTTTATAAGCTTCTCAGCCACAACAAACAATTTTCTTTACTTGGAGACTTTAATTATGTTAAATATTGTTCAAGTATACATAATACACAAGTTTTCGCTATACTAGCATATGTAAAACACCCCTAGGACATGGTAAATTTTGGCCTGGGGCACCCTATGAATTTAATAACAATTTCGAGGAAATTAAAACTCATTCTAAACTGTTACCTAGTTTTTGTAAAATGTCTACCACTTTTTCATGTGAACAAATTAAATAACTCATTAAATCTTTGAAAAAAGGTAAACAAATATGAAAAAAAATTACATTAGGAAGTTTCATGATAAAATCATAGGCATTGGCCATTTGTGTGGCTGCAGTGATTTCTTCATCTGTGACATTCTCTCGACCATAACGGATGTTTTCCTTGATTGTGGTACCAAACAGGACTGGTTCCTGGCTCACTATACCAATATGTTCTCTCCACCATTTCAAGTTCAGGTCCTTCAAATTTTTGCCATCAATCATGATCTGCAAACAAATTTTAAAATGTTTTCTGTTTAACCATGGAAACAGACAAGATGTAATTGTACAGAGTCTTTTCAGCCATATTAGAACAATGTGGACTGTAAACATCCTCAGGTCGACAAAAAAAGTATAATTTGCTCAAAACAAACAAAACTGGTTCAAACTTTTAAAGAAAAAATATGTCTTGTATGCTAGGAAAACAGCGCTACATTGAAAAATTGGATCAAAGAAAAAGGACCAGTGTTAGCCCTGCATCCTGAATGAACCTTTCCGTACCCAGATTACGCTAAATTTCTAAACTGGACTTGTCCATTTTCAAGTTTGGACAGTAACATTAATTGATGACACCATGTGCTCAGGTGAGCTAATAATTCAGACCAGTCAAAGTCCATACTATATATATCCTGCCATAAGTGACTAATAAATACATGTGTACAGTAAACACAGAAACAAAGCTCTAGCATACGTTAACTTCAAAATGACACACATCATAAACAGATGTCCCTTAATTTGGCTTTAAAAAGTAGCAACTTAAGTCATTCTGGTGATAATTTCAGCACTTACTGTTCCTTGGTCCGGGTCGTAAAACCTCTGTATCATCTGTACAATAGTAGATTTGCCACAGCCACTCGCTCCTACTAGGGCAACTGTCTGACCTCGTCTTACCTCTAGGTCCACTCCTCGTAATATCTGAACAAAACAATCACATCATAAATGCTTGAACAAGTCTTTACTTAATGTCTTAGGGTGTAGAAGAAATAGTCATAATAAATTTATAGGGCTGTAATCAGATTTTATCACAAATAATCAAGGGAAACAATCCCTGCTTCAAATTAAGCTCACTGTTCACTATTCTAGCTCAGTATTCAAACCTCTCTTTAGAGGGACACATCTGATACTTTTCTACTGAATAAACCTTTTGATGCTGAATAACTGTAAATTAATCTATCAAAGAAATGCTTCTATGTGAAACGCTAATACCTGAAAGTGTTATTTGAAGATGACCCTGACCTTTGAGTGAAAATATTCAAACTTCATTTATATATTCATAATGAGGTTCTTAATATTTGCTCTAAGAAATCATGTAACCAAAAAAAATACTAATGAATTAGTTGATGAAATCAATTTTTATATCCTTCATCTCTCTCAACTTGTGACCTTGACCTACATGTACTACAAGTGTACTATCCATCTTATTCCCAGGCAATCTCTAGACTATGGGTATGATCATTTAAGTTATACATAAACAGGTTTGATGCTGATCATTCTTACAAAGTTTCCTGCCAATCTGCTTAAAAGTTCTGAACTCGTGTCAACTAAACCAACTCCTTGCAAACATTGTCCATTACAGACTGAATTACTGGTTCACAAACAGCTCCAAATTCAACAAAAGAGTTTTACCAATAACACATCTTAGCTTTGCATTTTGCTCCCTGATATAGTACATCTAATTTTCTATGCAATAAGTTTTTAACAAGCTTTTATTGTTTATATATATCTGTAAAGCATATATATAAATAAAGTGATATCTGCAGTGTGTAAAGTGGTATCTGCAGTGTGTAAAGTGGTATCTGCAGTGTGTAAAGTGATATCTGCATTGTATAAAGTGATATCTGCATTGTGCAGTTATATCTGCAGTGTGTAAAGTGATATCTGCATTGTGTAGTTATATCTGCAGTGTGTAAAGTGATATCTGCATTGTATAAAGTGATATCTGCATTGTGCAGTTATATCTGCAGTGTGTAAAGTGATATCTGCAGTGTGTAAAGTGATATCTGCATTGTGTAGTTATATCTGCAGTGTGAATAGTGATATCTGCATCATGTAGTTATATCTGCAGTGTGTAAAGTGATATCTGCATTGTGTAGTTATATCTGCAGTGTGTAAAGTGATATCTGCATTGTGTAGTTATATCTGCAGTGTGTAAAGTGATATCTGCATTGTGTAGTTATATCTGCATTGTGTGCCTTTTCTAGTGTGTGCATTGCTGAAAGACTCATTTGTGGGTCTGAATGTTGGCAGAGGCTGTGTGTTATCATATTTTGGGATATTTTTTCTTATTTTACATTTAAATAAGTCACCTTAACGTCTGGTCTAGATGGGTAGTTAAAATGTAAATTTCTCATCACAATATTGCCTTCTAGCTTCTGAGGTCGTTCGCCAGCGGTAGAGAAAGAGTCAATAGGAGGAGTCTGAAAAGTGAATGTATTTCAGACTGCATTTAGTCAACAGATATACACAGTGTTCTTACTATCAGCACAAGGAGACAAATACAAGTAAAAACAACACAATTATCATAGTGATACTTTAAAACCTTGCCCTGTTACATTTTTTGAAAAGGCCTTGGCCATGTTTCAATTTGATCAGTAACAGAAGTTGTTAGAAAAAGATCTGAACTGGTCTATAAGACAGATTCTAATATGCCTACGGTATATTTCTATAGTCAATTCGAGTGCATTAATATGATTAAAGCACTCGGAAAAATAGGCGGAGTTTCGGACATGGAAGTAGCTCCTTCCGACTTTTCTAATTTCACTCCCGGGCAAAAAATAAAATATAGAAATGGAAATAATATCAGTATACATACACAGTCGCATGAAAAGATTTGTTTAAGAACCTAAATATTATTTTTGATTGCGTCAAGTAAGCCTTAGAATACCCTCACCTTGTTTTCCTTAAAAAAGGCCAAGAAATTCAGGATTAACAGTCATACCATGTTTTGATTCCGGAAGACAAAACTATGAATGAAAGCTTGCCATCAAACTGCGTCATTACCCACGTTAAACGTTGTACAGTTCAAATTAACAGTCGCATTTATCGATTGGCTGCTTTGTTAGGTTCTGAATCTGACGCCTTCTGCAAATGTCACTCAGGTATTTTTTTTTTATTTTTATGTATTGATGATTAAACTAAAGAAGTTTGTATAATATAGTTATGTTTGATATCTTGAATGGTTGCCCGAATAGGGGAGTGAATTCCAACGCTACTTTTATGCTGTTTTCCACACCCCTCACATACCCCCCGCAACTGAAAAAAGGTCCGTAGTAGTCGATAGTTTTCAAAAAATCGGCTTTAAGAATCGAAATATCTATGTCTTGAGTGCTTACAAATGAAGCATTTCCCCCCGTAATGTGCCTGCGAAATTTCACGGGCCGCCCGTGAATATTCCGCCAGGCACACACCCCGGGAATGCTCAACACCCCGCCAAATCACTCACCTCTAGCAGGGCAAAGCTTAACATAGGATTTCATACCAATAAACTTTTACAATAAACAAGACGGTTTCTTTAGTGTTTTTTCTCTTTATTTTAAAATAGTTAAAACACCACTGTTATTTCAAGTTGAAGGAACAACCAGTTGCAATGTGCAATGTGCACCTGGTGTTCAGGTCTGGGTGAAAAGGAATAGGCATCTGGTGAACACTTGTACAGGCTTTTCAGTAACACTGCTTCTTTCAGTTGCCTTCATTTAGTTTCAACACTCATGTCTTAATTGAAGTAATGTAATTTAGTACCAGAAGCAGTTACAAACTTCAGGGCTCTCGTTAGCCTTTTGAGACTGGGGCCAGGGTCCATATCAGGGGGAATTTTGCATGATTTTCAAATAATTTTCTTTGAAAGGGGAATTTTCGTCATATCAATTTTTTCCGATACGACCGGGAATTGTGCGACATTTTGCACCGGAAATACTACGCTGACTATATAAACTGTCCAAAACGGACCGCGGTAGTACTAAACGCCTGTTACGGTACCCAGTATCGGCTCTCAAATAATTGTTTTTTCGAGGGGGAATTTTTGGGCAAAAGGGGGGAAAAAAACATACTTTTTTAAGGGGGGAATGGGGCCGATATTCGGCCCCAAATTTTGCCAAACGAGAGCCCTGAACTTGATCCTCATGTAACCCTGAAAATACATGAAGTTAACATAATTGACCAGGCTGACACTGGCGACATACTCACTTGCTCTATAAGTTCATATACAACATATGCTGCTCCACGTGCCACGGCAAAACTTTGAACATTTGGGGCCGCATTCCCAAGAGAGAATGCCCCAATCAGTACTGCAAAGAAAACCTGAAATTTGACAATAATACCCATGTTCTTTGTTTGTTAGGTCTTTGGATCACATTATTCTCCCCTTCCTGCCACTCTGGGAGATACATTGTGTACATGACTGTACTTTTGTCTTTCAGGCCTCATGTTTAGACATACATGGTCAATTTTGCTGCATGTCTTTTTAGTTGTATCAATTCTGTTTTATGATTTTCAGAAAAATTACTTTAGCTGGTATAAAAGCTGGTATAAAACAACATTACCTGTAAAATAATACGCTGTAGCAGTTCCTCACTGTTAACTGATAGAAAAATTTCAAGCAGAAAATTAACACAAACTGACCAAAATTTTACTATTTCTATAGCCTAAATACTCAACAATTCATACGTACTATCATGACATTTCCAATTGAATACAAGTCAGATTCTTCCCGAGCTAATTTTGCTCCGTACCAAAATCCAAGCGCGTATGCACCAAAAATTATCAACCATGTGACACCCATTGCAACACCATTGACCAAACCCTTCCTGACACCAAGATCACGTGCTTCTGTCAGATTACCATTGTATCTAAAATTGAAGGATTTTTGAGATATATACAAGTAAAATAATCTCACAAAATCACATCTTGAATAGAGAAAAGTGTTTCCACTTAATCACACTAGTCGCCAATAAGTTTTTGTTGATGCAACAAACTATTTGAAGAAACACAGGAGAATGCTAGTATGGCAAAATTTTGACAATTCAAGTGCAATAATTTCCAAATGCCTATGGTTTATCCGGTTAATTATTGAATTTTGCAAATTCAAAGACATTAAAACAAAACTGGCTTGGGTGATCTGGCTGATTATTAAATCTGGCCAAGATTTATGGCTAGTAAAAAAGTAAGCAGGTTGGTGATGACTTAATAAAAATCCATTTGTGTAACAGTTTGAGAGTGGCCAGCATAGCGTTACACTACATAAGAGTAAAGTACATAAGAGTACAGTACATAAGAGTACAGTACATAACAGTACACTACAGTCTAACCTGACCTAAGGGGTCAGTCAAGGGAATGGGCCAAATTGACCATTTAAGCAAGGTGACCACTTAATGAAGGATCATAATTTAACTTCGACTTTTGATAGTCTAGATCTATACAAATACCCCACCCACCCCATCTATTCACGAACTCACAAAGTAGTGTAAGCAAATAGTATACACGAGGAAATTAATTACTGCCGTTTTGTTTTTTTGTTATTTAAAAAACAATACAGTAACATTTAATCAAATTTTGAAAAGTTATTTTGTAATCCAATATTATGTTCAATGGTACAAGCAGACGACATGTGCTAGGCTATAGCAAAATGCCTGTATCGGGTATCTAGTAAAATGAATCGAATGCCCACGACGACAGTATCTTTCTGTTTCGGTTTCTTCACATTGCCATTGCCTAGTCTCGGTAGTTTTAATATTCGGAACAATACATTTATTAGTTACTATCCTCAGGGCGTGTTACCTGTGATAACTTTATACCTTTTACCATGATGACAGTCGGATTAGCTGACACTTTTATTGTGTACTTCTAAAGGGCAGAAATGACAATATGATTAAACAAGAGCTGTCAGTAGGACAGCGTGCTCGACTTTTTTAGTGCTTGCCAATAAAACAAAACTTTGACAGTTAAGGGCACACAAGACTTTAACTAGGAATTTATAAGTACAAATCAAGAAGAGTTATCTTCTTTTGCTTACAGATAGGTCTTACGATGGTACGTAAGTACTCCAACTTTCAAAGTAATATCTCAAATGGTTAAGTTAACAAGTGGACAAGAAAGAAAATTTTAACTGAGTTTCTAAGTCAAAAGGGCCATAATTCAAATAAAATCCTTGACAGAATTACATTCTCCTGCCCATGTTTGGGAATCATGATGGTAAACAAGTATTCCACTTTCAAATTAATATCTCAAACAGTTCAGTCAAAAAGTGGACTAGTACGAAAAACATAACCAAGATTCTAAGTCGATAAAAGACCTTAATTTTTAAAACAAATCCCTGACAGAGTTACCTTCTCTTGCGTACAGATGGGGGTAATGATGTGAAATAGCATTAAAAGTTTCAAAGCAATATCTCAAAGGGTTAAGGTAATAAGTGGTTTTACCCATATTCAATGTATTTTCTAAGTCAAAAGGGGCTATTCTGTCAAAAACCTTGACAGAGTTATGTCCTCTTGTCTGTTGATGAAGGTCGTGATGGTAAACAAGATGGTTGTTTCAAAGCAATACCTCCAATGGTTTTGAAATAAAGTGAGGTGGTACGAAAAACTAACCAAGCTCAATACCTTTCTAAGTAAAAAAAGGCCATAATTCTGTCAAAAACCTTGACAGAGTTATGTACTCTTGTCTGTAGATGGAGGTTATGATGGTAAACAAGTATGGAAAGTTTCAAAGCCATACCTCTTATACTTTTTGAAATAAAGTGGGGTGGTACGAAAAACTTAACCAAGGTGTGACGCCAACGCCGACGCCGACGCCGACACCGACGCCGACGCCGACGAGTAGGATAGCTCCCCTTTTCATAGAAAAGTCGAGCTAAAAATCCGTCAGATCCATTGATCAATAAATTCAAAGTAAGTTTGTACCTCTAATTATCGATAATTGGTAGCTGTTTAGGCCAATTTTAAATAATGTTCCTTCGATTTTGATTCATTAACAACAAACTTTTTAACACCTATTGGCACCAATAGTCTTGGATTCACAGCTCATGTTATGAACATAAGTTATTGGTAATTACGTTAAGTAGCACTTGTGTGCGACTTCATGATAAATTATTCAGCAGTTTGGTCAAGCAGCTTGGCCGTTAAAGTATTCTGCTGTTTCCGACAATTGTTTTGAAAATTTCACACTTTGATTCGGATGACACGCTGCTGTTTAAATTGGTCCAATTTTAGTGGTCTTTTAGCGATTAAGAGGCTCTAAAACTGGCCGCTGGCCACAGACAGAAGAGCACACTACATAAGAGAACACTGCCGATCTACCACAGGTGATCCAATATGTTCAGTGTCTAATGGCGGATGTATGAAATTGTCATTTACCTTTCACATTCTTTCTCTTGTCCACCAAAGGCTACAACAGTCCTGATAGCACCCAGTACTTCCTCTGCAACTGCTCCTGCACGGGCGTAAGCCTTTAATTCTAATGACGATGCAAGACCCACAAGCTGTCAATAAATATAAAGTTACCTTACACAACAACTTAAACATGAAATACTGATGCAATCAAGTTTATTATGAATTTAAAAGACCAGAATGATCTACTTAAATTACAGAACTGAAAACATCAAAGCAAGTTTTTTGCCTCTGCTTATTAAAAGTTTAACAGTTACTATTTTACATTTCCATATCAGCCTACAAAATTGAATGTTTAGAACTCAGCCAATTTGTGGCATTTACATTGGATCTGACCTACACAGACTGGTCAACAAGGCAGAAATAACATGGCAGACTGCTGGAAACACTTCCAGGGTAAATATTTGTAATATACACAAGAACTGCATAAATGAAACTAGACATTTATCATAATGAGTCCTGTGGTATCAAATCCCCAAACCCTGGCTGGATGGTACACATCTTTCAGTGTTACCTGAGAGATGTTCCATACGTGTAGCACCTACTAAGACTCAAGAGGTGTTACTATGACAGTGCTCGAATAGCATTGTACTTCATATTTATGTACCTGTCACTTACTTTTGTCATAGCGAAGGCTGCCCCTGCCAGCAGAGGACTTATTGCTAGAATGACCAAAGTCAGCTTCCATCCATAGATAAAGCCAATAACAAAACCCGCTAAACCGCCACAAAACCACTGGGTGAATGAACCGAGCTTGTCACCAATACCTTCATGAATCTTTGTAATGTCACTGAAATATGAGAAGATAAACACCTGTAGATCAAGCTCCTATCTGACAACCCTATATCTAATACTGCTGTACTTAAGAATTGATACTGTAAAACTGTTAGTATCATATCATCTCTTTCCTAAAATACACACAATTTAATATAATGTCCCCTTATCCTGCCAAGGTCAAGTGCATTCTTCTGTTTCAGTAGTTACAGTTATAACATAAACCTGTCTGGTTTTAACTCCACTTGAATGACCATATGGCTTTATGTCAAGAAAGATACCTTTAAAATTTTACAGCCAGTAATTTAAACCCTGTATGGACCTTTTCACCTGTTTCAGGAACAGGCTGACCTATGGTTATCACACGTCACAGCCAAAATGTCTCTTCCATTCAAACCACAACACAGGCAACTGCTTCTGCTCAACAAAAAAAAAACTAAACAGTATCACTAACTTACTTGGTTATTCTAGAATTCAACTCTGCAGACTCGTGTGTATCAAACCAGCCAATATTTTGCCTCATTACGTTTCTATAGAAACTTTTACGTATCCTGTGTGCCTGTCTCTCTGATGCAATCATCCAGAACATCACCTGACCATAGCCTACCACTATCACACCACAGCCAATAACTGAAACAAACACACGTTCAATATACAAGAAACTGTTTACAAACATTACGTAATGTTCAATAACCTAAATATATTTTAGTAAATGTTTATTTTCTCTTAACTAACATAAAGACAATTCAGAACTCATTCAATCACATAGAGAAAAAAGTCTGTTATGTACAGTAAAACTTCGATAACACGAAGTCGCACCAGCCAGAGTAAAATCCTAGAGTTATCAAAATTTCAGGCATGATCTTATTTTAAATAAACTGCATTCAGTTTGCCGTCTGTTACGGCCAGTAATGCCCTCGTTAATCTTTCTGCACCAGTTTTATTAATGATTATTTAGTGGGCCACAAAATGTCAAGTCTGAAATCAACAAGGCGTGTACAAGCAGTATTGAACTTACGAATGAAATAAATTGCAAAGTCTCTCATCACATCCAGCAGATCATTCTCTGCCGCTTCACGAACAGCAGCGAAGTCAACAGTACCATTAGACAGGCTCTTTATGTCTGCTTCATACGGGCTATAAAATACAATCATATAATAAATACAGAAAGTATGATTTAAACATGTAACAACTTTCAAAAGGCATTATGTCATCATGCAAATATTCATGGAAGTACACAGTCATTTCAAGACTGAATATTCTAACAAGACATTACCAAACAGTGTCACACTATCCTTAAAGACCATAATGAAACCATATCAAGTCATTATGAAACAGTGTCAAATATTTCTTTAAGGCCATTATGAAACAATGTCAAATATTTCTTTAAGGTCATTATGAAACAGTGTCAAATATTTCTTTAAGGTCATCATGAAACAGTGTCAAATATTTCTTTAAGATCATTATGAAACAGTGTCAAATATTTCTTTAAGGTCATTATGAAGCAGTGTCACATATTTCTTTAAGGTCATTATGAAACAGTGTCAAATATTTCTTTAAGGTCATTATGAAACAGTGTCACATATTTCTTTAAGGTTATTATGAAACAGTGTCAAATATTTCTTTAATGTCATTATGAAACAGTGTCACATATTTCTTTAAGGTCATTATGAAACAGGGTCACATTATTCTTTAAGGTCATTATGAAACAGTGTCACATATTTCTTTAAGGTCATTATGAAACGTGTCACATTATTCTTTAAGGTCATTATGAAACAGTGTCACATATTTCTTTAATGTCATTATAAAGAACGGGTCACATATTCTTTCAGGTCATTATGAAACAGTGTCAAATATTTCTTTAAGGTCATTATGAAACAGTGTCACATATTTCTTTAAGGTTATTATGAAACAGTGTCACATTATTCTTTAAGGTCATTATGAAACAGTGTCAAATATTTCTTTAAGGTAATCATGAAACAGTGTCACATATTTCTTTAAGGTCATTATGAAACAGTGTCAAATATTTCTTTAAGGTCATTATGAAACAGTGTCACATATTTCTTTAAGGTTATTATGAAACAGTGTCACATTATTCTTTAAGGTCATTATGAAACAGTGTCACATTATTCTTTAAGGTCATTATGAAACAGTGTCAAATATTTCTTTAAGGTCATTATGAAACAGTGTCACATTATTCTTTAAGGTCATTATGAAACAGTGTCACATATTTCTTTAAGGTCATTATGAAACAGTGTCACATTATTCTTTAAGTATATTATGAAACCATAAATGCAGACAGAGACGGGATATTATGGAACAGTGTCACACTGGGCTCACAAGTAAGTATGAAACACTGACACACTATTATTTAGGGTCATTATGAAACAGTGTCACAATATTCTTTATCAAAGAACATTCAACATTATAAAACAGTATCACACTGGGCTCACAAGTTAGTACTGAACTGTGAAAAATGAAGTATTTACTTACCTTAATAAGTCTGGTTTTTCAATAATGCCCTTGTATGTTAGACTTATGTTATTGGCTGCACTAAGATTTGCCAGAATGCCAGAGTTTGACAGATACAGAGCCACTTGTCCAAAAGTTCCAGACTGTACAAAGAGATCAATCATCTTTCCGAACACTACGATCATCCCTGGGAAAGCCGACCCGTGTATCATGGCGCTTAATGTTCCCAATATCATGAATAGCACATCTTTCTTCTGCGCATACTTGAACTGAAAAGTCAAGTATATGAATAATAAGGGTATGACCTAAAATGCTTACTTTTGTTGCGCCATCAGTTTGAACCCTGAATGAGAACAATTTTATTACAAAAGGGTCATGATGCCTCTCAGTACCCCTCATCCTACTTCCAAGGCAACGCAAACTTCCTACTGAACTCCACTTGGATGTCATACTTTTCATCTTTAATTCTATTATCATTTTCAGAACTAGCAACGATTCAAAAGAAAACAAATTTTGTATTTAAACAAGAGGCCTAAAGTATCGCTCTACTGGACTGACTGGACTGTTATGAGAAAGTTTTGTGAAAATCTTTTGCAATCAAGGCCACTGTAACCTTGTCCTTTACCCACTGACCCCAAAAACAGTATGGATCATCTACTAAGTAAAACCAATCATCCTATGAAGTTTCAATACTGTTGTTGATAATTAGATTTCAATATATTGAGCTGAAAGGTTTTTCAAAGTTCAGTCACTGTGACCTTGACCTTTGATCCACTAACCCAAAAACATTAGGGATCATCTACATGTTGCAGGCAACCTTTTGAGGAAGTTTCATGAAAGTTTAACGAAAAGTGTGACCTATAGTGTTATCAAGGAAACGCTCTTGGAGGTCACTGTGAACTGGACCTTTGACCCACTGACCTCCAAAACAATAGGAATCATCTACAGGTTGCAGGCAACCTTATGTGCAAGTGTCATTAAAGTCACCTAAAAATTGTGACCTGTAGAGTGTTATGAAGGAAACGTTTATGGACAGATGACAACGGACACTCCAACACTTTTCCAGTAGAGCTGAAAATCAGATCACTGAAAGTCTCTCTACATACATATAATGGATATCAACATACTCATAAGTGACCAGATTTCTAGACAAGACAACAATGCTTGCACAATCTGCATCAAGGTATTACAGTGGAACCTCCGAAAACCGCACACCCACGGGACCTGCAGAAAAGTTCTGTTTTTGAAAGTTTCCGGTATTTGGAAGTCTGAAGTGATTTGGACCTGTTCGGAGGCATAGAGTCAGAGGTTCTTTTTGGTTTGAAATTACGTTAGCTGCTAATGCATTGTAGTTATTGACTGATTGTAACCTTTTCTTAACATATGCAACATTTAAATAGTAAAACACATTTAATGATTTAAAGAACAAAATCTGACATGTACAAATAAGCATGTTTTACAATGTCCTTGCATATCTGTGTCTGTATACTGAAATATAATTGAAAACATAACCATGCTATTTTCTTATTTACCAGTATGTAAAATTGTTCTCATAATTATGACTGTCTAATGATCATATGGACACATGAAATGTCTTAAGGTTTGTTCATTTGATGTTTATGCAGTAGTTTTTTTAAAGAAAGAATCAATAGTCAACTGGTCAAGCTTCAGACTATAGTATGCTGATCATTTCTTTCATTTGGTTTCACTATCTAACTATAAAGACCTTCGATTGCTCTCTTAATCCTTTGATTGACAGGTTGTGATTCTAACATGTGTCAAAATAATTGATAACCATTAATTGGCCAAACAATGGTAATTTGATTCAAGACTGATATTTTGCCACAGGCATTTACAGTGACTGTCATAATTCAATTGTTTGTTGTGTCCGGTTTTTAGAAGTATTTTTGTATTGAAAAAGGCTGAAATTAATGAAAATATCGTTCGGTTTTCGGAATTTGGAAGTTACAGTATTCAGAAGTACAATTTATATTGAGATAGAAGGGGAGATTTTGGGACCGATAAAATCGTCTATTTTTCGAAAGTTTCCGGTATTTGGAAGGTCCGGTTTTCGGAAGTTCCACTGTATATTATAATTCCTGTAGAATTAATTTGACTCTGAATTTCTACTAGTAATAAGATTTGGATACAGACATGCAAAAAGATAAGTGGCTTTCTTTTTTTGACAAATCAATATTTCAAATAATCAAGCTTGAAAGTCAAACATGGATAAATCCCATGATGTCACATCATAACCTGACATCTATATGGTTTATTGATATAATATTGATAACTTTAATACTGATATAATTACATTGTAAGTAGGAATGAGCCACAGCTCCTTAGGTAGCAATGTTTGTTTTTTTAAAGTCAGTATCTCTTTAGCACTATTAGAAAAGCATTCACATTCTTTTGTTTTAATACAGGTTTTATTCATTTGTATTAGATAAACATGTCACACAAACAAACACAAAATGTGACTGGCTGTATAATATGAAATGTTGCTATGTAATCCATATTAGGGGTTTGAAAACTGAATGTAACCTTGACCTTTACAGCCGAGTGCTGTGCCCAACAGACATTCATGCTCCACAACAACACACATTCCTGTGGTGCCACACTCGTGTGGGCTCCACAACACACATTCCTGTGGTGCTCCACAACACACACATTCCTGTGGTGCTCCACAACAACACAACATTCCTGTGGGGCTCCACAACAACACACATTCCTGTGGGGCTCCACAACTCAAGTCTGTTAAGATTGATCGAAATCCCATAGACAATATTTATGGCTGAGGCGATTAATTAAGTAAACCTTGACGTTTGAGTACCGGACTGGAGTATTGTCCAAATCACACTGTCCCACTGGTGTTTTTCAACTCCAAGATGTTTTTTGAAATCCCAATGAAAGTAAGTAAGTTATAACCCAGACATGACCTGAACACGTGTACATAATATACAATGAAAGAACAGACTAACAACAGGCACTATGAGCAAAATATGCCTCTCTATGGGGGCATAATGTTCTTTATGACTAAATATATTCAGATACTATATTATCATTAGGTAACAGTTTCAAAGCTTGGTATCATCAGGAAGCTGGGGGTGAGGTCAGGACCCAGTTATCTGAAAGGCTTTTAAATTTAACATTCCGTTTATATAGTTGCTATACAACTGGTTCCTGGTCTTGTACAGCTGTATATAATGTTGAATGACCTTACCACTTCAAATACTCCAACCATTGGTTGATTTTCCTCCTTCTCCCCATTTGTCTTTTTGTCTGTATCTCCATTTTTGGCATTTGATGTTGTTCCATTCCCTAAATCAGTTCTTTCTTTCAACTCGAACCCTGTAATATCTGTTGGTGTAACACGTCCTGAAATGAAAGAATGAGACACTGCTACTGTATTCATTTCAACCTTGACCTATAAGACCTAAGACGGGTACCAGCTGCAGACATAATGATTCTACTATTCAAATGTATTCTGTTCTCTTCTGGCAAAAAATGTTGTTTCCATTATACAAACAATGTGACACACATACAGCAACTTTTCAGACAAAACTTAGAAGCAATATGAAATTTTATTGCATAATATACAAAATGGTTTTATTTCAATACCATTCACACATATTGCAGATGTGTGTGGGTCAGTGTGAGACACTCTGGTGATTCAAAACAAATTTTAAAACATGCCATGTGAACTAAAAACAGTGAACATTAATTGTAACAAACAAAAATAAACAATTAATTTAAACAATAACACCCCCTCCACCTACTCTGTCACAGACTGGTAATCCTGCCTTTGCATCTTCACCATTTATACTACTACTAATAAATGTAAACTCAAGAATGCACACAGGGATTTGAATTCGACACATATTCATGTTCCTTGGTCAGACTATGTATACTTTAATGTTATAGTATACAGTCTGACCCGAAGGAACATGAATATGTGTCGAAACCACTGAATCTGGAAATGTTCTTACGTTTAATACAACAGCCAGAAGGACGCACAGACAAATGGATAAACAGATAGATAATGGATCGCAGCATCCCTAGACAGTACATGTATCTTTCAGCGGGAGGCTTTATCATGTAACTAAATGAAACCCGTACTTCTGATCTTTTCTCCTTCATGCTAAATTTCAGCACTACCCTCTATGTTTAAATATTTCAAAGTACTTCTTAGCGATACACCCTGTAAACACATATTAACTTCCCCGTAACTATTTATTATTCTATTATTAGAAAAAAAATGTCTCCTGTCCGTATGTTACCCTTGATGAGAACAACACGGATGAACATTAACATATTATACTTGAAGTAGACTATACATAAATGTACAGACTCTTTAAAACATGCAAGACAAAGTCTAGTAAACATTTGAAGTATAACAAAATTCACCTGGCATCTGTGAGAATTTTCCAAACAGAACATCAACAGTCACTTCTGTTCCTGCAGCATTCAATCCTCAAGTCAACAAAAGCACACAATCTACCTAAGCTGTTTACTTTATTCTAAAAATAACTAATCCTAGAGAATTCTTCTGCTCGCGTTTAAGTAACTGATTGTGATTTAAAACAATCACTATACCTATTCTAAGTAGATCTACTTCAAATATATATGTCAACTAGTAATTTCTATTATTATATTAAAGTTATTTCCTGATATGTAAAACTGACAGACTGAGTTTTTGCATTGTTAGATGTTATGACCTCACCATATCTTATCAGGGGACAGATATCAATAGAATGAATGCAAAATGAAAGCAGCTTATTAAGCAAAGACTACAACCAAATCAAATAAAACTTGGCAGGGTTTAATAGCCACATATGTGTAACGAAAGACTTATAAACAAGAGCTATCAGTAAAGGTGATGAATACCCCCAGATACGGCTTTGACACAGTTATTCTGCCCTTTTGCTAGCTGCTTAAACCTGCCTTGACATTTAGTAAAGGAACACAAGAGGGTCAAGATGGCCCTATCGCTCACCTCACTACCTTTTGCTATAATACAAGGTAAACAATCATATCAGAGGGTCAGTTTAGACCTGGGCGTCATGATTTGAACGATATTCGCATAGGTCCACAACACAATACTACATTCCAAGTATCTAAATTCTGGGCCTTGTGGTTTAGACAAGAAGTTTTTTGAAAATTTCCCTATATAAGCCTATGTGAAATAAAGTGACCCCCTGTTTGGGTCAATTTTGACCAAGGGGTCATGATGTCAAATATCTAAGCTTTAGGTCTTTCTCCTATATAAGCCTTTGTAAAATCAAGTGACCCTTCCCTTGCGTCAATTTTTATTCAGGGGTAATGATTTGAACAATCTTGGTAGAAATCTGCTGAGCAATGCTACATGCTAAATATCTTAAATCTTGGCATTGTGAAATTGTTAATAGTTTTTCCTATTGAAACCTATGTAAAATGTAACACCTCGGGCGGGGTCAATTTTGACCCAGGAGTCATGCTTTGAACAATCTTGGAGCAAAATGTTAATCCTTCCAACCACGTTGTATGCAACATTCCAAGGAATATCTGTGCCAAGTTCATCAACATCCAACACATGGTTTTGGAGGGAGGATGGTCAGTGAGTAGTCCCAATAGCGAGTGTCCCACACACTTAGGTAATCCTTTATCAACAATCACCTAACCATACATGAACATTACCTACTGACTAACACTTATTTGAGAAACAAAAAATCCCATACCCATATCTACAGCTTGCCTCATCCTATTCTATCTTCTTAAAATCAACTCTTTTCTCATGTGTACATTCACAAGCATAAAACATTTCTATCAGTGATGGTATTTTTAGCTAAATCAATGTCACATACATTCATACCTGCACTTTTATCCCCAACATCACTGGTTGCTACTTTCTCATACTTTGCTGATTCCATGGCAACAAAATCCAATAATTCCAGTCACAACAAAATGCTTTACGAGAAATAATTTCAGTAAGAAAACTCCTGTTTTAAGAAAGAAGGATATGGCGATCCTGTGAAATGTAAAACTTCATCCACTACTCTAAATCTGATAATTAATTCTTGTTTATTAATTAAAACAACCACTTCCTGACTGACTTTCTTTCACATAACGTGAACTTTCCTCATTTATAAACAATGATCATTCGTCATGAAATGTTGCCAGTATTTAATCACATGACATATGACATGCGGTAGCTTCGGGCAACAGTGTTTAATTAACATCAATTCTATAACATTATTGTTTTTGTGCAAGTTTGTTTATATGCCGAGATTTAAATTTCCTGCTTATAACATGTTTAAGCAATTGTTGCGATTAAAAGGAATAATTAAATGAGTGCAAAGACTGGTTTTTCTCTCACCTTAATATGTCTGAGCCAGCCAAAAGCATTGTTTAAATGAAAGAGACTTTGACCTCCATAGTGTAAGCTACAATTTTTTGCAGTAAATGTATTCTTTCAATATAATAAAACCACCTGATTTAACTAAGTGACACTAAGTGTCCTAAGCAATATGTTCGACCACTTTGATATAAACAAGAAACGTGTAAAAACCTGGAAAAGAACAAATTGCAGACTTTTCTGTCAAAAGATCATTAATTTTGTTGCTTGATTAGATGTTTAATATACATGTTTGAGTAGACAATTACCCAGTATTGATTTGAACAAACTTTTGACATTTCATTTCCAAGGTTCACTTATACAGACTGCATGGCATAATGTTTTCCTCAACATTGACATTTACCCTTTGCAGGGATTTATTCCTGTATTCCTTTATACAAACGCATTTTATTTTTATCATCTATTAACTGTATACACTTATACATACTTGGATGTTCATCTAAACAAATTGACAGAAAAATGATATTCATCTTCAATCATATTCTTTGTAGATAATGTACATAATTGATAATTCTATCTTTGAACATTTGAAAAAAAAAAAAATTATGTTAATGAAGTAAATTTCAATACATGAAATAAATGTCAGTCATATAATGTCTTTATTTTACATTACTAATGATGCAACCATATGGTAAACAGTACAAAATGTACATAGTGATGATTGAAACAATGTCTATACATTAAAGGTCATTGTACAACATTTATGGTTTATTTCAAATTATAACCATCCTGCTATTCAGACTATTTAAAGTAAAGAAGCAAATGCATACAAAATCTACTGCATTTGTACTATCATTTATAAATTTCAACACTGCACCAAACACAGACATGTCAACTCCAAAAGACATCCACTCAGAAAAAACAACTCCATAGGAAATCTTTCCCCTGCTACCTAACTCTAAAGTCTACACCATTTGTTGCTCAAACAACAAGTGGCTTGCCTAGAGCTAGAAACAATCCAAGAATAAATACCATTATCAGTTAGAATCAATACTGTACTTAAGACCTGCCTCCAGGGCCCACACAATGTCATACTGATAATTCCATTACAATCCTGTATCAGGCTCTGTTACCTGAAATCCTGCAGAGATTTTCATTGCAAAGACGTTCATTGTGTCATATTTCAACTATGTCTATCAATACAGATAGACTTTCAACTCCTTCCTAACCGGGTGCAGACGGAAAAGTTATACCAGGCAGGTATATCCCCTTGGTGGCAAAAATCAGAAATCATTTCCCTTGGCTCTGTTGATTTCTTAACGTCCCAGGATAACATTTACAAGCAGCTCTCATTTTATCAAGAAAGATGTCTAATAAATACTGACAGAAATTACCTTTATTTGTACCAAAATCATTCCTAACTTTGCTTTTTAAATCAATAACTTCATATTATATTTATATAAATAGAAACATAGAGCAGTATTTTTCAATCATATTGCAAACAAGTAATATCTTTAAAAAACAAGAGGGCCATGATGGCCCTGTATCGCTCACCTGTCTACCATTGGCAAAAATAAAAGGTTATTAATAGCAGAAAGGATCAATTTTTACCTTTGGCTCATGATATCCTCTTAA
Source organism: Saxidomus purpurata (assembly GCA_022818135.1). Classification (NCBI taxonomy): domain Eukaryota; kingdom Metazoa; phylum Mollusca; class Bivalvia; order Venerida; family Veneridae; genus Saxidomus; species Saxidomus purpurata. Next base: position 43,565,414 of record JAFMSR010000013.1, read on the forward strand.
TAAGCTTATGTAAAATCAAAAGATCACACCCCCCCCACCCCTGGTCATGATTTGAACAATCTTGGTAGAGAGTCAATTATTGCCACATGCTGAATATCTAAGCTCTATGCCTCATTATTTTGCTGTCTGATCATGATCTGCACTGTTGGCTATTCATTGTTTTGCTGTCTGATCATAATCTGCACTGTAAGCTATTCGTTATTTTGCTGTCTGATCATGATCTACACTGTAAGCTATTCATTATTTTGCTGTCTGATCATGATCTGCACTGTAAGCTATTCATTATTTTGCTGTCTGATCATGATCTGCACTGTGAGCTATTCATTTTTTTCCTGTCTGATCATGATCTGCACTGTGAGCTGTTCATTTTTTTAACAATTTATGGTACTTTCCAAAGTGATAGATGTGAATGTAAAAATTACAACTACATTCTTTAACATGGAAGTTCAACTAGGAGTCAAGAACATGTATTGCATCATCGCTATTTAAAACTTTATAAGTGCCAATTTTAGGCCAGAGTTTTTATATTGCTTGGTTTATGGGAAGTTTTCTAAAATGTTGAGTATGAAGGACTTTTCCTACTGTATTGAACAGAGCACATATTGAACATCAGTCTACTGCACCCATCATTTTCGAACAAAATAAACACTTTAAAATAATTACTTTCAATTATATATCCCTACTATTCTGACACTTCATTAACTAGTCTGTGAAATCGGAACAGCGGAAATAATACAAATAAAATGTCAGTTCATAATGTCATTGTTATTCTACCTTTTCAAAAAATAGGACAGGCAGTCGCATAAACCAAGAGATATAAAAACTCTGGCCTTACCATAGAGAGATCCAAGATGTGTACTGATTACAAATCAATCTTATGGTGTTAAAATACTGCAATAAAATTAGAGATTGAGGTGTTCAATAAACAAAGAACTATTAAAACTAGAAATCATCAAAACAACCTTTCTGACAAATTTCAAGGATATCTGGGCTGAAAATGTAACATCTAGAGTGTTAACAAGGTTTTTCCATATTTGGGCTGTGACCTAGTTTTTGACCCCAGATGACCCATATTCGAACTTGGGGTAGAAATTATCTTAACAACCTTTCTGACAAATTTCCAGGATATTTGGGCTGAAAATGTTACCTCTAGAGTGTTAACAAGGTTTTTCCATATTTGGGCTGTGTGACCTAGTTTTTGACCCCAGGTGACCCATATTAAAACTTGAGCTAGAAATCAACCAAACAACCTTTCTGACAAATTGCCAGGATATTTGGACTGAAACAGTAGCCTCTAGAGCCTTAACAAGATTTTTCTATTTTTGGGTCATGTGACCTAGTTTTTCATCCGAGATGACCCATATTCGAACTCGTCCGAGTAATTACTGGGACAAACATCCTGACCAAGTTTCGTGACAATTGAGGAAAAAATGTGACCACTAGAGCGTTAACGAACTAAATGTGGACGGACGACGTCCGACGGACATTCATCGATCCTAATAGCTCACCCTGAGTCAGGTGAGCTAAAAAGATGGTCGACGTAGGTGACGTAATAAACACATTTTGTGTTTCAGAAGGCTCCCGGGCAGTACACTGCTTATTCCGGTACCGAAACGCTAGCCAATAATCAATGACGCTAGATGTCCGGCCCCGGACAACACCTCGTTGAATACAAAAGTTGATGTTCGTACTGTCCAGAAACCTTGACATAACGTGTTCTGTTTTTTTCTTTTTTGCAACATGATTTATTATAAATAACTATAATATAAAAAAATATACACATTTTGTGTTTCAGAAGGCTCCCGGGCAGTACACTGCTTATTCCGGTACCGAAACGCTAGCCAATAATTTGCAGATTCTGATTGGTCACATTATAACGAAGTTGGTTAGCAACGCGTCCATACCAACGGAAGTTCAAATCAAAAGTATACGACTACGTCGAAAAATGGTGACTGATTTTCTTGAAGAAACGACTTGATTACAGAAGAAAGGCATATGCCAACACTGTGATTGAGTGAACTAATAATGGTTATATCATTATCCTATCCATAAACTTATGTTACTATATCAGTCAATTCAAACTGATCCTTGGTCATTAAAACCATAAAGTGAGGAAAAAAACACTTGGCCAGCAAATTTTGATGAGCACTGACACTTTTAACCACAACCCAGTTCATACAGTGGAACTTCCGAAAACCGGACCTTCCAAATACCGGAAACTTCCGAAAACCGGACGATTTTCAAAGTCCGGAAGTTTCCTCCTCTTATTTTCTATGAAAACGTACTTCAATCCGGCTTCCAAATTCGAATATCGGCGATATTTTCGCCAATTTTACTTATCTCAGTACATTGTCTTCCAAAACCCGGACACTACAAACCTTCAGAAAATTGCCTCCCCCGCAAGTGTTCCAACCCCATTACCGCCCCCCCCCCGCTTATCGTTTATTTTGACACGCGTTAGAATCACAACCTGTCAATCAAAGGTTAAATATTAACATAAGACTGTAAGTATTAGATAATGATTGCAAATCGAAGAAAGGATCAGCGGTTAATGTCTGATGTTTACAAAACATCTTCAAACACCAATTAATTCTAATTTAGTTTTATTAAAGTATGATTTATTTATAAAATTAGACCGAACAATGGTTTTGTTTCGTAACATATACAAACTGTCGCGACTTCAATTCGGAAATAGGTTAGTGAAAATTGAACAATTCTTTTGATGAGATATCATGAAATTATAACATTTTTGAAATTGTATCTTTTGATAATAAAATGCCCGAGACACTCCGATACGTCGGAGAATTGTTTGTCGCTAAGGACAGGATCAAAATAATTCGTGAGTCTCAACTGGTTCCAAACCACTCTTAATGTGTGTGTTTTTTTGAATTTATTTGACATGTATTGTTGAAAAATCGTTTTCTTGAGTACAATGTTCTTATTTTCCCGAACACGTCCCGATTTGAACTTTTTTGGAACAGTTTTCTGAATTTACATTTACATCCTTCTATGCATTAAAAACTAAGGTTTTTCGACCAAGCGGACCTTAGTTTCTCTCCCCTTTTCAGTCTTAATCCCCCAGTCTTCCAAACCCTTCCAAACCGACCTTGCGGTCCTCCCCGTACCAACTTCATTCATGACATTGCAGCATAATTATTTAATTTACCAGGTAAATATTTTGGTTATGGGATATAACATCATTTCTAAAATTAAGCAGACACCTTAGGTTACCATGGTTACTGTGTAAGCACTATAGTTCTGATGGACATCTATGGGAAACTGATTTCATATATAACCATAATGAAATAATGTTTATTCAAAAAATGTAAAAAAAAAAAATTACTTGCAATGTATTGATACAAAAAACACTTCCCATGTCACTGGTTAATTATGTGTATGTGTTTTGTAAAATTTATCTTTTGTTTGAAATAGAGCAGAAATCTGTACAGTTCAGGTAAAGTGGACAGCATTCAGTTGGTTACATAATCAGACAAGTCACGTAACATAAACTAGTATTTGTTTCCATATAAGGTTTTATTCGTTACTTTACCAGAATAGGAAATATCAAAGTAAGAGGTAACAAATATTTGCTTCAAAGTAATGTTTTATCAGTTATTTTACCATATAAGGAAATATCAAGGGGGTAACAGGAAAATTAAAATGGTATACAGGTAACATTGCCTTTTATGGAAAGACTTGCATATTTTCTGAAATAGACTATAGTGTTTGTACTATTGCTGATCAGTAGTCCATTAAATAGTTAATAGTGTCACCTTGTAATACTTGAAATGTCAGAATAAAATCACTGTAATCTGTAGTAACTATTGCAGTATTCGTCTTTTTTCCCTCTTTTTTTTTTGTTCAGTTAAATTACAATAAGATGAAAAAGTATTGAGCCATCAATATTTACAGTGTTAAATACTTGACCTCATTTCACAAGTTTGCTATCTATTGGTACCGATGAACCCAAAAATGCTGACAGTTTTAACAAAATTGAGTAACCAAACCTTTTTTCTAGAAAACCAAGAGAGATTATTAAAAGTAATACATAATTTTATTTAATTTGTTATGAGATTACTATGACATCAGATGCTCAAAACCATATATGGATATAATATTGCAGTACAACAAACTCTTAATTCAAATTGAAAAATCTTCAAACATTCTAATGACATATGTAAACATAATGCTAACTTGCTTTTTAAAAAAACAAACAAACTTTGGAGAGTCTATACTGGATGTCACACCTTATTATAAGTGTAAACAAGAGCTGTCCATAAGACAGCAAGCTCGACTATTGTGGGTGTTTTTTAATAAAACAAAACTTTTATCAGTATAATAGCAAAACAAAATTCTGCTAACTATTAAGTATAAACTAGGAAAGTTGAATCATAAAAAACATCAAAATCTATCACTATATATTTCATTTTTGGTAAATCAATTGTTTGATACAAAATGTACCCCTGAACACTATTGCTAAGTTTGATATAACTACCATAAGTGGTTACTGAGGTATGTGCATAATAGTTCCTTGCATGCAAAACTTTAACCAAATTTTCAAAGTCAAACAAGGGCCATAATTTGTACTAAATTTAAACAAGAGTTATCTGTCTTGACTGTGTGACACCCCTTAAGACATTAACAAAGTTTCAAGTCAATATCATAAGTCGTTACTGAGATATGTGCATGATAGTACCTAGCAGGCAAAACTTTAACCAAATTTAGTACCTAGCAGGCAAAACTTTAACCAAATTTTTAAAGTCAAACAAGGGCCATAATTTGTACTAAATTTAAACAAGAGTTATCTGTCTTGACTGTGTGACACCCCTTAAGACATTAACAAAGTTTCAAGTCAATATCATAAGTCGTTACTGAGATATGTGCATGATAGTAATTAAGCAGGCAAAACTTTAACCAAATTTTCAAAGTCAAACAAGGGCCATAATTTGTACTAAATTTAAACAAGAGTTACCTGACTTGACTGTGTGACACCCCTTAAGACATGAACAAAGTTTCAAGTCAATATCATAAGTGGTTACTGAGATATGTGCATGATAGTACTTAGCAGGCAAAACTTTAACCAAAGAAGCAACGTGGACACGGACGCACAAGTGACTGTATTCTCCAAATAGTCGAGCTAATAATGTTTGCAGATAATCTTAGAAAGTACATTTAAAAGTTATATACTGTGAAATTTGGACTCGACAGTATCAATATGTCCACAGGTTTTGGACAGAGTTGACAAATCAGTATCACTTGCCCCCCCCCCCCACCCCCAGAAGGGTACAAATAGGATGATCCCAAATGATACATTTTCCACACCATAGTGGTAGAGATATTTGGTGGCCAATTCTTGGGTGAGAAAGCACACAACTTCCTGGGTATCTGCACATTCTCTGTAAAGTCATCAATCAACCACTGTATCAAACACATCTTATCATCCAAACACTGCATTAAAAACGAAGGTGGGAAGAACCTAGTTATCTGTGGTATAAAGGTACAGTTTGAGTAACTATTTGACTATTTCCATACTAAAACTTTTGCCCAAATAAATGAAACTGACCGATTTAAAGCAGTTTCGGAAATAATGTCTAGACTCCTAACCAAGACTGGTTATGGGTTCAGATCTATCAGCCAGATATGGTCATAACTTTCTTTCTTTGACATGAGCACAGGTCAGAACTCCAGAAATCAGTCATCATGTGAAGCAACTTTTCAAAGGAAGGGAGGGGCACAAGAATACAATGATAGATACAAGTATCCGATATTTTGCAACAATTGTTACATAAACCTATTTTACTTTGGCCTCTCTTACTATATAATCATCAAGCTGTATCAATCAGCAAATGCATCATTTAGACACTTCTCTTAATTTATAACTTTTTGCTGTCTCATTTTATATAATCCTGCAAGCATCGTCAAACATTTAAACTGCAAAGGCAAAAAATTACTTCATAAAATGTCTGACTTATACAAGCTACTTTCACTCATTCCTTTTACATCATTCTCAGATCGAATAGTAAATTAGGTATCGCAGCTCAGTGACCCACCTCCATCAGGGCCTCCTCTTGCATTTGCCAACGTAGCCTAATGCGCCAAATTATGCAGTACAGTGGGAACATCCAAAATTTCAATTCTTCTGCCCTTGACAACTGTTTTGCCAAAAAGATAGTAACATATTTTCTAACTCCAGGACAGGCCCTGCTGTCTGACTTAAAAGTAAGTGTTCTCCAATTAGAGAACCAGAATAGTCTGCAGTATTTCCTACAGATTTTCTTCAATTTGTCCTGAACTACATACAAGTATTTAGCTACCTACTTTGACTTACATTTGTACACTGCTTGATAAAGCAGTATTAGTACTCAACATAATGCAAGTTTAAAGACCCAAGATCACTTTGAACTTACTCAGAAAGAATACCAAATTTACAAATATATTACTGCTATAACTGCCCCTTCTTCAGGAAATGTGTTGTAAGAAAGCATTTATTACTTTTTTTCAGTACCCCTGCAAATTATGACCATGGTTGACTATGGTCAACCTTTGTTTTAACTGTTACAATGGTACTTTCAATCACACAATGGTCAACCAGACTCACCCTAGTGCAAAAACTCAATAAGTGCAATTGAAAACAGTTGCACGTATTGAGTTTTTGCACTAGGGTGACACAGTGTTGTTTATGGTGACCATGGTGCTTCCCATGGTCACTGACAGTGTCTATGGTTGAACAGTGTTACATTCTGTTTTAACCATTGTCAACCATTTTGGTAATGTAAGTTCTACATAAAATTGTAACATCCAAAGTAATCATGTCTGAACAAACCTGGGCCTATATATTACAATATATTTCATGGCCAAAAATTCCCTTATAATGCCAAGTGAGGCACTAGACACTTGCAATTTTATGACCCTTGTACTTGTGAACAGTGTTGTGAACTTATTTACTACATGGCTATAAATTACTGTCCCTGATAACAGGGATGATCTGTGGTATTACATAAGGCAGAGTTTTAGTGACTATTTGACTATATCCATACACAGGTGAGTGTAGCGTACCAGGGACCCAAACAGTGAATGTTAGATAAAAATAGCCTAATGACTATATATTAATAAGAAGGTAAACAACACCGTTTACACATCGACCCACTTTCAGCCTTAATTACTTCATCTAGAATAATGCATATTTATTAAAACCTATTGCATATATAACATAAGTGTTTATCATTTCCGTAAAAGTTTACTTCAAGACCCAAAAGCAAACCGTTTTGAAATAGCGACTGATAATTTCCGATTTTTTTACATTTTTCGTCAACCCGAATAAATCTCACACTTTCTAACACTGAATTCTTCCCTTTTAACAAGCTTTTAAACAATCTCGCCTTGTGTCACCAAATATTACACAACCCCCGCCCCGTAGAAATTGATTTGATAAATATTTCCACGAGCTTTCCAGTTTTATACGATCCGTTAATACAGTATTCATTTTATTTCGTTGATATATTTTGTAAACATATACATGCAGCCATACTGATAATGGGAAAACTAGTTTTCATAATGCATCGATCGACCAGGTCTTACCAAGTCTAGGTTACACATCACTAATACTGTCTATGGAATACTGAGCTCAAGTAGCGTGTTGTGTCGTTCTTGTGTATGTCCACGTGACGGTTGCACATTGGAAAATAGCGTACCGAAATGTGTGAGATTTATTCGAGTTGGCGAAAAATGGTAAAATTTCTGAAACTATCAGTCGCTGTTACAACGGTTTGTATTTGGACCCCCCCCCCCCCCCTTGAAGTAAGCGTTTCTGGAAAATATAATTCGTAGGCTATATATGCAATAGGTTTTGATAAATATGCACTATTCTGTATGAAGTAATTGAAGATGAAACTGGGTCATGTGCGAACTGTGTTGTTTACCTTCTTATTAATATATAGTCTTAGGCTATTTTTATCTAACATTCACTGTTTGGGTCCCTGGTACGCTACACTCACCTGTGTATCCATACTATAACTTCTGCCCAAATAAAAGATTAATTTAAAGCAGTTTCAGGAAAAGTTCAATCATTTTCACCCCAGCTAACCCCTGTATATCCCTTTCATAGATTTGCTCATCTATAACATCATCCAAGATTTAAGTGTAGCTATTACAATAAAACTGACTGGTCTCACAGTTTACACTATGGGAATAAATATACATCTCTTCAAAGATTGAAGACAGGCCAAGAGAACACCCATGGGCATAACTGATTCATAAGAGTGTTTGACTCATGTAAGCACAAAATACAAAATCAATATGGTGAGGTCATTTCACTGACTTGTCTAGACATTAAAAGAGGAGCCCTCTGCTTACAGTAACTATAGAAACAGAACTTGGTTATAGCGGATGAGTCTCTGTCCAAGCAAGAAAACATAAAACTTCTTTGGGTAAGCATGGTATAAAAACATGACAATTAGCAAAAAAAATAAAAAAATCATAAATAGAACATGAACCACTAACTGAAAGCCTACCACTGTTGTTATTCCAATTATCTGACATAGCCTCTGTAAGTAGTTGAAATTCAAGATCTATACAATCATGCAGACCAGGGTTATTCAATATAGCTGCACAATATCAGTTTTTTTTTGCACAAAGGAAATAGAGATCACTTCACTATCACATCAAAATGATTTGTTCCTTAACACATAAATAGAAAACATATTTGATATTTTAATGCTCAATGACTTTGACATAAACAGTACACTTCTTCATTCAATCTCAACCAGAGCACTATTCTTTGTAGCAACTTTCTTACCCCATGTATCAATAAGTTATACATTGACTATATTACTTGGCCTTTTAAACCCGACTGTCAACTTTCAGCTATGGGATGATAACCAGGCATATTATAATTTACAGAACTCTCTTACCATTTACACCTCCTCCATTAGTGTCATTGTAAGATGGTGGCCTGGCCCCATTGTCCATATTTTGGTGAAGACCTTAAAATAGAAAATGACATAAAAGTAACTGGACAAAGATGGAAACATCAGTGTCATGGAGCTGTAGTGTTGGCCACTCAATCTCTGAGGCCCTGGAATTGAACTTCACTGGGTGAAGGGTCAAAACCACACTTCACCTGTCATTTCAAGCCTGTAATCAGGGCCTCCCCTTGGTCTTGATAATCTACAGACGGACAGACAGACAAGCTGAATCCAGTATATCCCCGCACCCCACCCTGTTACACCTTGTGTGTCTTGACTAAAGTTTTCACTATTCCTATCACCAATTTCAAATTTGTTTTGTAACTCGACAAAAAATTTCACTTTTGGTGACATTGGGGGAATGCAACAGGAGGCCCTAATGTACCCAGAACACCACAAGGATTTGGTAGGCTTCAAGCTTTCTTCATCACATTTACTGGCATATATTACATAACCGGAGCTTGTAGCTCAAGTAAGCTATAAATACATTTGATAATGTCGGTGTAAGTTTCTATACATTTGCATTTTAACAGTAACATGATCCATTTCTCATTTCTTACCTACAGAATATTAATTGAATAAAGCCATAAATTATAACCACTAAATTAAATTATACTAAAATGCGGATGGGTATCCAGGTGGTCTGGGGAATGACCTGGAGACAGATCTCACAAAGTTACCAAACTTCTCTGTAATTTCAGACAAAGAATGTACGGGTAGAATATGTTCAAACTGTTGACTTCTTTCAAGTGCAAAAAAATGGACAAAACTTATACAAGTTTCTGAAGTCTATGCATAGATTCCCCTTGAATCTGACCAGTTACACTTAGGACAAGCAAACTAGAACCTCTTGCGTGAAAATGTTATGATGCTGTCATATCTCATGATGTGTCTAGGTAAGTGCCAAGAAACTTTTTGGGTCGATTGTTAAAATCGACCTAAAGTTAACAGAGTATATCGCCCTTACGGCCGAACGCACAACATACAAACAAGTAGTTCCATATAAACAGTTGTTAGGCATTATAGCGATTTCTGTTTTCAAAATTATATAGTAATAAATCTAAATAATTTAAAAACATTTCAGAATAGAATAATATTATTTCGTTATTGTTCTTTAAATGTGTAATTAATCGTAAAGGGTCACACGATTAACCGAAATACCGGAATACTACCGAAATACCGGAATACCACAAAAAATTAGGAATGCACATAAGTTTTAGTTAAGAAACACCTGTATCTATAATATTTTTCGAATATGTCATGAAAGATAAAATATACAGTCTTTACTTCCCGCTCTTCCCCGTTCATGTCGTAATTAAATCGCACGTTTGTACCAATACGTTCTACTTTCACCTTCTAATTTACTGACGTCATTCTATAACATTTTCTCGTTTGATCATTAAAATATGTAGATCTATACAAAAGTTCATATTTTTGAAATTAAATTAAGGGCTGCTTCTAGCATTCTAATGAAATTAAAAGTGAGTACGAACCAGCATAATGTTCGTGGATTCTGTTGAAAGCCAGGTGTAATCGTACATGAGAGTTTTAAATACATGTAATTGAATGTACTGATCTTCAAACACAGAACTGGTTGGTTTGTTTTCCAAATAAGTTGATGAGAATGAGAACAGAAAATTATTTAATATTTATCATTTTTAACGTGCACTGCGGCGTATCTTCTATTGAAAACACGTGGCTTTCTCGTATTTGGCGGGAATATTTTGCGCGGGAACTCGAAAGATGCCGACAATCAAATGTTCCGACAGAACAATGGCATATGTATATGCCATAGTAATTACGTCATTGCAAGCCGAGTGTTCGTTGCTGCATAACCCCGAGCCACTCGTCGCAGAATTTTAAATAAATTGCTTCCTTTTTAAAGATGAACTTGCTTCTTTATATTCATGACACAAACAGACTGGGAATATTTTACAATCAAAATAAGTCTTAACAACAAATTAAACGCGTGTTTTATGAAGCATTATTATTATTAGCTTGACTTACATTTAGACCTACTATACATGTACCCCAAACTGAATTACAAGATAGCTTTAACTTAATATATTGCGTGGATCATTTTTTAAAAAAGGTGGTGACAGATAATCAACGAGGCAGTCTGATATGCTGATGCCCAAACCTTTGTTGAACGTGCTGATTAGCAATAAACAAGTGTTGATTGGGATAATCAAACGATTAACAGATTAATTAATAGCACAGACCCTGTTAATAGTAAATGCGTTCGCCTTAGGGGTAAATAAAATATCAAGATGCTGGCTAGGAATAAACAAGAATTTATTTTTTCGGATTTCATATCATTTTTTTATGTCATCAGTACACTTGATATGATACTAAAACGTAATGTTACTTACTAAGAGCTTGAAATAATTTCATCTGTAGTTTTATAACGGACGCATGATTGTACAAAAATAAATATTTAATATGCGTATGTAAACGGGGAGTTATGTGTGAGAGCGAAGTATTATTTATAAAAACAAAATGTTTGTGGGTTGTATGCCAGTAAAGTCTTTATAATAATTTTACAATCTTCCTCATTTCGTATCTTACATGCTTTTGAAAGCGCACTTCCAGGATATACGGTGATTCATGTTATTGACCGTACAAAGCAGCGTTCACGTCGAATAGAACACATCGGCTGTGAAAAGCAGACGTTTTGCACACAAACTATGATGTGCATGTCCCTAAGATCATGAAGATGAAACACGTCAATGAACAATTTGTGTTAACAATTAACGATACGTTTCGATTCCCGCAAAATAATCGGATGTTTGCATTCTCCGTCGGCGATTCAAGTAAGAAAAAACGATTGACCAGTATTTCAGAAACGTCGATTAATGCCAGACAGCTTTATGCCAGTTCTATATTTATTTCAGTAATTATTTAAATTTGTCCGATATCGTTTGATATAATATTTGTCTTCATGATTTCTGTGCCGCTCCTTTGATGTTCGGCACGGCGAGTTTTGCCTTGAATAAAAGCGGATATACAACTTCAATATTTTACGGAGAAATACACAAACTACAACGTAATAATTTAATGATTTTCAAAATTCCTTCCTAACACATGTCATGATCAAATAATATACGTAAATACATAGATTGTAAGATATTACTTTTTTTCTCGGGTATTCCGGTATTTCGGTTTATCGTGTGACCGAATTGTAAATACTATTAATGCGCGAACAAACGACTTAGACATACAAATTTATAACAACTCGTTTTTTACCAATAACTCTATATTCGGCGGACATAGAGCAGTTGGTAGAGATGCTTGAAATTGAGTTTGCGCTGACTTATTGCGGCGGACGCGAGTTCGAAACCCATTTAATACAGTTTTTTTTTTTTTACATTTTTCTTCTGTTTTACTTATAATTTTAAGACTTTAAACCATTTTAAATGTTTTACAGCAAATAATCATAGAAAACTTCATTCATGTCAAACTTATAAGGATAATGTTAATAAGACATACTGTATACATATTATTCGATAACAGTAAAGTTCAGTCAGTAGTCGTGTCAGGTTTTGCTTGTACAACCAGAATTGGTTTCCTTTGGGTTCTTTTGGGGCCATGCCTCAACATCAATCATCAGCAATTTCTAGAATGTCAGTTTTGTTTGTGGGCCCGCTGTGATACTTTGTATCACTGTTTTTCTTGTTCAGTTATTAATTTACTCTGTGTCTTCTTTGATCTTGCTCATTGTTCAGTTTTTGCCTACAATTTAGGATAGGAATTTATTTTGTATTATTGACACAATACACTCAACCCTATGGGCAAATCCCATAACTTTTGAATGACATTAAAAGTTGTGCAAACTTTGAATTTTCAGTTCAGGTTTGTAAAAATCCACTTCCCAGTTACCATTCACAGCTATGATACTTTATGGGTAGTTGAACATACATGTTGTCACTGAATGGTAAGCACATGGGTTCCTATCAAAAGTAAAGTTTACACATATGGTTAAAGGTCAAACTCTGTGGACATTTGTGTCTCCAGTTTGTTGATAACTTTACTCATGCATGGGTTGCCCTGATATTTACACATGTGTTCAGAGCCAATCGACCCTCCAGCACTTTCAATCCTTTGATTTTAAATTGAAATGAATATTGGAAGTCTGTTTAAAATAAACAAGAGGGCCATGATGGCCCTTTATCGCTCACCAGAGTACAACTGCTTTTCCATATTTGGGCTCTGTGAGCTAGTTTTTGACCCCAGATGACCCATATTGAAACTTGAGCTAGAAATCATCGAAACAACCTTTCTGACAAATTTCAAGGATATTTGGGCTGAAAATGTTTCCTCTAGAGTGTTAACAAGGTTTTTCCATATTTGGGCTCTGTGACCTAGTTTTTGACCCCAGATGACCCATATTTGAACTTGAGCTAGAAATCATCGAAACAACCTTTCTGACATATTTCCAGGATATTTGGGCTGAAAATGTTACCTCTAGAGTGTTAACAAGGTTTTTCCATATTCAGGCTCTGTGACCTAGTTTTTGACCCCAGATGACCCATATTCGAACTTGAGCTAGAAATCATCTTAACAACCTTTCTGACAAATTTCCAGGATATTTGGGCTGAAAATGTTATCCCTAGAGTGTTAACAAGGTTTTTCCATATTTGGGCTGTGTGACCTAGTTTTTGAGCCCAGGTGACCCATATTAAAACTTGAGCTAGAAATCAACCAAACAACCTTTCTGACAAATTGTCAGGATATTTGGACTGAAACAGTAGCCTCTAGAGCCTTAACAAGATTTTTCTATTTTTGGGTCATGTGACCTAGTTTTTCATCAGAGATGACCCATATTCGAACTCGTCCCATTAATTACTGGGACAAACATCCTGACCAAGTTTCGTGACAATTGAGGCAAAAATGTGACCACTAGAGTGTTAACGAACTAAGTGTGGATGGACAATGGATGACAGACGACGGACATTCATCGATCCTAATATAAAAAGTTATAGATCTGGTTTAATAAACTGTCAGCCTAATTCTTCTCCATTTCTGACCCCCTTTAGTGGTCAAGCTGTACACTTCCACTCTAAAGGTATGAAAGTCTATAATAAAAATGCAGCTGTTGTGTCAGGGTATCATAACTGTAAGCTACTGAATGTTTTCAAACAAACTTTTTACTGAAGAGATCGGTCATGCTGTGAAAAAATTAAGGGCTTTCAGGCACACTAGATTTGTCATTTTTAATAGATCTATGTTTTTAAGATATCATGGTATAATCTTTCCATTTCATGCATCACCTGTTTCCTTCACACAAAAAAACGGTTGTCCGTAAGACATCACAATCTATTCAGAGTGGTCGTCTTTCAAGAGAGTTTTGTCAGTATATGTGTGTTCTTAATAAATCAGTATGAAATTTAATGAAAAGTGAACTTTAATGAGGTTAATCTACCAGTACCTGAATCTGCATTACCTTTAAAAGCAAAGAAACTAGAAAGTAATCGAGGTATGCTTCTGACGGTAAAAGTATTTTCAGCTGATCACTAGATTATATGTGTTCTATTTTCCATCTAAAAATAATTATGAAGTTTCATCAGTCATATATTATATTTGTGATTTTATCAATGACTGAGTCATGTACAAATGTGTGTTATCTTTCCCTGTCTATTTTTATCTATGACACTCAAAAATCCGTTCATCTAATAATAAAATAACCAAGCCTTAATTATACATTAAAGTAGGAAACTTTTTATAGACTTATATTAACTTTTTCTTCATGTTCCTACGACACTTTACCTTTTTTTAAGACTACTACATCCAGACTTTTCCTGCCCAATTGGCAAAACCTGCTATGCCAATTTGCCTTCAATTTTCAAAGAGCCATAACTCCTGTGCTTCAGAAGAAATTCAACTGAAACTCAAGGGGCATCAACTCTATATAATAATAGGCACCAACCCTGTATCATAATAGACATTTCAACAAAGTTTGATTGAAATTGCATTACCAACATAGTAGATATGGCTTCGGACAGGAATACATAATGGACAGACGGACAACCTGCGCTACAACATAATACATCCCTTAAGGCATATAAAAAGAAAACATTTTATACATCTTCATCCATTTGATAATGACAGATCAAGAGAATACATAATTATTAGGTAAAACTTGCTTAATATCTTCCTTAAATGGCACTTTTAAAGCAGAATTCAAATTCTCTAAAATCTGATTTATTTTATGCCATGAATTTGAAAAGAAAGTGAGTAAGCTCAGAGTTTTTAAACAGACAGTAAGTCTGCAGTATACAGGAAGGGAACTGTTACTTTCACTATACATATAAGTTAAATGAGAACAATGGCTGCTATGGTAACACAGAATTTCCTTTACAAACTTCAAACTACAGTAGATTAAATATATGTAACATACTTATATTGTTAATATGATCTGTTCAATATAAACAGTTTACATTTCAAAAGTACACAATAGTTTTTTTTAGCCCAGTTTCTAGTAGTTTTTATTACTTTTTTTTAGTCTAGTTTCCTACAATTTATAAGTCTAGTTTCTTACAGATTTTGTCAGTCTAGTTTCTTACACAGCTGGACTACCTAAATATGCAGATTTTAACAAGTGCTGTCTTGTAAAGAGAAGTATGTCCCCCAAAGTGTATCTAACAAAACAGGCATAGTTATATGTATACAACGTGTCCATATTGAGTCAATGAAAGTAAATATATGGTAAATGCCTCTGACGGTAGTTTTGGTGACCTTACAGCTTGAGACTCGAGTCTTGTAAGCCACAATTTATTTCAATGTGTTGAACAAATTCAAGTTTAGTTATCTAAAAATCCAGATACACAAACTGACACACACAGATGGATACTATTCAATCTTTTAGATAGTTCGACTTCTGCAAGTGCGCCCTTTGCAAACTCTGTTAATACTGGTATGGAGCTTATTTCACAAGATTACAGAAAGATGTTTTGAGACTTAAGTGAGACCATTTTTGTTTGTTTTTTAAACGCTACTGGGTGGACCAAGACAAAAACATCCAATCTGTTAATTTTGTTTAACTTGGTTAAATGATTTAATTAGCGGCATGTTTGGAGCATAGTGACTTGTTTGACGGTTGATTATCGGCTAATCATCGCTGTTTGAAAAATTTACAAATCGCCATTAACTACCCTCAGGGCAATTTACCTAAGATGATAGTGACAATTAACACAAACTTGTGTCAACACATCAGTTTCGTCACCCAATCGACTGTACACAATATTAGTACTTCCTCATTATCGGTATCACGTGTCAGGGTATTGATTATGTATATAGGTTAATATTTTAAGAACCTCGTAGTTTTTTTCTCCAAAATTTGAATTTACCAGGAGTTTTTAGTGTTTTTGCGGGCTTTGCCGGGGCGCCAGGTTAGGGTCTAAAAAACGGGAGAACCCAGCGTATATCGGGAGAACGGCATGTATGACCGCATTGATTTTTGTCCAAATATACTAAACACGTTATTTAATGTTTTGAGTATAAATTTAACGAAGACCATCTACTTTTTCAGAATTTAGTATTTTCTTTACAGTTTACATTAGGCTTTTCCAATTCCCAACTGTTAAAATTTTAATGAAACTAGTGTTGAAACGGGATGTGAATATCGCTATATATTAGCGCAGGTGTGTATGTGTATTGCTATATTAAGCCGCCCCCACGTGACAATTGTCGCCTGCAATCAAAACATAAGGCAAGTGCGGTACATACATATCAAAATTATTAATGCTGTTCACCTAAATCAGTAAGTGGTAAGTTGACTGCAGTGTCAAAGAAACAGAAAGCATCTACATGATCCAGTTATCTTCATTACACGTCAGCTCCAATGATAACTGTTTAATTACGGGCAAATCAAAATTATCTGGATAATTGAGCATCCAGTTAACATGTATGATACAAGTAACAATTTAAGTACAAATAATAAGTGATAGTTACCATTTATTTCACTCCCATCATCTGCACGTTTGTAGCCCTTCAATTCAGCCATATATTCTGCCTTGATTAGAGTGCAAATACTTGATCAATAAAATATCCTGGAAGAGAAAAGGAAGAAATTATTTTGAATACCACTTTAAACTGCTCTTGACCAAATCCATGACAGTGTAATTATGAAACGTACAGGTCCTTTAGTCATGCATGTCTGCTTCTAGTTGTTTCATCAGATTCTCATCACGTGTACAACCTTTTTTTTCTTTTTTTGTGGTTCTTACATGTAGATAATTAAAAAACATGAATGTTTACCAGAATTAAAATCTAGGCTAATCTAGTCTGTTGACATTCTGATATCTCATAACAGTATAAAGCATTTCTATAGCAAAATGTTTCAGTTACTTACTAAGAAACAAAATTCAATACAGCTCTAACCTTATGCATTCAATATCACCGTCTAATCTTGAATCATTCTGTAACATTTACACTCGATGTTTCATGGCGGGTGTTTCGTTCGTTTGTACCCGAATCTTCAATGAAACGGAAACCTTAGCAGGGCACCAGAACCTATATAAATATCTATAGTCTGTTTCACGTACTACATTTTGACCCAATGACAAGCCTTACAACTTATAAATGCTTTGAGGATATTGGACCCTATGATGGCTGGTGTTCTTAAATAAAACAAATGAAATTACAGTATAAACCTTCAAAGGTGCGATAAATGCCATATCCTTTACGTGCCATTTTCATGATCATGGGTAATAGCTATTCATAGCTTATAAATGCATTCATACTAAGTCATAATTGTATGTAACAAGAAACTCGAAAAATGGGGAAAATATATACGCCGGTGTTGTCCGCAGTTTAGCACATAATAGCGTTGGCATTGGATGATTTTCTGTACGATACTTCTAATACTGTCAGCCCTCCTTACACAAGGTCTTTCAAATAGTTCACGATTGCTTACACGAGTCCTTTCTTCTATATCTAGAGCATACAACAAGCAAAAACAAGCGTGTGTCGCTTTCTATCCTTTTTAAAAAGCTAACCTTGTTACATTGTAGTTTTATGGAGATCTATATACAGATCATACTTCAGACCAGGGATCTTAAATTATATAATAAATTCTGTTAAGGCCTAACACAGAATTAACAGAATGATAACTGGATTATTTTAATTTAATATTTTCGACCGCTCTTAACAGGTTATACCGGCTATTCTAGAAGTGAATGTGTTAGTTATTTTTTGTCAAATCTTATTGGTTACCTATTTGTGTAAGCAAAGGAGGCGTTTATTCACAGATATGTTCTTTAAATATGGAGGAAAAAAATGTATATTAATTAATGATAAGCTACTTCACGATTTCCACTGGCATCACTCGTAGTCTGATACCGAAATTGGAAGAAATTTGTTTACTTGCCAGGAAACATAACCCAGCTGGCATTTTTTTATCTGAAACTTGGCTAGATTCATCTGTGCCAGACTCTGAAATTCATATTCCTAATTATATTGTTCAATGAAAAGATAGGAAGGACGGACGGGGAGGCGGTGTTTGTGCGTACATCCGTAATGACATAGCGTTTAACCCCCGGCATGACCTGGACCACCCGGATCTGGAGACTACTTGGGTAGATATCCTTCTGCCCAAAACGAAACCTATACTTTGCGGAGTCGTCTATAGACCGCCAAAACAGCTGAACTTTTACAATGTTTTAGAATCACTTTGTCATTCGTGTGATGATTTTCTTACGCGTGAATCTTTAATTTTTGGTGACTTCAATACCAACTTTTGTGGTGATAAATGCCCACTTCTTAACAGTTTAACATCTTTCTGTGAACTTTTCAATTTTACACAGTTGATCAAAGATCCTACAAGAATCTCGAACTCTTCATCTACAACAATTGATCTTATTCTTGTTTCAGACAAAGATAAAATTTCAAATTGTGGAGTTGTTGATATTTCTGTGAGTGACCATTCCATGATTTTCTGTACTCGGAAAATAACACGTTCTTCTATTGGGAAACATAATACTGTAAAAATAAGATCTCAGAAAAATTACAACAGAGAAGACTTTCAACAATCCTTATTATCATCAGATTGGAGTTCTGTAATGCTCAGTGACAATGTTAATGAAGCTTGGTTTAGTTTTAAACATATTTTTCTATCTGTGTTAAATAAAAGTGCACCTGTAAAGGAAATTAGAATCAAACAACGGACAGAACGTTGGATGAGTGATGACATTTTGCAAAGTATAAGTGCCAGAGACAAAGCTTTTAACTTGTATAAAAACAATAAAACGTTAGAACATTATAATAGTTTTACAGAGCTTAGAAATAATACTCAGTCTCTAATTCACAATGCCAAGAAAAACTATTTTAAAGACAGTATTGAAAACAATAAATCTGACTCCAAATCTCTTTGGAAATCTTTAAAACAGCTTGGTTTACCATCGAAAAAAGGTGTTAGTTCTTCTAGTAACATTGGTTTAAAAATTAATGGAGAAATCAGCTTTGATTTTTTAAATGTTGCTGAAAAATTTAACAGTTTTTATACTACTGTTGCTGAAAAATTAGTTGAAAAATTACCGAGAAGTTGTTTTAAATATGATAAATCTTTTGTAAGAAAACTTCATTTATCTAAAGGTATTTTTCCAGATAGCTTTTCATTTTCAATTGTTTCTGAGAACAAAATTCTCAATTACCTTAATAGGCTCAGTGCTAATAAGGCCACTGGGTTAGATGGTATCCCCAGTAGGTTCTTAAGGGACAGTGCAACAGTTATAGCCTGTCCTTTGACTCATATTGTCAATCTCTCCATTATTCAGGGTTCTGTTCCCGATGATCTTAAGAACGCACGGGTTATCCCTCTTTACAAGAAAAGTGATAAAACTGTAGTCGGTAATTATCGGCCTGTGTCTATTTTGTGTGTTTTTTCGAAGATTTTTGAAAGGGCCATCTATGATCAAATGGAAGGTTATTTGAGTAAGAACAAGATTTTATACAGTTTTCAGTCTGGTTTTAGACGCGGTTTTTCTACAGACACTTGTCTTATCCATTTATCTGATTTTGTAAAATTTCAAATGGATAAAGGTTACATGGTGGGAATGGTTCTCCTTGATTTGCAGAAGGCGTTCGACACGGTCAATCATAGTATTTTATTAATGAAACTGAACGCAATTGGCCTCAGTTCTGATGCTGTCCGATTGTTTCAATCTTATCTTTCAGATAGACAACAGTTAGTTCAGGTATCTGGTGTTTATTCCAGCCAGGCTCCCGTCACTTGTGGGGTACCTCAAGGATCAATATTGGGCCCCCTTTTTATTTTTAATTTATGTTAATGATTTGTCGGCTGTCGTCAGAAACAAACTATTATTGTATGCCGACGACTCTGGGATCCTTGTGTGTGGTAAAAGTACTTCCGACATTGAATCTCTTTTATCACTTGAGATGGAGCATGTAAGTGAATGGCTTGTCGATAACAAGCTTTCACTTCATCTTGGTAAAACAGAGTCTATTCTGTTTGGTTCAAAACCAAGGTTAAGGTCTAAAAGTAATTTAAATATTTCATGTAATGGTACAAATATCCAGGCTACCAGCTCAGTTAAATATCTCGGTGCAACTTTGGACCAGAACCTTTACTGTGAAGAAATTGCACGGTCAGTGGTTACGAAAGCAAATGCCCGGCTGAAATACTTGTATAGGAAAAGTCAATTCTTGGATCTCCACACTAGAAAACTCTTGGTCATGTCCTTAATTCAGTGCCATTTTGATTATGTTTGTTCTTTTTGGTACCCAAGTTTGACTCAGTATTGGAAGAAAAGGCTCCAAACAACCCAGAATAAATTGGTTCGTTTTGTTTTGAATAAGGACAGCAGGTCTCATGTTGGGCTAGAGCAATTTAAGGTTCTTAACTGGTTACCGGTCTCCAAAAGAGTTGATCAGATAACTCTTTGCCATGTCCATAAAGTAAAGTCTGACACAGCCCCAAAATACCTTAAGGAGCATTTTGTACCCCTTAATCAGGTCCATGACCGCTGTACCAGGTCCAGAGTGTCTGCACTTTCATCATCAGATTCCAGTGTAAGCTATTCTTTTAGTGACACAGGACGATTTTCTTTACCAAAGGTAGGAAGCTTTGGTAGAAAATCTTTTGCTTTTAATGGTATTGCACTATGGAACGGACTTCCTCAAAATCTTAGAGATATTCAATCTTCCCACACCTTCAAGCATACCATCAAAGCCCATTTAATGGCCAGTTAATTTTAGTTTAATTTTCAATAGTATTTGAATCTTTTAATAGTCTTAATAGAGTCCCAGATTTTACATATTCTTAAGTTTAAGCACAACACACATTATGTTGTGATTGTCCTTTAGTAATTTACCCATTTTTAGCTTGCACATTTAACGTTAATAATTTTTTTTATTAAATTTTTACAGTTTGACTGACAATTTCTGTGATGCACTATTTCATGATTCATTGATGTGATACAAACTTGGAATGTGATTTCAATGTGATACAAACTTGGACTGTGATATATTGTGATCTCAACTAAATTATTGCAATTGCCTTATTGAATAATATAAGAATTGATTTGAATTTCATACAAATTAACATGACTTTCTGTGTCATGCCTCCAATGTCAGGGACCACAATGGAAATAAGAGGAATCCTTTCCTCTTTTTTGTGTTATCCCTGGTATTGGTGGGCACTACATGGCTCATATATTTATATTTTGTCGTATATTTATGTCATGTCATATTTCTAGTCTCCTTAATAATTTGATTATTGTTATATATATTGTATCATTATGCATCATTATGTCATTGCCATGTCATGTACGCTTTTACCGAATAAAACTACTACTACTAAACGACGCACATGTCCAATCGCATGGTGCCTACTAAACGACGGTATCGATCAAGAAACGCCGGTATCCGCCGGTATCGCAAATCCCGGTATCCGAAATGCTTGAATGAATGTTGCAAGTTGTTGAGAAAGAGGCGTTGATCGAGAAAGAAACTGCTAGTTGTGTACTAGTAAAGTAGATATAAATTATGCAGTTATAGACGATAAATATTTAATAACTGCGATCTGCAAGTACCAAAATAGTGGCAGAACTGTATATGAAGATTTAAATTTATTTAAACATTTCTCTATACAATAATAAATTTAGCACAAGAGTAAGATTATTTAAGTAAGCTTTTGTTAATATGTCTATTTAGGTTTTTATGTTCAGGACAAAATACTTGCAGATTTTATAATATTTACTAAACTCTCATACGAGTCAAAGTTTGAGAATTTTCATTCACGATAATATGATGCTTTCATGACTAGCTGTAATGACATTTTGATTTGATTTGATTTGAAGAAAAGTGACTCTTGTCAATTCTTGACTGTTTTAATTTTAAGAGTGAATTAGTGAATAATGATTTTTTTTATTGTTTATGCACTCTTTATGCAGCTTCTTAATTTCACATTTGTTCTACTTTCTCATAGACTTCAGATTTAAGTAATTAATCCGTGTTAAAAAGTGACAATATACAAGGTGACACTTTGGGGCCCCTATAATCCCTTAATTGGGTTGTTTATTCAGTATCGGTCGCTGTGAAAAAGACGGCAATTAGAGTAAAATATGCTTTTATAATAAATCCTTTGTCCCGCTTGAGAAATATCAAATGTACGCATCACATACATGTAAACATATTTGCAGTTACTTGCTGTGGTGGGTTATAAAAATATTTTTAATTATTTATGTCTGATGCTTCCCCTCCTACTAACTGCAGTACTTATGGGTGCAGTACTTATGATGTTACATAGGCCCATAAAAAGCATTCATTCGTTCGTTCATGCATTCAACTTTTACAGAAATACCTCTTGTCAAGCCCCGTGCTTATAAAAGTTTCTTGAGCATAATCTCATGCTCAGCGCAAAATCATGCTCAAAAAATATGAAATGAAGTCAAGTTATATTTATTTACAAAGTCGGGTTTAATATCAAGATACATAAGCTGAAGAACAGACATTCTGATTAGTGTTATGTTTCCCGACTAAGTAACAAGACATAACTTAACTTCATAAAACTTGAGCATGATTTTGTGCTGAGCATGAGATTGTGCTCAGCACGGGGCATGGTCTCTTTGTTATTGTTTAGTATGTCTTTGACAATCTTAATTGAACAACATTTCCCACAATTGTATTTATTTGTTCGTTCATTTTATCTAGTCAGTTCTATGTTTCTTAGAGTATAACATCGCTAAGTTTATAAATTTTAGTTTTTTATTCGGTAAACGTGTACATGACATGGCAATGACATATTGATAAGGTGACTTTAATTACAGTAATATTCATGTTTATTATTTATTCGTGACATCTAATTTATTTGACTTACACATTTGCAATCTAGACATGCATACTTATTATTTGAAACATGGACAATTTGGGCAAAATATATTATGCAGTCACGTATTGAAGCACAATAAATGATTTCAAGTACATGTAAGTGTGAATTGCACTGATGTGGTTTCATAAAGAGACGGCCGAGGTTAGTCCTTTAACCAACCATTGCATCTTTAATCTTAATTTGTACATTACGGCTTCATATTTAATTATTTTAAGTAACACATACATCAAATTTACCAAAAAAAGGTTTATACTTTATAATTGTTCAACCATGTAAACACACGACACTCTCAATTGTCGATTATTTAAAAGGATTAACAGTCTGTTGAATGTGTGAAAAATCAATAATAGGCGATACCGGCGGATACCGGTACCGGAGGATACCGGTACCGTCGTTTAGTAGGCACCCAATCGCATTCCCTGTTTGTAAGTATACGTATGAAATATTGCTACGCGTTGAACATAGTTCAGGGTATTTTTCAAAGACAATATTGTGTTGGAATCGAAATAATAGATTCCCCCCACTATTTGATCGTGGTAAGAAAACAGACAATCGTTCTGATATGAAAAATTAAATCACTCGTGCTACGCAATCGTGATATAAGTAGTACGCATCCGAACTCCTGACGTTGGCTGTAGTTTATTCAATAAATTGCAGGAACCATTTTATTATTTCCTAATTTGAATTTGTTTATTTCTCGATGACAGAAAAGTATGTTTATTCTACATATTGCAAGCTAGACTATGTGTTGTTGTCGAGTTTATATATTTGTATATTAGCAAACTCAGAACTGTCCTGCATCTCATTTAGCAAACAATCAAGAAATCACATGAGGCATATATATAAAACATACTAGACATCTAACAGTCAGAAAACACTTACACTACTAAATTCAACGCTAAACGCATCTACTCACTAATAAAAAACGCCAGACAAGATAACCAAGGTAATGCTCCCCTTAAAGATCAGACAAGTGGTAAAATCATCTCAGAAAATCTTGGTCAAGCAAGTATTCTGATTAAATAATTCCAGTCTGTTTTTCAGGTGTTTCTCCCTCGTCCCTGTCCCCAGTAATACAGGAATGCCTTAGGAAAAAGGAAATACCCAGCAATACCCGACATTGCAATAATCACAAAGGCGCCCTGGCACAGACATGATAAAGCCCATTGTCCTAAAGATGCTCCGCAACGAGATCCTTGACATAATATCACTAATCTTCAAAAGATCCCTTAATACTGGTCAACTTACCTCCGATTGGACCAAGGCAAACATCGCCCCATTTTAAAAAAAAGGTGATACTAGTAACCCTGCAAACTACAGACCCATATCGCTAATCTGTATTCTTTGTAAACTCCTAGAACACATAATGGATAGATCCGATCTGTCAATAAAACTGATAAAACTGACCAATCAGTCGGAGCTATCGCTCAACTCTGTAACTAAACGCCACATTTCCACCCAAGCTTTCGTTGCTATGTGTATTTGTGAAGTATGATGGTTTATAGTACAATGGTCAGCATAATACTTGAAAGATTTATCAAAACAAAACGTTCTATTCATATCGCTTAATCCTTTCAATAGATACAGCTCTGCAAATATATGAAATATGCATTTGTATTTAATTCATACATGTGATTTGGCGGGAAAATGTTCTGACCAGTTCCTTAATCCTACATCTGCAGAGGACTTTAACTCGTAAATTTTTTATCATTTATACTCTATACAAGGAAATTCATATATTAGAGTAGTTGAAAGACACATATGATTTGTTTTATATTTTGTGTACTTAAATACATATTCATAATGATCAGATAATTTTACATATATTTACATATAATTTTATGATACTGATTTTATCGATATGTATGTTTTTTAGGTTATTTAGTTTGATATAAATTATAGGGTATGTCCCTTGAAGCATTTAGTCAGGATTGTGCTTATCATTACGAAAGCAAAGAGACAACCCGGCACTACTTTGTGTAAAGTGTTCGCGCTAAAAATCTGCCGCTAGGTGTCTCTGGTGATCGGATTCCCGCCAAACTTTCTCGTTTTTAATAAATTAACCAGAAACCTATGTTACATGTTATATTACTAAAACGAATGGTTAAAAGTAAAAACAGTGACAGGATGAAATAGTGCAAGTACGAGTTTAATGCTGTTATACAACAAGTCATTCCAGGGTCTGGTGGTATGGGGAAAGAAAGAGTTCATATGCTATTGGTTTCTTGAGACGGGGATGGTGTAGTTCAGATTTCTGGAGTGTGTAAGATGGTAATGTTCTACAATGACAATATTGTTTGCAATTTTATACAACATTATTAGAGATGCAATTATCCCTCTAGATTCGAGTGTTTGCCATTTGAGTGTTTCTAGCATTGATGTTACACTGCTCTGGTATGCTCTGCTCTGGCTCTGGCAGGTCACTTGATTTTACATAGGCATTGTGCATTGTGTAGTGGACCTCTACGAATTATGTTAGAATCATGAGCCCTTGTATTATAGCCAATGGTAGTCAGGTGAGCGCTATAGGGCCATTATGGCCCTTTTGTTTTTTCAATTCTTGAATTTCTACAGGCGCCGTCGAAAACCCTGGTTTGGCGGCATTGCTGCGTTCTAGTTTGTAATTCCTGTTACTTCATATTTATCTGGATTGAATACCATTGGCCAATGTTTTCCCTCTCTTCTAATTTTGATAAGCCATTTGAAGTTTTGTGACTGGACTGAGGTATACGATGGTATCGTCAGCGAAAACCCGGACTCTACTTTTAACAGAGTTGGTCAGACCATTTATGTAACACAGAAAAGGGCAAGGTCATAGCACTTAACTTTTGGAGAACCCAGACAATACTGGCACTCAGTCCGAACTATCTTTGAAACGGGCATTTAACCCAAATATAAGACCAAAACCGGGTTTTTTCAAACTCCTGACGGCTATTTTATTGGATGAGCTCCGCTCTCAAATCACTGCCTTCATTAGATACCACATGATGATGGAGAATGCCACGTGACGGCGTGCAAACAATTACATTAATATCAATAAAATTTGAACAAACATTTAAGCTCACCTGGCACTGTGTGGTCCACTATAAGGACCCCTCACTGTCCGTCGTCCGTCGTCCGTCTACCATTTCTTTCAAACGATATCTCCTCTGAAACCACTGGGCCAATGCTGATTCAACGTGGCAGGGATGTTCCTTTCATAAAGTTCTATCAAAGTTATTCAAAGAATTCCATTCCATGCAGAACTGTGGTTGCCGTGGCAAGAAATATGAAAAATTTAAAAATCTTCTTCTCTGGCACCACAAGGTCTAGAGCTTAGATATTTAGCATTGTCTCGTAGGCCTCTACCAAGATTGTTCAAGTCATGACCTGCGGATCAAAATTGACCCCGTCCTGGTGACAACTTGATTTTACATAGGCTTATATAGGAAAAATCTTCTTCTCTGGAACCAGACGGTTTACAACTTAGATGTTTAGCATGTAGCATTGCCTAGTGGACCTCTATGAGTTTGTTCAAATCATGAACCTCAGGTCAAATTTGATCCTGCCCGGAGGGTCACTTGATTTGACATCTGTATGGATCTGTATATGTATTTGTATGTAGTTCAGTGGTAGTAACCATAGACATAGGCTTACATAGGAAAACCCTTAACAATATTCTTCTCTGAAACTCTCTGCGGGGTCACCTGACTGTCAGAAAGAATGCCCTAATCTTTCTCAGATAATACGGGCGAAGCCCGACTATAGGTAAACGTATGTACGAGTATTTAACTGAATACTGAAAGCAATAAAATTAATTAATTCACGATTACCCATGGAAGATTTCAATTTGTCCGCACCCATGGACGATACGATAACATACTTATAACGATGCACCGTCTGTACGCAATCGCAACGTCTCGGCAGAATGAAGGGTAAGGGAATTTGCCGAAGACTTCCAATTGCGTCTACAGGTACTCTGTTGTTGTTGTCATTAAATGTCTGCAATTTTTGTGGTTGAAAACGCAACACTTCAGCTTTGTACTTTGAAATGTAAAGAGATCCTATTTATACACATTCCTAAAGTTTGATGCTCTTTCTTGTGACGCCATAAAAAAGCACCATTTCTTTTCGCAATCAACACTCGATGCATGACTCTATGGATATTCGTGACCAATAATTTTCGGAACTTGAACCGTTTTTGCGTCCCCTGAAAATTCGTACCATTTCTAAAAATGAAATTCCTGTTATGCTTTCGCTCGATATAGGTATTGCCTATTTTCATATTACGGGCGAAGCCCGACCATAGGTTAACGTATGTACGAGTATTTAATTGAATACTGAAAACAATAAAATAAGTGATTTGTCATATACCTATGCGAGATTGGAAAGTATCGACTCCTTGACGATACGATCACAAACGTATAAAGCTGCACCGTCTATACAACTTCCGCTGCAAATTTTGTTTACAAAGTGACGTCATTTATCAAAAGAAATTGTGACGTCATTTAAAGTCAGCCATTTTTGTTTTGAAAAACGCAACACTTTTCTGTTGAATGCAGGTTTGTACTTTGAAATGTAAATAGATCCTATTTATACACATTCCTAAAGTTTGATGCTCTTTCTTGTGACGCCATAAAAAGTACCATTTCTTTTCGCAATTAACCCCTCAATCCATGACCCTATGGTTTGGGTTGGTTTCATTTCAGCCTTCTCATGGCCGTTTTAACACTCCGGTATAGGATATATGGATATTCGGTACCAATAATTTTCGTAACTTGAACCGTTTTTGCGTCCCCTGAAAATTTGTACCATTGTGAAATTCCTGTTATGCTTTCGCCCGATATAGGTATTGCCTATTTTCATTTTACGGGCGAAGCTCGACCATAGGTAAACGTATGGACGAGTATTCATATGGGCGAAAGCTCGAAGAGCGCATAGCGCCCTTCGGGCGAGGCCCAGCGTTAGGTAAACGTATGTACGAAAGTGTCGACTCCTTGACAATACGATCAAACACTGCACCGTCTATACAACTTCCGCTGCAAATTTTGTTTACAAAGTGACGTCATTTTTTCAAAAGAAATTGTGACGTCATTAAATGTCAGCCAGTTTTGTTTTGAACATCGCAATACTTTTCCGTAACGGAGAATGCAGGTTTAAGCTTTGAAATGTAAAGAGATCCTATATAAACACATTCCTTGATGTTCTTTCTTGTGACGCCATAAAAAGCACCATTTCTTTTTGCAATCAACCTTGATTCATGACTCTATATGATATTCGGTACCAATAATTTTCGTAACCTGAACCGTTTTTGCGTCCCCTGATTGCCGAAATAAGTACCATTTATAACAAGAGCCATGTTACACATGGTTAATCCCCCCGCCAGGAAAAAGTTACCTGAAGGTTGTACTTTCGTACATTTTATTTAGTGAGAGGAAATCCTTAAAAGCCGTATAGTTATGGTCATGCTGAATACAGTTTCCAAGTAAGTGGAAAAAGAATAAGGCAATGAAGAGAAGGTTTGCAAAATTATATTAATGTTCATTATCAGTATAGGTATGATATTTTTCTATTTGACTAAAAGTAGACAAGGTAGAGTTATTGTTCTTGCACACTGCACTTCCTACCAATGTGCTATGTCAGTGTATTAAGTTTGAAGAAAATCCCTCAAGTACTTTTGGAGTTATGCTCCGGACAAAGTTTTTCAAGTAAATCTGATAAAGGGGAATAACTCTAAAAGTAGGCAAGGTAGAGTTATTGTTCTTGCACACTGCACTTCCTACCAATGTGCTATGTCAGTGTATTAAGTTTGAAGAAAATCCCTCAAGTACTTTTGGAGTTATGCTCTGGACAAAACTTTTAAAGTAAATCTGATAAAGGGGAATAATTCTAAAAGTAGGCAAGGTAGAGTTATTGTTCTTGCACACTGCACTTCCTACTAATGTGCAATGTCAGTGTATTAAGTTTGAAGAAAATCCCTCAAGTACTTTTGGAGTTATGCTCCGGACAAAGTTTTTCAAGTAAATCTGATAAAAGGGGAATAACTGTAAAAGTAGGCGAGGTGGAGTTATTGTTCTTACACACTGCACTTCCTCCCAATGTGCTCTGTCAGTGTATGAAGTTTGAAGAAAATTGCTCAAGTACTTTTGGAGTTATGCTCCGGACAAAATTGGGACGGACGCACGGACAGACGGACGGACAGACGGACGGACGGACGGACGGACAGACGAAGAGCATTTCTAATATCCCCTTCGCCTTTGGCGGGGGGATAAAAATGAAATCCCTGTTATGCTTTCGCCCGAAGCTAGGTATTGCCTATTTTCATTGCGGGGCCGCATCAGCGGCCCGCTTTATTTAATACGTGGTGAGTAAAAGGTGCACTAGATCGAATATATGCGTCTCTCTTCATTGAAAAAGTGAGGTACATCTGGGATGAAAACTGTAGACACAGTCTATTTTTTTGGAAATGCAAGGGTTGACGTTCGTTTCATAGAGAAAAGCGCGTTTCACGTTTCAGGCGCCATCTACGCTGAGAAGAATGGAAATATGATTTCTTTTTCCCCTTATACAGCTTTTGACATTATGGTATTGAAGAACATTCGACTGAATAATCGTCGATTGCCTTTTTAATTATATACAATATTATTTTAGGTATCATCATTGTAGTCTGTCTCTTGGCGTAATTGGTAAAGGCGTCTGCACCTGTATATTTGAACAGGCTTACTTGTACGAATGCGTTCGAATCCCACCCAATCCCAATATTTTTTTTACTTTTTTTCTGCTGTTTAGGCCACACCAATTTAATTTCTTGGTCATCGGAATATATCCTAAAAAAACAGGAGCGAGCGAGCGAAAAAAAAATATTTTTTTTCCAATTCAACCATTTTTGGAGCGGGCGAAGAGCGATTTGTTAAAAAAAATTAAAAACTCCTCACAAAAACAATATTTACTGTCAAAACAGATAAAAAACGACTTGGAAATAGATAAAAGAGCTACAGACACCTTAAATATAAACTGCCAAAAAGGTGCAGAACACAAAGTGACTCCTATATACACCATGCAGTACTAAGTTTACAGGGGTATAATAAAGTGTTTCTTGCAAGAAAATATTTTTATTCTTTTAAAAAGACCATATTTTGTTTTCTTACATACATGTACAGCCAATACAACAAGTCTTTTGAAAGAGAAACAATTTGTTATCATTTTATAAACCATCAGACTAATGTGTATTTCAATTTATGCTCAAACACTTTGTAATGAAACCCATTTGTTAGTCATATCAAAATAACCCACAGAACAACTTCTTTAGTTAAGTCAAGGCATATGCTATTTTACTGCACTTCTTCTGACCATAAGTGTTTTGACTAGAGATAATTGTTCAATTTCACAATGCTAAAAACTTGCTAGTTTCTTGATTTTTTCCTTCCCAAAGTTTTAGCCTCAGCGTCATTATCAATACAATTTTTACACAGAGGGCACACTAAATGGCTTTAAATGTTTCCGAGTTGTCTGTCTGGACAGCAACTCGTCTTCCACCGACGCTTCCCTGGTTTATGTTAATGGGTGCATAGAATGACCGAAAAAGACCGTAAAATACAAAAAAAAAAGACCGAAAAAGAACCGAAAAATGACTTATCTTTAGGCAGTGGCTAGAGTTACGGTACCGTAACTCTAGCCTCCGAGTCTAGAGTTACGGAAGTTCCGTATCTCTAGGAAATCCTATGAGGATTGGCTAGAGTTACGGAAGTTTATAAAGGCATACGTATGTTGCTTTAAATATGTATGGTAATGTATTGTAAACTTAAATATTTCACCAGTAATAGTGAATAAACCGATCTGTCGGCAAATGCAGCGACTTCGTAGCCGCCATTTTGGTAATACAAATTGGCGGAAATATCGTTGTTATCTTCGTCTTTACTTTAGCGTTCCATTGTAGTTGGACAGTTTTATCAAATTTTGTGAAATATGTTGTTGACATATGTTGTTTTTGTATTTAATTGTCTGACTACATCTGAGCCACACCACCAAATCGTGACCAAAAAAAAGAAAAGATTTTAATTGTGATCGAAAGTACAGGTGTTAAATTTTAAAATAAATCTTAATTTCGTTCTTTTTTTACGTTTTTCGTGCTTTTAGAATTCTAATATTCTTCTTTTCTTCATCTTACTATTGCTTTATTAACTTTGTTTGTAAACAGAACACGTAACTATGTGCAAGAGTAATTAACATGACAGTGATAGTTCCGATATTAGTATAACCAAACTGGCGCCTGTGAAATTGTCTTATATACAACAGATCAGTTTATTCACGAATAGTGGTAAAATATTTAAGTTTACAACACATTAGCATGCATATATTAAAGCAATATACATACCTTTATAAACTTCCGTAACTCTAGCCTTTCCTCATAGGGTTTTGCTAGAGATACGGAACTTCCGTAACTCTAGACTCGGAGGCTAGAGTTACGGTACCGTAACTCTAGCCACTGCTTTATCTTTACCGAAAACAACTTTGTTTCAAAAGATAATGTACGGTTTATAACTCAAGTATTAAATAAATGAATGAATTTGTATGTAATGAATACTTTTTGTTTGTTTTGATAAGTTCCTGTGCTGCATCCATTACAAAATCTGGAATGCTAATTTCAGAAAGTTTTCGGTCTGCTTTTTTTGTTTTTCGATCTTTTTACTTGATTTGTAATACAATATTTACAAATTTCTTCATTTAAACTGTAAGTTATTTGGGAAAAACCGGGGTTTTCCCGTCCTTAAGTTACACGTTAATTAAAAATTATTGATGAATTAAGTGAAAAATGAATTTACAATAATTTCAATATATATACGTCCAAGTTGATACTGGTTGTTAAACTTAAAGATTTTTTAAAAACTTTTTAAAAGAAATTCATTATATGTAAAAGTGTTCCCCAATTTTGCAGGAACGCTGAATTGGCGCAGTTCCCGCCGCTGTAAGGGGAGATAATCGATGCGGTGCGTTATTAAAAAAGCGTCTACTGACCACGAACCGAGCGTTGTTTAATGGACGTCATCGTACCATTATACGGAAAGTTGTAGGCCTATTATGATAACAATTACAAATTAATAAATTCATTTAGTTTTTCCCGTGGATAGGTAGCACCTATAGTTATATTATATACTCTTTTAAAAAATAAGTTGTTTTCGGTCTTCATAAACTGTTTTTCGGTCTTTTTCGTTTTTTCGGTCATTTCTAGTATGTTGACTATGCACCGAAAATTTTCATACTGGTGGCTGCCATTTTGACAATATGGTAGTCATGATTATACAAATAAAGTAGCGGGAACATGTTCTGCTGGCGTTTATAATCGAATTGTAGGTTTGAAAGTACTAAATTTACGAGTTCTCCTCGACAAAAAGGCCCGCTTTGAATTTTTGGTCTTGGTTTATAAAACTGATGCGGGCGGAAGCTCAAATTGAAAGAAAAATATTTTTTTTTTTATTTTGAAAAATAATGGAGCGGGAAATCCGTTGACCAAGTAATTAATTTGGTGTGGCCTTACTTATCATTTTCAGCTTTTCAACCATTTTAAAATGTTTTACGGCAAATAATAATAAATATCTTCATTCATGTGAAACTAATAAGGATAATGGTAATGAAAAATAAAGACATACTAGGAACGGTATTCCTGGACAAGCTGTATATATATTATTCGATAACAGTAAAGTTTCGATACTACAGGTCAGTCAGTAGATGTGGTGTCGTGTCAGGTTTTGCTTGTTCAGCCATAATTTGTTTCCTTGAGTTCTTTTGGGACAATGCCTCAACATCAACCATCACCAATTTCGAAAATATTTACATGTCAGTATTGTTTGTGGGCCCGCTGTGATACTTTGTACCACAGATTTTTTTGTATTACCTGTTTCATGTAGATTATAGATCTGTGCTATCTTTCATGTAAGGGGAAGTAACCGATGCAGGGAGTTTGAGCCTAAAAGTGATTTTAACAAACTGCAAAATTTATAGCTTCACCTAACAACAAATATGGCGCGCTCCATTGAAAATGAGAATTTACAAGATATAAGGGATTTAATCAAGAATGTCACAGGTTTTGAGGTAGATTTTCAGTGCAAAAGCAAAGAAAACATGCGACCTACACAATTAGCATTTTAAATTTGTAATGCTTTCGGGTCAATACGTACTTGAACTACGATGCCCCAGAGGGCCATGTACAATACTGGAAGAAGAAGAAGAACTCGGAGCTTAAGGCTCAGGAATTATGTGGAAGCCCATTTTCCTACTATTCTCGTTCATGGAGGTCGTTCTGTAGCATGAAGTGGTCTTTGGTTGTTTGGGTGATTCTGTAAAGTAGGCAGTCATCTGCAAATAATCAGACAGATAATTTTCAAGTTGTCCACGGACCTCGGTAGCACAAGGTCTTTGACGCTATGATGATCTGATCATCATTCAGGCTGATGAAATTGCCCAACTTTATCCTGTTAACTTTGCAAGGCTACAATTCCATAACTAAATATGGTCAACTGGCACAAAAAAAGACCAATTGAGTTATGGAAGCCAGAACTAGGACCTCAGATGCCGTCACATTAAATAGCAATGCAAAAAGATTTAGTCAGGGAGGGTAATAACTGTAACAGGAGCCAGGACTGTTTGGCTTAAATACCCAGGTTCGATCTAGATTTTATAGTGTGTGCTTATTTTGGAAAGAAACAACTAAATCTAATTACTTTATACTCACAATTTTATTATAAGCAGACAAGCCTACAACCTGTATGAAACATATAACTGAATATAATACTAGATTCTATATAATTCTGAAATAAACTCCTGACCAGTACTTTTGAACATAAATTTGTATGAATTAAATAAATGTTTCTCTAAGAGCCAAAAAAATGGAACCTTAAATCTAAATTAAAAAGAAAAAGAGAAAATTTAGTGAGAGAAAGATGGTTCAGTTCTAAGGCCTATGAATTAGGTAACACTTTACCTTTAGCTCGGCGACCAAAGCACTGAACGCTGGGCATAGGCTGGGAGCCTATTTATGCCAGGGTTTTCCCACCAAAAATTGAGGGACATTACCAAAATAATCATAAAATCTAGTACTGTCATTGAACTGCATATATAAAACTATAGTGAAACTAATAGTACATATAGTTCATGTTATTATTTAACAACCCACTGGAAGGAAAAACAAGAAGCATGAAAATCTCATGCTGTAAGTACAAGTACACTATACTGTAACTTAAAGGTGTATAACCATACTTTTAGAAGATGCACTGATAATGTAAGGGAACTGCCTAAAACGAATGCTTTCAGGTCCGTATAAACATGTAGTTTAAGGACAAATACTCTATACAATTGAACTATATGAAAAGCCAGGGTTATAACTGCGTTACCGAAACGTACTAAAGAAGTTAACCTATGCATACATGTATAATAATTGAATGTACTTCATATAAAATCAAGGTGTATACCTTTAATAAACCGGCACTCGGTGTACTGAAGAAAAGTAGTTCAAAATAGGCCATACCAACATAATTATATGGTTATATAGATAGTATGGAATGAACAATATAATATAGAAAATATCGCTCCTGCTACATAACTATAGGTGCTACCTATCCACGGGAAAAATTAAATACATTAATTAATTTGTAACTGTTTCATAATAAGTAATACACCACATTTACTACAGTGTAACCAAAAAAACATTTAAAAAAAAAAATAACACGGATCATACTGTAATACAACTTTCCGTATAATGGTACGATGACGTCCATTAAACATCGCTTCAGTTTGTGGTCAGTAGACGCTTTTTGAATAACGCAACGTAACGATTACCTCCCCTTACAGCGCGGGAGCTGCGTCAATTCAGCGTTCCTGACAAAATTGGGAAAATACTTTTATATAATTAATTTCTTTTAAAAAGTTTTAAAAAATCATTAAGTTTAACAACCAGTAATTAGCTGGGTGCTGAAGAATGAAAACAGGGTGAATAGTTGTTTTCTGAAATGTTTTAGTCATTACCACCGGAAGTCAAAATCCAAAATGGCTCCTGTAACGGAAAACCTAAATTCAACTTGGACGTATATAAATTGAAATTGTTGTAAATTCATTTTACACTTAATTCATCAGTAATTTTTAATTAACGTGTAACTTAAGGACGGGAAAAACCCATTTTTTCCCGTATTAAATCAGCCAATGTTGATAGACTAATTGATAATTTTTATATAGAATACATCTGTACTAAGGAACTACCTGCTCCGAGCAGCCATAAAAATTTATATATTTGATGAAAAGACAAACACTTCCTAAAAGGACATAGGAGGCATTGTGACAGTGTATATAAGTTTTGTTAATAAACATTAAATTCATTTGTGTTAGTTCAAAAGTTTTAACTTTAGCTTACATTTAATATGAACATGGATCTGGTCTGAGCACCATACAGTGTTCCCACTCTCGTAAATTATTACGTAAATCACTCAAAAAAAATGAATCATCGCGCAAATAATTTTCACCACATGCGAGATCGCGCGCATACAAAAATGCCGAGGACGAATAGGTTCAGCTGGAATCCCTCAGTATGTTCTAAAATTAGATTATGGAAATTCTACTTTTTTGGCCAATCAGCGGCACAACTGCTGGTGATTTACCGTTGACGTCATGAAATGTAGACGGGTTTCATATTTGAATGCTCTGGGAATTGATATTATGATTGATATTGTGACCAATCAAATGATCCGGGCTTCGTCTGCAAAAATGTGGCAGACAAAGCATTGTGTTTTGCTTCAAGGTGAATAAATTAAATGATGCCCAACAACAAAGTGAAGAGTTACCATCCACAAGTACTGAAACAACTACGAGTAGTGTTAAAAGTCGGAAAAAGTACCCGAAACGGTTTCATAACAAGTGGTTGCCGTGGGGTTGTAAAAATTTTAAACGGTCGCCGCTTGTCTATCATATAATTTTCATACCCCCAAAAATTGAGATTTACCCCTTCTTTTTGTGTCCAGGGGGTAAGTATACCCTTGAAAAAAATACTGAGTGGGAACACTGACCTTACTTCTTCAAGTACTACAATACCAAGCAGTACCAGTGCACAACATTAATACAGACACATTTCATTTGTTAAGAATTATAAGTCACTTGTATAAGTATTGTTATCAGTACATGATTTGTATAAATATTTAACCCAATAATAAATTATTTTGCATGTACAATGTACATGAACAGATTCTCCTTCGGTATAATCGTCTCTCAAGTTGTAAGCATAAATTGCTGCATCATCTTGTTACCCTGATTTATTTAGTGAAATACAACATTAACAGGAACAGCAATAATTCTAGGAAGGAAGCTAATGTGACAGTCTTTTTTTATCTCCACTTTATACAAATTGGTACGAACTGCCGGCCTACTTTTGATTTTGTAAATTCAGTTACTTAAACGATTTTCAGGTGTATTGAAGTTATCTCAAGGTATCTTTATTAATTAAATGCATAATCATCAAACTTGTGATACTTTCACAATCTAGGCAGACCAAATTACCCTAAGAATCATTGCAAATGTAATGAGTGACAGGAATATTTTTTTTTCGTAACTGCCGCCATTTTGGATCTTTTGTACATGTCAACATGTTTGGTTTGTTTTCATTTATAATTATGAGTGAAAACATTAAATTACATTCAAACCTTTCAAATAAAACCTGAAAACCAAGCGAAATCGACCGATTAAGGGAGAATCAACAGTTGTCAAACTTTTGACATTTGTTTTTGTACTGATAAATTACGGCTTTTGGATGATTTGGGGGTTTTCCCTGAGGTTTGAAGGTCCTATTTAAATATTCAAATTAGACTGTTTTCCGGCAATTCCGTTTTTAATCATTTCTTAAACGAAATAAATCGGCACCATTCTTGGGCTGACTTTAGCGCTTCATTAATATTCATTAGATTCATTCAAGGGATGCTACTCTAATTGATTTTGCATTGCTACATTAAAGTTCGTGTGAGGCACGGCACTAACAAAGTTAGCACTCTATGCGTAAGCTACGACCGGATGTAAACAATATGTATGCGCAGGCGTTTAATCCAACTAATATATTCAAATTTTATTCGTTATGTTTTTGAACCCTGTCTCACAGGGCATGCGCAGGCATTTAATCCCACCCGTATAATCACTTTCATTCGTAACGACTACTTTCGGTTCAGTGTAACTGTCAAGGATCAATTTAAAATAAATACAGGTGATAATAGATTTTAGTATTATTCAAAACATTATCATTTGTAGCGGTAACGATTTATCATTGCTTAATGTATTCATTGTCTGTATGTTTGATTAGGAATTTTGAAAAAAAAAAAAAAGAACTTTGCTCACTGACGGGGAATTGAACTCCGATCTCCTGCATGACAAGTGGTGATACCTACCACTACGCTATGGAGGATTTCTGATAACACTGACGTCTAAACTTTAAATCATACTATACTGAAACAGTCATATGTTTCTGATAATTACAAATGACGGTACATTTTATATGTAAACAAACAAATTTATCTTCCCAGACACTTTAAATAAGAAGTGGACCCTTCATAAACTTGGTAGTATCGTAAAGTATATCCTAATACCTGTTGGAAAAAAATTGTCTGCGTTTTCAAATAAATTTCTAAGTCCGCTAAAAAAGCTATCTTCAGCCACTACCCTGCAACAGAATCTCAGTTGCTCTGACAGTCAGGGGTGTAAGTTGTTTAAGTTATTTTGAAAATAACTTCAGTAAGTGATTTTTGAAACATTTTGTTAATAAAATTACTTCCCTTTGCTGAAAAAATTAACTCCCTTGAAAGTTGAGGTGACCATAATAATGGGAATTTCTGAAAATAACTTATACAGGTAACTATTCAACATTTCAGTTTTTCTTGAATTTCTTCATTACTAGCAGATTACCTCTGCAAATACCTTTAGATAAGAGGAAGAAATGCAGGTTCTTTCTTTATAGCTGACAGTAATGACTTTTCAATTAGACATAATGGATTTATTGCCAAAATTGTCATAGAGATGACCTGAAGAATGTCCTACTTCAAAGCTTTGGCGTAAGAAGGTTTTGTCGTTGCGTAACAGATTTTATTTCATAATCTTGAAGTTTAGTGATCAAAGAAATAGAAAAAAATTGTATAACTTCCCAGAAAATTGGTATTCTTTTGGAAAAATGATGTTAAATCTTTGTTCTACTTGAATGAAAATAACTTATATGAGTTATCATGAGTGAAAAATAACTTAAAGAAGTTATTTAGTATCAAAATAACTTAAACAAGTTACACCCCTGACTGTCTGATGAACTTCTGAACTTTATAACGCTGGTAAACAATTGCCCAGTGATTTCATTATATTTCTTTTGTTTTATTTATCATTTAATATGCAATTAAAACCATCATGTTTTCTTACTTGGAAGAAAACTGTTAAACGTGGCGAGCTTTACAAACGAACATGTGTCGATTTCCACCGTGCAACAGCATGCATAGAGTAATTCTAATATGCGGTTCATTTGCATAATTTATCCATAGACGCAGAAGCATAAAACTTTTGTTAGTGCACGGTGTCGAACGTCTTACTAAAGTCTAAGATGGCAACATTAACCTGTTATTTCTTGTCAAAAGATGTCAGGAGATCATGAAAAGTTACTGAAGACTGGCCCACATATTAATTTTAAGACCCCCATCCGTCTTCTGAAATGTGCTTGTCTGACTGACATTTGATATGGAGGTCAAAAATCAGAGTTTTAGTTAGTATTTTTCCAATTCATAGAGCGTAATGCAAAAGTCACCGTTTCAATATGGCGGCCCCATTGTATTCGGTAAATTATTCGGCATTGTACATGTAAAAATACCAGTAATGTAGCTTTGAAACATCAGTGATTTTTCATGTCAGCTTTTGTGATAGAACATAGTAAATGGTATGAAGCAATGTTTAAGTAAATATCTGACCAAACGGTGTACACAATAGCCTATTCAGTGTAAGAAAGACAGATATAAATTTTAGCAGTCTATGAAGTTATGAACTGATTGAATACTGTCATACCTTATCCTAATGGACAGTACAAGCAGTGCCAAGCACTATTTGGAACACTGTTGTAACTTGTAGTTGTTGTTACAGTATTATACATGTATTTTCTATTATAGGAGTATGAAGAGAACTTTGGTATCTGCCAGCAGTTTGTCATCTCTAATCTCAAACATCATAGATTCCTCAGTGTTGACAG
This sequence comes from Saxidomus purpurata, assembly GCA_022818135.1. Taxonomy (NCBI): domain Eukaryota; kingdom Metazoa; phylum Mollusca; class Bivalvia; order Venerida; family Veneridae; genus Saxidomus; species Saxidomus purpurata. The sequence goes on from JAFMSR010000013.1 coordinate 43,604,940, forward strand.
TCACAAAGTTACGAGACAGCTGGAAGGGTAGGTCATCTTGTCTATAGTTACCAGACAGCTGGAAGGGTAGATCATCTTGTCTATAGTTACGAGACAGCTAGAAGGGTAGGTCATCTTGTCTATAGTTACGAGACAGCTGGAAGGGTAGGTCATCTTGTCTATAGTTACGAGACAGCTGGAAGGGTAGGTCATCTTGTCTATAGTTACGAGACAGCTGGAAGGGTAGGTCATCTTGTCTATAGTTTTGAGACAGCTGGAAGGGTAGGTCATCTTGTCTATAGTTTTGAGACAGCTAGAAGGGTAGGTCATCTTGTCTATAGTTTTGAGACAGCTGGAAGGGTAGGTCATCTTGTCTATAGTTTTGAGACAGCTGGAAGGGTAGGTCATCTTGTCTATAGTTACGAGACAGCTGGAAGGGTAGGTCATCTTGTCTGTAGTAGCTAGAAGGGTAGGTCATCTTGTCTGTAGTAGCTAGAAGGGTAGGTCATCTTGTCTATAGTTACGAGACAGCTAGAAGGGTAGGTCATCTTGTCTATAGTTACGAGACAGCTAGAAGGGAAGGTCATCTTGTCTATAGTTACCAGACAGCTGGAAGGGTAGGTCATCTTGTCTATAGTTACCAGACAGCTGGAAGGGTAGGTCATCTTGTCTATAGTTACGAGACAGCTAGAAGGGTAGGTCATCTTGTCTATAGTTACGAGACAGCTGGAAGGGTAGGTCATCTTGTCTATAGTTACGAGACAGCTGGAAGGGTAGGTCATCTTGTCTATAGTTACGAGACAGCTGGAAGGGTAGGACATCTTGTCTATAGTTGCTTGATTCCCTCAATCAATGTTAATAGCACAATAAATAACATAACTTGATCACAGGTTCATTTCGAGTTAGATCAGAGGAAGAATCTAAATTCAGTATTTACAATAAAACTAAAAACTTCTTATTTGATCAGCGTAAGTATAGTAGATAAAAACTTGTACATGTATATAGCATACAGATGTGTATATAGCTTACAGATTTAAAAACATGTACCTGTTGACAAGCAATGCATGTATGTATAACCCATTTCTAGTTGGATCCATCAAGGGCAGCCCTGACTTACATTTGTATACAGGTAGAAACTACTGCTGTTGCAAAACTTGAGGGTTCACTGTAACAAAGCCATAGCTGATATGAGATAAAGAAGGACTTCAGACTAAAAACTGTTTTGCGTTGAAAGTTTTGGGAAAATTAATAATAATGATTGGAAGTACATGTTTGGTTTCAGGGTATGGGAGAAGTTAAAGATCCATTCAGAGTCAACTAAAGCTCACAAGTTACAGGCATTGTCAAAGGAGTTTTTAGAATCTCCTGTTTATGAGGACAGGGATACTGGAAAGGTAAGTTGCACACACAGTGCAAATGACAGCGACTGTGTTTATAAGGACAGGGATACTGGAAAGGTAAGTTGCACACACAGTGAAAATGACAGCGACTGTGTTTGTGAGGACAGGGATACTGGAAAGGTAAGTTACACACACAGTGAAAATGACAGCGACTGTGTTTGTGAGGACAGGGATACTGGAAAGGTAAGTTGCACTCGGAGTGAGAATGACAGCGACTGTGTTTGTGAGGACAGGGATACTGGAAAGGTAAGTTGCACTCGGAGTGAGAATGACAGCGACTGTGTTCGTGAGGACAGGGATACTGGAAAGGTAAGTTGCACTCCGAGTGAGAATGACAGCGACTGTGTTCGTGAGGACAGGGATACTGGAAGGGTAAGTTGCACTCGGAGTGAGAATGACAGCGACTGTGTTCGTGAGGACAGGGATACTGGAAGGGTAAGTTGCACTTGGAGTGAGAATGATAGCGACTGTGTTCGTGAGGACAGGGATACTGGAAAGGTAAGTTGCACTCGGAGTGAGAATGACAGCGACTGTGTTCGTGAGGACAGGGATAATGGAAAGGTAAGTTGCACTGGGAGTGAGAATGACAGCGACTGTGTTTATGAGGACAGGGATACTGGAAAGGTAAGTTGCACTCGGAGTGAGAAAGACAGCGACTGTGTTTGTGAGGACAGGGATAATGGAAAGGTAAGTTGCACTCGGAGTGAAAATGACAGCGACTGTGTTTATGAGGACAGGGGTACTGGAAAAGTAGGTTACACACACAGTGAAAATGACAGCGAATGTGTTTATGAGGACAGGGATACTGGAAAGGTAAGTTACACTCACAGTGAAAATGACAGCGACTGTGTTTATGAGGACAGGGGTACTGGAAAAGTGGGTTACACACACAGTGAAAATGACAGTGGATGTGTTTATGAGGACAGGGTTACTGGAAAGATAGGTTACGCACACAGTGAAAATGGCAGCAACTGTGTTTATGAGGACAGGGGTACTGGAAAGGTAGGTTACACACACAGTGAAAATGACAGCAACTGTGTTTATGAGGATAGGGGTACTGGAAAGGTAGGTTACACACACAGTGAAAATGACAGCGACTGTTTTTATGAGACAGGGGTACTGGAAAAGTAGGTTACACACACAGTGAAAATGACAGTGGATGTGTTTATGAGGACAGGGGTACTGGAAAGGTAAGTTACACACACAGTGAAAATGACAGCGACTGTATCTATGAAGACAGGGATACAGGAAAGGTAGGTTACACACACAGTGAAAATGACAGTGGATGTGTCTATGAGGACAGGGATACTGGAAAGGTAAGTTACACACACAGTGAAAATGACAGTGGATGTATTTATAAGGACAGGGGTACTGGAAAGGTAACTACACACACAGTGAAAATGACAGTGGATGTATTTATAAAGACAGGGATATTGGAAAGGTAAGTTACACACACAGTGAAAATGACAGTGGATGTTTTTATAAAGACAGGGATATTGGAAAGGTAAGTTACACACACAGTGAAAATGACAGTGGATGTATTTATAAGGACAGGGATACTGGAAAGGTAAGTTACACACACAGTGAAAATGACTGGGTGGTTCTTTCACAGGATGGTGTATTGAATGATTGTCAGGACTGTTGTGGCAACTTCTGTGAACTGTCAACCCTGTTATTACCAAACATTTCTTGGTGTGACAGCTAACTGATAGATGGCATTGCTGCTTTCACCACTGAAGCTTTCTTGGTGTGACACAACTAACTGATAGATGGCATTGCTGCTTTCACCACTGAAGCTTTCTTGGTGTGACACAACTAACTGATAGATGGCATTGCTGCTTTCACCACTGAAGCTTTCTTGGTGTGACACAACTAACAGCTTGCTACGTAAAGATTTGTAAGGAGAGTGTCAGATGGAAAAAACTCACTGCAAGTTTTAACTTCTATCGCTGTTCAGAGTGATAACCAATCTTTCAAGAAGTTATTTATCAAATGTTTTTACTATTTGGAAAAAGCACAGGTGCAAGGCACACTATCTTTTTTTTCTTTTTTTGGGGGGCATATATATAATAGAAGAGATATATATATGCCTAAAAAAAAACTAAAAAAAAAGATAGTGTGTCTTGCACCTGGACAATCCATTCAATTTTGTAGGAATATTAATTAACTATTTTCATTTATACACATGTATTTGTCTGTAAGAGAAGTCATTTTATATAACCTTAAAAACATGCCTTGTGTTTCAAGCATTTTTTGTTCAAGTTGTAATATGGCCATTTTAAATACTTCCAATTCAGATATGTTAATCAAAAGCTACATGAATATAACATATATTATGTTCTTGTGGTATATGATGCAAGCTTCAAATAAAATTTGTTTTAGTAGCTATAAAGTTTGAATTACATTTTTACTTTAACTTTGCAGTCTGTTTTGTCACAAGACATGACAAACAAAATGCCATCCCTAACTAGAATAGTATTCTAATGTTTTATATGTACACACTTTAAATACTGTACATACATTTTCATGTTGTATTTTGCAGACTGACACTCATTATGCAGTTCTTTCCTTCCTGTTGTTGTTGTCACATGACCCTGTACATAGTGACTATGTGGAGACAGAGAGAGTTAGTGCCCCTGGTAAGCAGCAGAGATGTGTGCTAAGTGTTTTAAATCTTTAGCTCACCTGGCACAGGATGAGCTTTTAAGACCACTCACCGAAAGGTGTACATCATCCATTGTCAGTCCGTTCACCATTTCTTTCAAACGACATCTCCTCTGAAAACACTGTGCCAATGTTGATGAACCTTGGCAGGCATGAAGCTCTGTCAAAGTTGTTAAAAAAATTCCATTCCATGTCAAGCTCTTAGCATGTAGCATTGTTAGTTAGTAGATCTTTACAAAGATTGTTCAAGTTAGTAGATCTTTACAAAGATTGTTCAAGTTAGTAGATCTTTACAAAGATTGTTCAAATCATGACCCCCAGGTCCAAATTAACCTGGCGGGGGGGGGGGGGTGTCACTTTTTTACATACCAGTAGGCTTATGTAGGGAAAACTACAAAAATCTTGTCTAAAACTGCAAGGACCAGAGTGTAGATATTTGGCATGTAGTATTGTGTAGTTTATTTTATGAATAGAGTTAAAATCATGACTCCCAAGTCAAAATTGTGCCTTCCTGTGATGTGATTGTTGACCTTGTATTATCGCCAATGGTAACCAGGTGAGCGATATGGGGCCATTTTGGCCCTCTTGCTATTGTTTCTATAGAAATGACAGATACACTTAATTAACTAGAGCGATAAATTCTTGCAGCTCCATCTCTCGAGAGTTGCTGAAGATACATTTATTTGCTAATGTTTTTCATGAAGCCTATGGTCCTATCAACATGTATGTTTACCAACTTCCTGCAAATAATTCATGACCTTTTGACCATTTTATGTTTCTCAAGCTAGAGCAATGAAATTTGGATCAGATGAAAAGTTTTGTGAACTTTTGAAAAAAATGCCCCTAGCTGCTCTTAAACATGACATGCTTTAAAACACTTTTAAGGACATATTTAAAACAAACTTGTGTACAAAACAATATGTGAGGTCATATCTTGATGTTTGTGTGGAGTGTGTGACTTTGTGACCTTGGCATGCAGGGCAATGGTACTCGATGTGAGCAATATATAGGTCAATCATGGATCTCTCGTTAAAATCAGAAGTCTTCCTAAATCTGGTGTATCCTCCTTTAACATAATAGCTGGTATAACCATTGGTCTTCAACCTTTAATTCAAAGTGCATAAATTAAAGACATGAAGATAATTCTGAAGACAGTGTTTAAATGTAGCACGAAGAGACATTTTTAGTGATACATTACACACTGAAGTGACAAATTTCTCTTCCTTTCCTATAATTAGTTACCAATACATTTTTTCTCCATTGTTATAACAGAAGCCAAAGATGAGTTTGATTGGGCAGCATATTTACTGGAAGGAATTGAAAGATATGATCCCAGTGATGGGGAGCTGTCTGTATGTATATTGTACTTTGTTAACTAGTTATTGTTTTAAACTCTACACATCAATTTACATAAAATTACATAACATGTACTCTTTCCAATTACATATTGCTTTCTCATTGTATCGTCTCAAATCATTGGATGTTGCTAGAATACAGTCAGCTGATACCTGTGAAGACTCTGCTGCAATAAGCCTACTGTTTTCTTGCATACTAGATGGGGATATTTGCAGTTTTTACCAGTGCTGGAATAATAGTTTCTGTCATGAGTGCAAGCTTCAGATCGAAATATCTGTCACCGAGGGTAACTGTTTTGGCGGAAACGAGGCTCTGCCAAGTTCCCATAAAACATACCCTCTGTGACGGATATTTCCATCTGAGCCAAGTGTCTCATGATGGAAACTGTTTCTTGCATACTGTATTATACTTTAAAGTAGATTTCAATATGCAAACTTATCAAAATGATTAATTATCATGAAAAACAAACGATTTTCCAACGTTGTGTTTGGGAAATTGACGGCACAATGTTTATAACGTTACATCATAAGTAATTCACATAAGACATCTGGCATAGGAGGGGTGCCAGACAGGTTTTTCCGGTATGGGCAAAATCACCAGAAATGCCGATCCGATATGCAAGAAAATCTCATCTTACACCCCCATGTAAGATGACTCACATGAATGTGAAGTACTTGTGACGTAACGTTATACACAATGTGACGTCACTTTACCAAACACAGAATCTGAATAATGTTTGTTTTTATATCAAAATGCATCATTTCTATAAGTTTGTATTTAAATATTAATTTTAGAGTGCAAGACGGTATGCAAGAAAAAGTTTCTCCCATGAGATACTTGGTTCAGATGGAAATATCCGTCACTGCGGGTAACTTTTTCGTGGGAACTCGGCAAAGCTTCGTTCCTGCCAAAACAGTTACCCTCAGTGACAGATATTTCCATCTGAACTGCGTGCTCATGTAAGAAACTAATAATCTGCTATATTAAAATCGTTTCATGAAATTGCAGTTTCTTATGAAATTTTATCAAAGCTAGCAACATAAAATTTATACAAATTTGTTGAAGATAATCAAATTTTAGAATACTGATGAAATATGTCTTATTTTATGTTTTTTTATTTTGCTGAAAATGTCAAAATTTGAATTAAAACAAACATCATTGTGATTTCACAAAAATGCCCTCATATATAGCCTTTGCAGTGGAGGATGCATGAGGGTCTATTTAAGAACACTTACAGAATGTGAGTTATCCCGTTCTTCATGTAACATTGTCATAAAAACTTTCAATCTATGTCATTTCAAAATAAAGGTAAACAAAAACTTGTACTTGTCATAACTTTTAAAGTATAATGGTAAATTTTTCTACAACAACAAACAAATCATTAGAGACATTAGATATAATGAGTTGACTTGGAATGACTGATACAAAATGTAGTATGCACTGTGGTGTAGGGGTAGGGCTTCAGACTCTCAACCTGGAGGCCATAGGTTAGAATCCCGGTAAAGGTATTTGACCACAACCTCCATAATCTCATCTTTCAGTGCAAGTACTTGTAAGAAATTCAGGAAGCAGTCATCGACAATAGTTAATATGAGTTTCAAGAACTTGTTGTAAAATTAGTGTAAACTCAATACATTTAGACTATATAAAGTGTAAAAATGTTGACTGGCAAGAGGAACCTGTAAGATTGTGACAGAGGGCGCCACAACTTGTGTGTTATATCAATCTGTGTATGGCAATGTTATTTTTGTCTCTTATTGTTCAAAATCATCGTGTGTAAATGTTTCCTTTAAATCTGTTTAACTTTACTCAACCTGTTTAGGATTGGACAGATGATGAGGACAGTGCTGAAGAGAGGGATGTTAGAGTTACTTCCCCTGATAGATATAATACAGGAGATTTCATACCTCATGATCAACATAATGTAGTGCCATATATTGTCTCAGGTGATTATGTGCCAAAATGTTGATACTGTGAATATTTTCCCGTACTGAATTTTTTTTTCTTTGCATTCGTCAAAGGACATTTTATCAAATGACCGCTAAATTATTGTTCTATAGAGGTTAAAACAAGTTGAGTTTTAAGAATGCCCTTACTGCCATGGTATCTTCTGATGTATTTTTGAAACCATGCCTGCTATATTTCTAAAGCACACCTGACCATGTTTCAATTTAGAGATCAGCATTTATCTTTCATATAGATACTGCATGACAACTTACTAGCTACAGAGTCAGCATTGTAGACTGAGCACAGTCTGCATTGATTCATGCACTGATCATAGTCGACACTAGTTGCAAACAGAAGAAGGTTTGACGATAGGCAAGAAACTTAATTCCACACTTATGTTTGTCTACCTTTGGCACCAGTCTCTGTGTGTCTGATTCAGTTTATTCCATCAAGGGTGGTGTCTCTCAAATGATTTGTATATAAATTGAAAGAACTTGTTATGCAGTTAAGCTTATACAAATAAGAATAATATAATACCTCTCAGATGCCAGCAGTGTTCATGTGGAGGAACAGACAGATATGGAAGACTATGATTGGTTATCTAGGAACTTGATCGCTCAGTACTGGAAGGGAGAGAGACTCGAGATAGAGACGGGGAAATACAGATCTTGTCAGCTAAATAATGACTGGTGAGTTCTCTATTAAGCATTGATGAAACACAAGCAATGGCTTTTCATTACAGATAGTGTTGTGAGGCAGTCAACTATAGTTAGGAAACGTTCTCTTTTAGATATTGTTGTACAGTGCGCATACCTATATGCAAAATTCTAAGTCCTAAATATCTTCCAAAAATGTATAAAATTGTAGGTCACAACAGTATATACTTTAAGTGTCTTAAGAGTATAGCTAGCAAGACTTCAGTGAAGAGGTCTTGGCAAGTTCACCAGGGGAGAAATCCAAAGGTTGGCCAGGACTATGAACAACATAATAATTAAAAAAAGACTTCAATGAAACAAAGTACATGTAATAGAATATGTCAGAGTGAGTAGAAATTGTTCATCAGGTTGTATTTATTGTTTTATCATGAATTTTGAGAGATAGCAAACATCATGGCTATTCCTTAATACAGTTGGAGAGTAGAATGCACTTGGAATGCCACATACTAAACATTATCTGTAGCCAAAGTATTATTATTTTGCCAGGTCTTTGGTAGTCAATCTATTTGTGTTTGAATTTAGGGGCTACAGCAGCCCCTTATTAAAGCCTGATAGAATATGAGTGAAATCCAGGGTAAATAAGTGGCTCTCACTAAGAGGGAGCCCCAAGATTCATTATACCCCCAAAACGAAGTTTGGGGGGGGGGTATATAGAAGTCGCCCGGTGGTTGGTCGGGCGGTCGGTCAGGTGGTCTGTTGCATTTTCCTTGTCCGGAGCATTACTTGAAAACTACTAGTTGGAATTCAATACAACTTCATACAATGGTCAAGCACATTGAGAGGAAGTGCAGTGCACAAGAACTATAACTCCATCTTGACTCATTACAGAGTTATTGCCCTTTGTTACTTTTCCTTGTCCGGAGCATAACATGAAAACTACTGGTGGGAATTTAATACAACTTCATACAATGGTCTTGCACAATAAGAGGAAATGCAGTGTACAAGAACCATAAATCTATCTGGAGTAGTTACAGAGTAATTGCCCTTTGTTAATTTTCCTTGTCTGGAGCATAACTTGAAAACTACAAGTTGGAATTCAATACAACTTCATACAATGGTCAAGTACATTGAGAGAAAGTGCAGTGCACAGGAACCATAACTCTTTCTTGACTCATTACAGAGTTATTGCCCTTTGTTACTTTTCCTTGTCTGGAGCATTACTTGAAAACTACTGGTTAGAATTCAATACAACTTCATACAATGGTCAAGCACAATGAGAGGAAGTGCAGTGTACAAGAACCATAACTCTATCTTGAGTAATTACAGAGTTATTTCCAAGAACAATATCTCTATTATAGTTTTTTTTGCAAGGTATTCTGTTACTACGAACTTCCTCAGTTTATAAAGCAGTCTTTTGGGGGTATTAATCACATTTAGTGATAGCTCTAGTTACAGTAGGAATTTGGTTTATATAAAACATTCATTTCTTCTTAATATGGGATCAGTTTAAAATGTGTAGGAGTGAAATCTGGGGGAGTTTCTTATACTCGGTTAACAGAATCAGTACTAGAAGTCAGAGGGCAAAACAATCAGCATATTTATCCTGAACGGTGATGAGACAATGCAGTAGAATGGTACTTCAAGTGTGTTAGTTACTCATTTTCTTACAGGGAAGCTTACAAAGAGAGAGCTGATCCAATGTATGGGGACAGATATAAAATAGTGGTCACAGAAAATACTCTTCTCAGAGAAGTCATTTGGTAAGATTTGTAGAATGGTTGTAATGACACTGTAAAATTAATTGAGTTTGGTAAATAGTCTAGTTTAGAAGCCTGTTTATGTGTTAACACTAAATAATGGATTGTTTTAGTCATGGTTACATGTCACAGCTGACATGAGGGTTTGCTGGTTGATAGACCTGAAATCAAAAAGGTGTATAAGAAACACGTTTTTAGCTCGTCTGATTTTTGAAGAAAATGACGAGCTATTGTCGTCACTTGATTGTCGTCGTCTTCGTCGTTGTTGTTGTCGTCGACGTTGGTTAAGTTTTGTGTTTAGGTCACTTACATGGAAACTATCAAAGCTATCACTTTGAAACTTGTTAGCTCATCTGATTTTTTAAAAAAATGACGAGCTATTGTCGTCACTTGATTGTCGTCGTCTTCGTCGTTGTCGTTGTCGTCAGCGTTGGTTAAGTTTTGCGTTTAGGTCACTTACATGGAAACTATCAAAGCTATCACTTTGAAACTTGGAAAGCTTGTTCATCTAATACCCTTCTTCACATTGTATGCTAAAGATGCTGAGTCTGACCTGTTTTTTTGGGTAAAAAACATGAATTTTGATTGATTTTGGTTGATTTTGAGAATTGGACATAGCTTCTTCATTTTTTGTTAGATTGATTTCAAATTTTTCACAAACAATAAATGGATAATGTACTTCAACATATCAAACAGGGTTTTGAGTTATACATTTGGGGGGGATATTTTAATATTTTTGGACTTTGTAGTTTTTAGCTAGTCTGATTTTTTAAGTTTTGCGTTTAGGTCAGTTACATACAAACTATCAAAGCTATCACTTTGAAAGTTGGAATACCTGTTCACTGTCAAATGTGCAATAGAATGAAGGAAGAGTTTTACACGTTACATAACCCTGTGATGTATTTTGACTGGGTTATTGCCCCTTCTTAACTTAGAAAGTTTCACACACACAATATTTTTGTAATAGTGAACATAATGCAACCAAACTTAGTGTATAGGAAGTATTTATGATTATTTTTTAAATTGGATTGTGTTTTGGGCTGCTGGGGTTAAGGTCACTGTTACTAAAAATAGGAAAACCGTAATATATTCAATATCTTTAGTTACAGTTGACATAATGTAACCAACTTTTGTTTGTAGTAAGTATTTAAGAAGATCTTTAATGGGGTTGTGTTTTGGGGCTCCTGGGGTCATTGTCAAGGTCACTGTAACTAAAAATAGAAAAACAATAATATGTTCAATTTCTTTAGTTACAATTGACATCATGTAACTAAATTATTATGTGTGTAATATATATAAATGAAGACTTTTATTGGGATTGTGTTTGGGGCTCATGGAGTCAAAGCTCAGGATTTTTTTCTAAAAATAGAAAAATGGGACAAACACAATATCTTTAGTTGCAGTTGAATAATTGTGACCAAACTTATGTCTAGTAATTATCATGAAAACCTTCTGTGGGATTGTGTTTCGGGGTCAAGGTCAAGGACACTGTTCCTTAAAAAAATGGTAATAAATAAACGGTAAAAGGATAAAATCAGACGAGCGTCAGGCACCCGTAGGCGGTGCTCTTGTTAAAAAATGTGTTGCCATTTTTTCTAAATGTACATACTAGAAAATTCTGTTGATCCTGTGGATTTAGTAAAGATCACACTTACTTGTCTGTTGGATTTATCAACCTGGCTGCCAGTATAAATTATAATGTAAATTCTGCACTATTATCATCAAAGCCATAAGTGTAGAGAAAGAAAAGAAATTAGAAATGACGATATGAAAACGACAACTGTGTTTATATCATTTATATGTTATACAGGATGTTAATGGGTATATCCAACTTGTACTTGCTCGAGTTCAATGGTCGTTTCTTTGTACCAAAGCACGAGATATCTGTGCCTCATCTGTCAGAAGAGTCGTTACACAACTGCCTCACCCAGTTCACCAGATACGGTGCTTACATCCAGATTCTACAGGTAGTGATTCTGTTCATGAAATGACAAATGATTGAAATTCCTGCAGCTTCTTGATAGCTCCAAATAGTTTTCTAATTGGTGGTTTAGTGAATATTAGGGTGTTTTTCCATCAGTCTATTGTGTAGATCACCATGACATGCTAGTAGAAAGAGATTGAGATTAATTAATCATATGATCAAAGTTTTCAGCATTTGTGATTATTTGGCTAATGTTAATTACACATATTATATAACTGTTTTTAATGGAGCCGCTGTTTTAAATGTATTACGCCTTTTCCTTGACTTTGTTTTATTTGCATTTAAGTGTTGTGTAATGCAATAACCAATTTCTACCATTGATATTTTATGTATTTTAAACAGTGAGTTTTTTCTTGTCTCGATTAAGGTCTTCACAATAATTATTTTATGGATGTGTGTTGCAGAATTTTGTTGAAGAATGTAACCATAGTAACCACTCAGATGTTTGCCAGACATACCAGGCTTTTGCGACAACTGTGGCAGACTTCCTGCAGAATCTAAAGTCCCAGTTGTCAAAACTGGAACAGAAACTCATTAAACAAGGTAGACCAATGTTCTTTATCCACCAGACAGGCAAAACCGGTCCCAGAACATGATACTGTAAGTGTATTAATATTAGCGGAGTACTAATTTTCGCGCTATTAGCTGGATCGGATGTGCGCTAATTCTTGTCCAGCGCTTAAATTTGACTAAAATGGAAGGCTTTCCCAATGATAAAATGACATTTATCGTATTGAAATTACCATAATTATTATTCGACAGAACATTGATAAATAAGTTTTATTGTGACTGTGACAATTATTGCATTTATTCACTAATATTTTTCAGAAAGTTTAGTATAGAAATATCAATAATGTTTCAAATTTTAATGCAAAAGTCAAATGTTTGTGTAAATTAATATGCATTTCTTCATCTTCACCATTGTCCGTAAAACATCGTATATAACACCTTTGGAGTAGATCGCCCGTTTGTCTGTCGCGCTAATTACAATGTCATCATAACAAAGGCATTTTACTGCTGTCAAAACAAACAATTATCACCATCTGTAGATTCTACTGTATATACAATAATTATACAGATGAATGTGAATGAACAAATTTAGATTGTATGTCCTATTTTAAACCTAGATCTGTTTATTTGCGTGTCTGGTCGATTTCATTACGAAAACCAGTCAGCCACCAGCCATTTTTAGCTCGACTTTTCTATGAAAAGGGGAGCTATCCTACTCGCCCCGGCGTCGGCGTCGGCGTTGGCGTCACACCTTGGTTAAGTTTTTCGTACCACCCCACTTTATTTCAAAAGTATTAGAGGTATGGCTTTGAAACTTACCATACTTGTTTACCATCATAACCTCCATCTACAGACAAGAGTACATAACTCTGTCAAGGTTTTTGACAGAATTATGGCCCTTTTTTTACTTAGAAAGTTGTTGAGCTTGGTTAAGTTTTTCGTACCACCTCACTTTATTTCAAAACCATTGGAGGTATTGCTTTGAAACTAACCATACTTGTTTACCATCATGACCTTCATCAACAGACAAGAGGACATAACTCTGTCAAGGTTTTTGACAGAATTATGCCCCTTTTTTACTTAGAAAATACATTGAATATGGGTAAAATCCACTTATTGCCTTAACCCTTTGAGATATTGCTTTGAAACTTTTAATGCTATTTCACTTCATTACCCCCATCTGTACGCAAGAGAAGGTAACTCTATGAGGGATTTGTTTTAAAAATTAAGGCCTTTTATCGACTTAGAATCTTGGTTAAGTTTTTCCAGTCCACTTTTTGACTGAACTGTTTGAGATATTAATTTGAAAGTTGGAATACTTGTTTACCATCATGATTTCCAAACATGGGCAGGAGAAGGTAATTCTGTCAAGGATTTTATTTGAATTATGGCCCTTTTTAGCTCGACTATTCGGAGAATATGGAGAGCTATTACAGTCACTTGTGCGTCGGCGTCGGCGTTGCTTCTTTGGTTAAAGTTTTGCCTGCTAAGTACTATCATGCACATATCTCAGTAACCACTTATGATATTGACTTGAAACTTTGTTCATGTCTTTAGGGGTGTCATACAATCAAGGCAGATAACTCTTGAAAAAATTTAGTACAAATTATGGCCCTTGTTTGACTTTGAATATTTGGTTAAAGTTTTGCCTGCTAGGTACTATCATGCTTATATCTCAGTAACCGCTTATGATATTGACTTGAAACTTTGTTCATGTCTTTAGGGGTGTCATACAATCAAGGCAGATAACTCTTGTATAAATTTAGTACTAATTATGGCCCTTGTTTGACTTTGAAAATTTGGTTAAAGTTTTGCCTGCTAGGTACTATCATGCACATATCTCAGTAACCACTTATAATATTGACTTGAAACTTTGTTCATGTCTTTAGGGGTGTCATACAATCAAGGCAGATAACTCTTGTATAAATTTAGTACTAATTATGGCCCTTGTTTGACTTTGAAAATTTGGTTAAAGTTTTGCCTGCTAGGTACTATCATGCACATATCTCAGTAACCACTTATGATATTGACTTGAAACTTCGTTAATGTCTCTAGGGGTGTCACACAGTCAAGTCAGATAACTCTTGTATAAATTTAGTACTAATTATGGCCCTTGTTTGACTTTGAAAATTTGGTTAAAGTTTTGCCTGCTAGGTACTATCATGCACATATCTCAGTAACCACTTATGATATTGACTTGAAACTTTTTTAATGTCTTTAGGGGTGTCGTACAATCAAGGCAGATAACTCTTGTATAAATTTAGTACAAATTATGGCCCTTGTTTGACTTTGAATATTTGGTTAAAGTTTTGCCTGCTAGGTACTATCATGCACATATCTCAGTAACCACTTATGATATTGACTTGAAACTTCGTTAATGTCTCTAGGGGTGTCACACAGTCAAGTCAGATAACTCTTGTATAAATTTAGTACTAATTATGGCCCTTGTTTGACTTTGAAAATTTGGTTAAAGTTTTGCCTGTTAGGTACTATCATGCACATACCTCAGTAACCACTTATGATATTGACTTGAAACTTTTTTAATGTCTTAAGAGGTGTCACACAGTCAAGACAGATAACTCTTGTTTAAATTTAGTGGAAATTATGGCCCTTGTTTGACTTTGAAAATTTGGTAAAGTTTTGCATGCAAGGTACTATCATGCACATATCACAGTAACCACTTATGGTAGTTTTTCAAACCTTGCAATAGTGTTCAGGGTAAATTTTGTATCAAACAATTAATTTACCAAAAATTAAATCTATAGTTATAGATTTTGACTTTTTTTATGATTCAACTTTCCTAGTTTATACTTAATAGTTAGCAGAATTTTGTTTTGCTATTATACTGATAAAAGTTTTGTTTTATTATCAAACACCCACAATAGTCGAGCGTGCTGTCTTATGGACAGCTCTTGTTGACTTAGAAACTCAGTCAAAATTTTCATTCTTGTCCACTTGCTAACTTAACCATTTGAGATATTACTTTGAAAGTTGGAGTACTTATGTACCATCGTAAGACCTATCTGTAAGCAAAAGAAGATAACTCTGTGAAAAATTTTCTTGTGTGCCCTTAATTGTCAAAGTTTTGTTTTATTGGCAAGCACTAAAAAAGTCGAGCACGCTGTCCTACTGACAGCTCTTGTTATTGTAGAGTTTTTCAGGCTCTCATAGTTGATAGTAAGCCAGTTTATATGAAGAGGCTTCACTCTCGAAAGTGTCAAGTCAATGAAGACATCTTTCACATTAATCTTCTAGTCTTTCCGTGTTTTGTCGGAAATTGGAGGCTTAAAACTGCTAATTGCTTATTTTAGCGCTGCTGATGTTGCACTAATTCAAGTACATGCTAATAAGTCGAAACCACTCAATTCTTGGTGTTTGCGCTAAAATTTAGCTGCGCTAATATAAATACACTTACAGTAAAACAATCCTAAATAAAGTGATTCAAGGGCAGATTGAAAACAGTAGAATAAAAAAACACCATTACCAAAACTACTTTTATACTTTAAGCTTTTTAAAGCGCATTTTAAGTAAAGATGATTAAGTGAGTAAGTTACACTAAATAAAATACTGCAGAGCGTAAAAATGCTTCTTGTGTTAACAGATTTTATGTAAAATATAATACCTTGAAAAGAGATTATGGTCTGCTCTGGCAATATACCTGTGTTGAAAAACTCAAGATTTCAATAGAACTGCTCTATGAATCAAGTAGTAACAGGTCAGACAGTTATTTGACCACGAAAGATGTTGGTATCTACCTCATTTTTTGTATTTCTTTATTCCTTCATAGAAGAGGTACTGACACTTCTATCAGTGGCCAGGGATATAGAACCACTGATGCAGAAAATGGGTGTGGTATGTTTAGTGTACATGCGTGGAGTTCATCAGGGGAGGCAATACAAGCTGCCCAGTCAGAAAGCAACACTACTACTAACAACACTATATAACACCCTCCTCAGCTGTGATACATTACTGGAAACTGCAGTGTTTGAGGAACATTTAGACATGGATCTGGGACAGAACTGTGATACGACACAGATGGTAATGGTGTTTAAAGATGTCTGTTCTAATCTATTAGGTCATATACATTGTATATTTATGTACTGACTTCTTGAGCTAAAAAATTGCAAGTTTTCAAGAATTGGCACGGGTCCCTAGGTCATGGCAATTTCATGTGTTGCAGTTACTGAGGGGAGGGGGGCATAAGTGTTTTACAAACACCTTGTTAAAATATGAAAGATTCATGCATATTTTTCAGACATAGGTCTAAATTGAGCTATCTTTAAAAAAGGTAGTCAGAACGGTTTTGAGTATATAAAAGAAATGGGTGGCTAGATTTCATAGAAAAAACTCTTGTCAAGTTTTATCAGGGTGTGAAAAATGTGGACCTTTACCAGGACTTGAATTCTGGACCCTTCACATGCACAGATTCCTGGGAAAATCTCCTGACTGAGCTAACTGGCCGCTTACATATTGTCTACTATTGTCTTCTATTTACATACTAAAACTATAATACCATTCATGAAAGACTGAAAACGCAAGAAGATTTTATTGGCCTTTTTCATACGGTATCATCCAATTAAAAGGTGTCTTACAAAATAATTTTTTGATCCGAAAAATGTTATACATTCTACTTGCAATTTCATTAGCTGTTGAAAGGTGATATACTTCTGGTCAAAAGCGAGCTTAATATGGCTGCGCCAAAAAACTTCATTTCAGTCTTTATACCCCCAAAACGAAGTTTAGGGGGGTATATAGGAGTCACCCGGTGGTTGGTCGGTCGGTCGGTCGGTCGGTCGGTCTGTTGCATTTTCCTTGTCCGGAGCATAACTTGAAAACTACTAGTTGGAATTCAATACAACTTCATACAATGGTCAAGCACATTGAGAGGAAGTGCAGTGCACAGGAACTATAACTCCATCTTGACTAATTACAGAGTTATTGCCCTTTGTTACTTTTCCTTGTCCGGAGCATAACTTGAAAAGTACTGGTTGGAATTCAATACAACTTCATACAATGGTCAAGCACATTGAGAGGAAGTGCAGTGCACAAGAACCATAACTCCATCTTGACTAATTACAGAGTTATTGCCCTTTGTTACTTTTCCTTGTCCGAAGCATAACTTGAAAACTACTAGTTGGAATTCAATACAACTTCATACAATGATCAAGCACACTCAGAGGAAGTGCAGTGTACAAGAACTATAACTCTATCTTGAGTATTTACTGAGTTATTGCCCTTTGTTAGTTTTCCTTGTCCGAAGCATAACTTGAAAACTACAAGTTGGAATTCAATACAACTTCATACAATGGTCAAGCACATTGAGAGGAAGTGCAGTGCACAAGAACTATTACTCCATCTTGACTAATTACAGAGTTATTGCCCTTTGTTACTTTTCCTTGTCCGGAGCATAACTTGAAAACTACTAGTTGGAATTCAATACAACTTCATACAATGATCAAGCACACTCAGAGGAAGTGCAGTGTACAAGAACTATAACTCTATCTGGAGCATTTACTGAGTTATTGCCCTTTGTTACTTTTCCTTGTCCGAAGCATAACTTGAAAACTACTAGTTGGAATTCAGTACAACCTCATACAATGGTCAAGTACATTTAGAGGAAGTGCAGTGCACAGGAACCATAACTCCATCTTGACTCATTACAGAGTTATTACCCTTTGTTACTTTTCCTTGTCCGGAGCATAACTTGAAAACTTCTGGTTGGAATTCAATACAACTTCATACAATGGTCAAGCACATTGAGAGGAAGTGCAGTGCACAGGAACCATAACTCCATCTTGACTAATTACAGGGTTATTGCCCTTTGTTAGTTTTCCCTGTCTGGAGCATTTTTCGAAAACTGCAAGTTGGAATTCAATACAACTTCATACAATGGTCAAGCACAATGAGAGGAACTGCTAAGAACAATATCTCTTTTTAGTTTGTTTGCAAGGTATTATGTTACTACGAACTTCTTCAGTTTATAAAGCAATCCTTTTGGGGGTATTAATCACATTTAGTGATAGCTCTAGTTACTTTATATTTTAGAAGTGGGGGCATAAAGATATTTTATCTTGCTTACTTGTATCATTGTGTATAGTATTAACTATTTTAAAGTTTGTATTGTTTATTAAAGTTAAAGTTGTTACTACCAATGTGGATACAGACTTGTCAGCCTTACATCAACATTATAGACACTTGGATATCACATGGTTACCTTACAGATCCACAGAATGAATTCATCATACAAAGGTCAGACTTTGTGTTCACAGTTCTCATATAATGTTTTTGATAGAGTACAGACAATAAGTAATTTTCATTTCCCAATTCTTCGGTTTTCATTTTCTTTTGTAATATAAACCTGTCTTGTATTTTCTTTTGTAATGTAAACCTGTCTTGTATTTTCTTTTGAATTTAGAGGATGATTATAGGGTTTACTGTTTTGTAAGTTTGATATTTGCGACTGAATATACAGTTTTTAAAGGTCGCAAATATTTTCACCGGCGACGGCGTTAGCTGGAGCAGTTAAAATTGTTTGCGACCATTAAAACCATATAAATGTTGCAAATGTCAAAATCACTAAATTGTTAACCCTATTCTAATGCACAATGTGTTTAAATGCGATAATTAAAATGCCGTTCGATTTTTGCGACTATATATACGTTATTTAATAGTCCCAAATATTAATGACGTAACCAGTCAGAAACGGCGTTACATCGGTGGTGCGTTAGAATATATTATTTTACTTAGAAAACAAAATACAGTTTGTAAATCGTTTTGATAAAATGTTATTTGTTTTGACTAAATATTCTTCTATTGAAATGCCTTTAAATTTTCAATTAATTTTAATTAAGTATAAAACTGTCTGATTTGATTAATTTTAGAAACAAAGAAATACATACATTAGATGAAACTTTCTGGGAGAAATCTTTTGCTTTCCACACAATGGTTAAAGATCCAGACAAATCTGGAAGTAGTTTAGACAAAAGGGTGCAAGAATACGACACCATGGACTGGGCACCAAAGTTCCTGCAACCTGTACTGCAACAAATAGTTCTCACTGGAAAATCTATGGAAATGTTAGAAGGACTTGGAAAACTAGCAGAAGATGACGGAAAAGGGTTTTCTGATCATTTGAAAGGTATATAAGGAGAAAATCAGAAGATTTTGATACAACTACTGGTAAAAATGTACAGAATTGTCAGAATATAAAATTAAATTTTCATTTGTTTCAATGTGATATCCTTTTTTGTGACATAATATTTGACTCTGAGATTCCGGAAAATTAAACATACATTGCCTTTTATTTAACTTAACAAAGTATTTAACTGTATTTACAATTTAAAAAAAATTATCAGTTGAAATGAAATATTATATTTTATCCCTTAATGCTTGGAATTTAAAAAGCTAAGTTTCAGCATTTAATATTTTAACCATGTATGGACAACATGCTGTAGTTAAACATTGTACTTACTGCATAATGATTTCAATTTCAGAATTCAAAGAAACTCACCTGTATGACAAATTTATCTCATCTTTACAAACTCTTCTTGGAACTAAAAGTAGAACAGATAGTGAAGAGCATTCAAGGGGCACAACTCTGACTGATCCTGTTTTCTCCCCTGATATTGAAAGACAAATGAAAGAAAAAGGAATACATGACAGCTTCTTGAAGATGCATTTTGAGAATCTCATGACACCAGATACTGAACAACATTCTATTTTGGAGGAGAGTTTCTCACAGTAAGTGAAGTCTGTAGGGAACAATTAACCAGAAATTGATGTTGCTATGCTACCTTAATGATTGTCTTGCTACATAAATATTTTTAGCACAACAGTGTACAAAGTTAGTTGAATGGATGCGTATTCAAATTCAGAAAGCCATAGGACAGCGTCTCATGTGTTAGGGTACAATCCTGCCAGGGGTTATTATTCTTTCTAAATAACCTCCCCGGATTAGTATACATAGAGGTTGGGATTACCTTCTTGCTGTTAAAGGGCCATTGATCAATGAATGCCTGTTTGGATATTCTTGATGATTATCTAACTTGTAATGTACATTTACCTACTCTTCCTGTTCAAAATGCATTATTTCTTTTAAAACTGCCAAAAGATAGAATGATTTCTGACTGGTTCATTTGATTTTCATTTGGTCAAAAAACTAGCTTCCAATTTAACAAATATTTTGCCAATGTCATTTTCATGTCCTTCATTTTAATCAGAAAGATGACCAGCTTGGACTTGGACAACCTGCAACCTGTAGAGCTTATACTGCAGCGATGCTTGTATCCACACATACATAAGCAGTACGAGAAAGTCTGTCTCAAGTTAGTGGACACGTTGAAGACTGAGTTCCATCTGTTGGAGTATCTGAAGGCAATGAGGGTCAGTTAATAACATTTTGGTTTTTATTTGAGTTACTGGTGCTATTTACCTTTCATATTGTGTCAGATTATATCCAGTTGCTAAAGTGTTGGTAAAACTTTCTGTTGCTACCTACTGGGTACTAAAGTGAAGTCAGTGTCACGACTCTAAGGTAAAGGTCAATGTTCCACTTTTAGGTCACAGACTAGGAGGTCAAGGTCAACAACACACTTTAAGGGCAAGGTTTCTTTTGCAATTTTGAGTGAAGTTGACTGTCACACCCTAAAGTCACAAACATATCTACAAAAGGAGAACTCTTTTAAACAATGTTATCCTGAGACAGAGATTTGTGTATTTGTGCACAGATGGAAACATTTATAAAGGTCCGACAACACCTTTTAGAAACTGAAAAAGTTTCAAAAGCTTTAAAAAGATCACTCTGTAAGTCCTTTATAAGGCTTATGTTATACTGTCCCAAATGTTCACATTAATTTTCTACTGTTTCACCTTTGTGGTTATGTGGTTAGATTTATTGACTTGAAATCACTTTAATCTTTCATTGGTTTGGGGTCATTGGTTCGATATTTACCATGTATGTGTGAAAAGTGAACAAGTTGGCAGTTCCTTACAGAGGATAGGAGTATAGTACTAGACTTCCCAGCAATGGTGATTAGGTACTTGTAATCTGCCTGCCTGTAAATAACTGAAATACTGTAGAAATATGCATTAAACTTCAAGAAAAACATCAATTGTGGTTTTTGTTACAGTCCAACCTGTCTTAGTGTCTCTCTATATATAGCAAACTTTCTGTTTACTTTGACTTTAATCTTTTAACTCATTTTAAAATGTTTTCATTCATTTTAAAGAAATTTTAGAAGACAACAAGTCTATAGTCAACTTGAAGAATGATATAAGCTACTGTGGCAAACACATCTGCATTTTAATTCTTATTATGAGTACATTCATGTACAATGTATATACACATAAAATAAAAAGCAATGTTTATTTCAGAGATTCTTTTTAATGGAGGCTGGAGATACAATGTTTATTTTCTATACCGAAATCTTTGACAAGGTATGATTGTTGAACGGAATTTTCTTTAATAATCAACTTTTCAGTTGCTTTCAAGTTTTTGTTTTTTTGTTGAAAATTGACAAGAGGGTTGTGAATGTTTACTGAACAGGATAGAAAACAAAGATTTTATGTTGAGTAAGTTGTTTATTTTCAAGAACATAGAATACTGGCAGTTGCCAGATGCAGATTCTAAAATACATAATCGTACCTTTATTGAACATGAAGTTGCCAAGCAATAACCTACTGTACCTCTGCTTAGTTTTTATTCAGCGTTAATGACATTTTCACCACAGATCAGATTACATGAACACTGGAAGGACACAACAACAGTTACATGGGCTTTGCATGAGGCCCTTGATCGACATTTTCCCAATGAGCTCGCCAGGATTGCTGTGGTTGTCGAGTGTAGTGAGGATGACAGAGATTCTCAGCCAATCAATGCAACTAACTGTCTGAGGCTACAGTATGAGGTACGGATTGGAAAAAGAGAAAGTTTATAAGCTTTCTTATGATTTTAATAGACTTCTTGTCTTCTTAGCCTGTTATGTAATAATTCCTTGGTACTAAAGTTCAATTTTCACAAAGTAAAGATGGTCTTAGAAGGTTTATGTATACATGTATTTGTTATGTTAGACAATATAATAAAGGGTATGCAGTTGACAAATGGTTCAGACTGCGTCCTTGTTTTCACTCAGCTGGTAGGGAGTGGAGTTCCAGCGGTATATTGAACACATCAATCAGCTGTTTTACTGTTATCCGAGTTCCAGTATAAATCCTCCAAAAGAAACCTGGGAAGATGGTTCATAAAATCAGTTCCTTAATTTCCTATACAGAACATGAATCCAGTGGTACAGTTTATAGCTTTTCTTTCTAAATTTTTTAACTGTTTCAAAATAATTTTTTTCTTTGTGCAAGTCAGTGTGACTGTGTAATAGGAGGTTTTGCTTTATAGATACCTAGTCCAGTAGATGTAGTGATCAATGAAAGATGTCAGCAGATATATAACCACATCTTCAGCTTCCTGCTCCAGGTCAAACGTGCCAAATACTGTCTTGATGAACTCAGATTCTATGGTAACTTTTTCTTCTTGTATTAAAACATATTTTAAAGTATTGAGAAAGTAAATGTGCTGCACTTCGACATTTTGCTAACTCTGCAGGCTTTTACAATGTTTGCAAAGTAGATAGCTACTTGAAATTACTCAGCTAAGCCATTTTTTTCATATTTTTATGTTTGATACAGATCTTGCCAAAGAGTCTATCCCGTCAGCGACTGATAGATTGTTAAAGTCTCTAAGCCTTGATAATGAGCCGAGGTCAGCCAAAATACATCGCATGCACCTTCTGAGAATGAAACTGATCAACTTTGTTAACAGTCTTCACAACTATATCATGACCAGGGTAGGTGCTTGTCTCTGTCACATAACACTGTTGTGTGTTAATTAAGTAAAAAAAAAAGTAACAAAGGACAACTTTCAGCTTTCAGTTTTTGTTTTGTTTAATATATGTATTCAGTTTTAGATATACAGGAAACTCATATATATATGTACAAAAAAATAGAAGTGTTAAATCTTGTCAGTGAAAGTAAAAGTTACACTACAGAACAGTTCTTGACTTTTCATAACTGTCAAAACGTTCATCACATACTTCTCACATCCTATTACATTTTATAGATCTTACATAGCATTGGATTGGAATTTACACATGATTTGAGGGAAGCCAAAGATCTTGACCAGATTATTGAAATACATGCAGGATATATTCGTAAAATCCATGAACGCTGTCTCTTACATAAGAAAAATACATTTCTAAAAGAAGCTATACTAAAAGTTCTCAACTTGGCACTGAGATTTCAACGAGAATGGGATTGTGGGATAGATAATATCAGGTAGATAAACTTGTTTGTGAAATATCAAGTGAAATAATAAACATGTTTGTGAAATATCAGGTGAAATAAACTTGTTTGTGAAATATCAGGTAAAATAAACTTGTTTGTGAAATATCAGGTGAAATAAACTTGCTGGTGAAATATCAAGTTAAATAAACATGCTGATTAAATATTAGATGAAATAAAAGTATTATGGAAAAATAAACATGCTGGTAAAGTTTCTGGTAAAATTAACGTGTGTTTGAATAATTCTGCCCTGCTTGCTAGATCCAATTCCATGAAAGAAAAAAAATGCAATTTCTTGTCAGTTGAAAGGTTCTGTTGCTGCTGTTGTATAAAATCTGAAAGTTGAGGCTCATGTTTATAGGTCTAAGCTAACTGTCGCTTGATTTCAGTATGAAGCAGATAGAGGAAACAGAGACGGAGTTTTCACGGTGTATACAGTTCCTCCGATCTTTCCTCAACTCTGTCATACAGAGAGGATCATTCCCACATTGTGAGTATTACAGACTTTCGTTAGATACCACATGCCAATATTTAGACATTGTGTAGACACACAGCTTTTATTGATAATATAGAAAAGAGAAAGTAGCCGTAAACATTGTACATTATTTTTTGTTTGATTTTTAGCTCGACTTTTCGAAGAAAAGGGGAGCTATCCTATTCTCCTCGGCGTCGGCATTTGTGTCACACCTTGGTTAAGTTTTTCGTACCACCCCACTTTATTTCAAAAGTATTAGAGGTATGGCTTTGAAACTTACCATACTTGTTTACCATCATAACCTCCATCTACAGACAAGAGTACATAACTCTGTCAAGGTTTTTGACAGAATTATGGCCCTTTTTTGACTTAGAAAGTGTATTGAGCTTGGTTAAGTTTTTCGTACCACCTCACTTTATTTCAAAACCATTGGAGGTATTGTTTTGAAACTAACCATACTTGTTAACCATCATGACTTACATCAACAGACAAGAGTTCATAACTCTGTCAAAGTTTTTGACAGAATTATGCCCCTTTTTTATCCCCCCGCCGAAGGCGAAGGGGATATTAGAAATGCCCTTCGTCCGTCCGTCCGTCCGTCCGTGCGTCCGTCCCAATTTTGTCCGGAGCATAACTCCAAAAGTACTTGAGGGATTTTCTTCAAACTTCATACACTGACAGAGCACATTGGGAGGAAGTGCAGTGTGTAAGAACAATAACTCTACCTTGCCTACTTTTAGAGTTATTCCCCTTTTATCAGATTTACTTGAAAAACTTTGTCCGGAGCATAACTCCAAAAGTACTTGAGGGATTTTCTTCAAACTTAATACACTGACATAGCACATTGGTAGGAAGTGCAGTGTGCAAGAACAATAACTCTACCTTGCCTACTTTTAAAGTTATTCCCCTTTATCAGATTTACTCTAAAATTTTGTCCGGAGCATAACTCCAAAAGTACTTGAGGGATTTACTTCAAACTTAATACACTGACATAGCACATTGGTAGGAAGTGCAGTGTGCAAGAACAATAACTCTACCTTGCCTACTTTTAGAGTTATTCCCCTTTATCAGATTTACTTGTCCGAAGCATAACTCCAAAAGTACTAGAGGGATTTTCTTCAAACTTAATACACTGACATAGCACATTGGTAGGAAGTGCAGTGTGCAAGAACAATAACTCTACCTTGCCTACTTTTAGAGTTATTCCCCTTTATCAGATTTACTTTAAAAGTTTTGTCCAGAGCATAACTCCAAAAGTACTTGAGGGATTTACTTCAAACTTAATACACTGACATAGCACATTGGTAGGAAGTGCAGTGTGCAAGAACAATAACTCTACCTTGCCTACTTTTAGAGTTATTCCCCTTTATCAGATTTACTTGTCCGAAGCATAACTCCAAAAGTACTTGAGGGATTTTCTTCAAACTTAATACACTGACATAGCACATTGGTAGGAAGTGCAGTGTGCAAGAACAATAACTCTACCTTGCCTACTTTTAGAGTTATTCCCCTTTATCAGATTTACTTGTCCGGAGCATAACTCCAAAAGTACTTGAGGGATTTTCTTCAAACTTAATACACTGACATAGCACATTGGTAGGAAGTGAAGTGTGCAAGAACAATAACTCTACCTTGCCTACTTTTAGAGTTATTCCCCTTTATCAGATTTACTTTAAAAGTTTTGTCCAGAGCATAACTCCAAAAGTACTAGAGGGATTTTCTTCAAACTTAATACACTGACATAGCACATTGGTAGGAAGTGCAGTGTGCAAGAACAATAACTCTACCTTGCCTACTTTTAGAGTTATTCCCCTTTATCAGATTTACTTTAAAAGTTTTGTCCAGAGCATAACTCCAAAAGTACTTGAGGGATTTTCTTCAAACTTAATACACTGACATAGCACATTGGTAGGAAGTGCAGTGTGCAAGAACAATAACTCTACCTTGTCTACTTTTAGTCAAATAGAAAAATATCATACCTATACTGATAATGAACATTAATATAATTTTGCAAACCTTCTCTTCATTGCCTTATTCTTTTTCCACTTACTTGAAAACTGTACTCAGCATGACCATAACTATATGGCTTTTTAAGGATTTCCTCTCACCAAGTAAAATGTACGAAAGTACAACCTTCAGGTAACTTTTTCCTGGCGGGGGGATTAACCATGTGTAACATGGCTCTTGTTTTACTTAGAAAATACATTGAATATGGGTAAAATCCACTTATTGCCTTAACCCTTTGAGATATTGCTTTGAAACTTTGAATGCATGTTAACATCATTACCCCCATCTGTAGGCAAGAGAAGGTAACTCTGTCAGGGATTTGTTTTAAAAATTAAGGCCCTTTATTGACTTAGAATCTTGGTTAAGTTTTTCGTACCAGTCCACTTTTTGACTAAACTGTTTGAGATATTAATTTGAAAGTTGGAATACTTGTTTACCATCATGATCCCAAAACATGGGCAGGAGAAGGTAATTCTGTCAAGGATTTTATTTGAATTATGGCCCTTTTTGACTTAGAAACTCAGTTAAAATTTTCATTCTTGTCCACTTGTTGACTTAACCATTTGAGATATCACTTTGAAAGTTGGAGTACTTATGTACCATCATGACACCTATCTGTAAGCAAGAGAAGATAACTCTGTGAAAATGTTTCTTTATTTGTACTTAGAAATTCCTAGTTAAAGTCTTGTGTGCCCTTAACTGTCAAAGTTTTGTTTTAAAGGTAAGCACTAAAAAGTCGAGCGCGCTGTCCTACTGACAGCTCTTGTTAAAAGCGTTCTTAGGAATATGTTTGTGTTACATGAAGGCTGTGGCTGATGTTAATTGCATCCAGATATCATGTATGAGTGTAGTATATTTTCCTGAGATTTATGTCTGTCAAATATAATACACAGGATCAAATAATCACCCTAAAGTGTGTCAGTAATAGACCAACTTTTATATTGTAATAATTCTTTAAAACATCACAATTTCTTGGTTAGATCAGTTGTTAGGCTATGACAAAGTATGATAGACTGAAACATTTACCAAGGAATACAGACTACTCGTATTTTATAAAGTTTTGTTTGCAGATTTCATTTTAAAGTCCCATTAGCACTTTGTATGTACAATAACTTGTACCTCTTATATTACGAAGAAAGATATGTTACTGGCGAAATTGACAGTAAGTTGTGCAAAAACATGTCTAAGCTCGCTTATTTAATTGAAAGTACTTGCTTTAAATGTTGTGCAGTATTTTTATCTTTGATATAAGAAAAGAGTGCTGTCAATGTCAACATTGTTTTATCTTTGATCTATCCATAAATTTATTTTTCTGTATGTCTGTATTTGAAGTGCTAATTGCACTTATGTTCAATCTCTCTTCATAGTTTTGTGTGCTCAATTTCAAACTGCTTTATTGTTCAATACAAACAAATGTCTGGAAAAAAAATTATCATAACATTTTTATGATTTTTTTGGAAACTGGAACTATTGTAATAAATGTGTTTATATTTTTCATAATCCCATGTTGTAATGATAAATACAATGGTGAAATAAAAGATACTTTGTGTTTTGGTCAAATGACAATGATTAAAGTGTTATTGCCATGTAAAGTGTTATTGCCATGTAAAGTGTTATTGCCATGTAAAGTGACCTTCATAATGTCAAGAGGAATGTTAATCCTGTTTATACTTGAAAAAAAAAATTATTCCCAATGTTATAACTGAAATATATGAACTTTTTTCACAGTTTTATTTCTATTAAATATAGTGAAGATCTTTTTCTACAATAATAGTGAAAGTTGATCAGTGATCATCCATATTTTCACTTCTATCTGCTTAAAAGAGAAATAACTGAAAAGTTAGTTGCTGCTTTCAAAACATGAATACCTTGCCTTGCTTGAGCACAATGCTGAATTTTGAAGGTTAATACGACTTTAGTTTAAACTGTTTATGATTTCAGAGTTTCAAATCAGGTTGTTTGAAGTACTTGTGAATATTTATGAGAAGTCATAACTTTTATCGAGTGTAGTTCAAATATAGTGGAGTCATGGAGGAAGTAGGGCAACAGCAGTTATTTCATATAGTTGTATTTTTCTTGCTCTATAATTTGAACATTGAAGTACCTTTGCCCCAAGCATGCTCTAACAAAACCTTTTGTGCATGTTTTCTTCTTCGGTAGAATTTTGAGTAAAGTAAATACTAATGGGTAGAATAATAATGAAAAGTTTTTACTTTCAGTGGAATCCCTGGCCTTTGGTTTGGAGAACTTGATTCCAAGATAGCAGAAATGATCTGCAGAGAATGAAAACAGACGTCAAGAAACATGTATGATGCATACAAAGCAGGATGTCATAAATACAGAGTGAAATAGTAACAGCTGGGTGGATTATATTGGACATAGGCTTCCATACACAAGATTCACAGTGTTAAATTTTAACGCCAAAGGGCATATGTTAGTTGATGGCTTTGTTTGATTGCATTTTACATAAATTTGATATCAGGGATGCATGAAACAGGAGTCTGACACCATTAACCGACGCTAGTCCCCGTGTTCAGCTAGTCCCTGTGTTCAGCGAGTCCCTGTGTTCTATTGTGTGCCCATTCTCACTAGACTGAACATTGTGGAAATAAAGCTATTTATAGATGTCAACATTACCAGAATCAGGATTAGTTTATGTAATCTGTATTTAACTATGAAGATTATTTAATTCTCTGATAATACCTTGTTAAGTTTATAATGAAAAAAATAAAATGAAAGCGACATGACTTTTTGTTTTCATAATGTTTAAACACAGAGACTCACACTCCTTTTCAGAAAGGATGTAAAAAAAAACACACCCAGTTACTGTAGCAACCTATTGCATTTGAAAAATGTCAACATATGACTTGCCTTCATCTTAAGAACTTTCTATGACAAACAGGTGTACAAAGTTTATGCATGGTCAGCCTAAGTTAAATACAATTTAATACAAAGAGAAGGGGAGATAATTTGGCAGTTGTGATTTGTGCTTTGATTTTCTTTCCATTTGTCGTATCGATACATTTAGTTTTTGTTAGCTGTGCTCGAAAGGTGAGCTATTGTATCACTATCCACACTTGCCCTAGAAACACTCCAGAAGCTACATTTATGGTCCAATCTGCATAACGTGGGGTCAAAAACTAGATCACCAGGTCAAATCATAGAAAAACCTTGTGAACACTCTAGAAGCAACAGCTTGTACCCAATTATTTTGACAATTAGTGGTAATGTGTGTATTGATGAACGCTAGGTCAAATTCGAAAGAGGGTCACCAGGTCTGATTATAGAAAAAACCTTACAAACACCCAATCATCATTTAATTTGTCAGAATGTTTACAATTTCTACGTCAAGTTCGAAACTGGGTCACGTTGGGATATAAGCTAGACCGCCCAGTCAAATCAGAAAAAAACTTGTGAACACTTAAAGCCACATTTGTACCAAATTATCTTGAACATCAGTATGTAATGATGAACTCTAGATAAACTTCGAAACTGTGTCAAGTGGGAACAAAAACTAGGTCACCAGTTCAAATCATAGATGAACACTCTAAAGACCAGGGAATGTATATGAATTCTAGGTAAACCTATAGTTCGAAAGTGGGTCACGTGGTGTCAAAAGCTAGGTCACTGTCAAACCATAGAAAAGGCTTGTGAACATTGTAAAAAGCCATATTTTGCACCAAATTATCGTGAACATTACTTGTATGTATTGATGAAATCTATATAAACTTCGAAACCAGGTCACCTGGTCATATCATAGAAAACCCTTGTGGACACTCCATAATTTTGTTTGTTTGTTTGTAATTGTGCTTATTAGGCCAGTGTTTTTTGATTTGTCGTTACTCGAACCCGCCGCCCCTATTTTTTCGTATTTTCAAAAAAAAAAAAAATCAAATTTTTTTTTTTTTTTTTCAAAATTTTAAAATCGCGAAATTAGAGGTCCGTTTATACAAGTGATAACGTCAAGAAGCTGCATTCGTCTAGTGATTTTTTTCAGACCGATTTGGGACCGAAATTCAGCCCCATTCCCTTCCTAGCATGATGTATATTTCCCCCATTTTTGACAAAAAATCCCCTCAAAATGAATGCTGACAAAAGTTTGTGATTAAATTAATCAAATGCTTGCCAAAATTGTTATAAAATGTAAGTTTCCATCAATAAAAACGTTTCATAATCACTTCTTGCAATTATTTGATACCTTACAATTGAAATAGTCAGCCGAAAATCGCCGATTTTTCGTTTGTCATCTATTTTCGCGACCCCGTTTTTTTTAAAATTTTACCAAAGAAAACAGTGTTCAGAAGACTCAAAAAAAGATAAAAATAGATTTGTTTCATTTGTTTCAACAATAATGCCTGTTGTTAATAGTTTTGTTACTGACACCAATATTTTTATCTGAAAATTTAGTTATTTTTGAGTGCGATTTTGGGCCAAAATTCAGCCCCATTCCCCTCCTAAAATAATATATTTTATCCCCAAATGTTTTACAAAATATAACCCTCAGAATAGTGACAAAATTTTTTGACTTGCCTAAAATACTGATAAATTTTTTTGATTAATTTAATCAAATGTTGGCCAAATGTTTTATAAAAATGCAACTTCCCATCAATCAAAAAGTTTCAGAATCATTTATTGCAATCACTTGATACCTTACATGTGAAAAAGTCAGCTGAAAATCGCAGATTTTTCGTTTGTCACCTATTTTCGCGACCCCGATTTTTGTTATTTTCTCATAGAAACTGGTGAACACAAGACTCAAAAAAGACAATGTATACAATGTTTTCAATTGAAAATAGTAGTATTCATTTTATTCATGTGTGTTTTAACACCAGTGTCTGATGCTTTGTTACTGACACCAGTATTTTTTATCTGAAAATATTATGTTAAATTTCTGTTTCTTCTCTATATAATTGGGAAAAGAATAATGTAATAAAAGTCAACAAATTTTCAAGGGCATTTTGCTCTGGGAGGGGCGTGTTCTTATGTCGGATTTTAGAAGAGAAAACAGGTCCACGATGAAACAAAGTTTGTCGTGTATAAAAAGTCTTTTTTTTCTCCCTCCTCCGTACGGAGCTTTTTAATTTCAAACTTCGAGTAACAAGTAATAAAAAAATAATGGCCTTAGGTCCACCAACCTCGTTCGAGGTATAATCGGTACGACCCGGCATGTTCTCCTGTTCATGCCCCTAACAATGCAATTTTAGAGTCCGAAAATAGGAGAAAAATTTACCTGACTGCAATTTCCAGTCAGTATAAGTCAGTTTTCCTAGAGAGATATCCATGAGTGATCCACCATACAGTGCTCTGCAGTATTGGTTTGCTTTAACTCAAACCACAGCCACATCACACACAAAGCATTTCTGTGGTCTCTCTGCCGGAATGCACGACGAGCTCCCCTACGGGTCGGGCAAAGACCAAGTGATCGCACATTCTTGCACAGTGTCAGGATCCAGGTTCACAAGAAGCCCAAATACCACGAACAACCCCTCTCTACGGAGAACCCTTCACTGACACTGTTTGAGAGACAGGCTAGACCCACATCTATTAGACTGTGCGTCTGCCCATACCAGAAACCCAGTTCATGCCAGCGTCCACAGTCAAAACTAGTCGACTGCAACCACCAACACAAACTAGTACCCCGGCCCAGGTAGACACTTTCAGTCAAAACTAGTCGACTTCAAGTATCCACCCCGACCAAGATAGCACCACATGTGATGCGACCAGTAGCCCAAGCGTGAGCGCGGGATACCAGCCCCAGACATAAGCTGTCCAGTGCACATGTTAGCTAACCACTCATTTCCTTCTCCCCAGTTCCACTGGCAAAGATAGAAATTTAGAGTCCAAAATAGCCCTGACAAGGGCTTAGTCTGAAGCGCAGCCGAAGGTAGAAAGTCCTAAAAAGGACTCTCGTGCCTCCCCCCAGCACAGTCACTGTACGGAGGTCTTAGCAAGTCACCGCCATCGCCGTCCTGGAGTTGAAGAGTGTGGATCCCCTACCACCCGGCACACGTCACCGGCACGTAGGGTTCTTGAAGTTCTTCTCTGCATCGCCGTCCCTGCATCTGGTGGAGTTCTACACAACATCGTGCGAATAAAGACAAACGGCCCTTGTCAGGGTCACCCCCTCGTCGTTAGCCTAGGCCCCGACAATTACAAGACCTAAGTCAAGCAAGAGTCGAGACCCAGTGCCTGCTCTGCGACGTGCACGCCACGAGGGGCAGAGAGCAGGGACACTCCATAAACCTGTGAATGTATGTATTTATGAAGTCTAAGTCACCAGCTCAAATGGTATAAAAAGCTTGTGAACACTATAGTTGCCACGTTTTGTACCTAAATATCTTAAAATTGGTGGAACTGTTTATATTAATGGATACTAGATAAAGTTCGGAACTGGGTCATGTGGTGTCAAAAACTAGGTCACCAGGTCCGATCATATAAAAACCTTGTGAACACTGGAAGCCACATGAAGTACGCAATCATGAAAATTTGTCAGTGAGTTCAAGTTCAAAAGTGAATCATGTGGGTTCAAAAACTAGGTCACCCAGTCAAATCACCCAGAAAATGCCTGTTAACAATAAACATGATATATATAGAAGCCACATTTTATACTCGACAATAGTGAAAATCAGTCGGGATGTTTCTCTCGATAAACTCTAGGTAACGTTTGAAACTGGATCACGTTGGGTCAAAAATTAGGTCTCCAGGTCAAATTATATAAAAACCATGTGACAACTCGGTACTGGGGTGATCGACATAGGGCCATCTCGGCCCTCGTGTGTATTTTCAAATGTGTTGAAAACATGCTCCAAAAAATAAGATAATAAAGATGATATGTTACATAACTCAGTAAGTGTAAAACAAGATTTGCATATTCCCTTATCTGATTTCACACAAGCACATATCGGGGTATAGCCTACATTGGTTAGGCAAGGCGTAACAAAAATATCTCACTTTGACAGACTCACTTCAGGATACAGTTATAACTGTTTCCTCTTCAGTTGATACTTGAAGTTGTGCTATTTTAAAATCACACCCACTGTTCTATTTTTCTAAGGTTTCTAAAGTTTTTAATTCCTAGCTTTAAAAATGTGTCACAAATTCATTACAAATGTTTTCAATATAATTGACAAAATTCTACTTAATCCCATCTAAGCATGACTTTAAGTATACACGCCCAGGGTGAGCTATTGTGCTCACTCGCCTTACTCTCGGCCTCAGTAGGTTACGTCCGAAACTGATGCCACCGGGATATACATGTACATTTTGTACTATACTTCAGTGTCCATGTAACAAACCGACTTGCAAAGTTCGGTTCCACAATTTCAAGGTAATTCCAAGGTCGAAATGAAAAAAAAGTGTCTGAAATACACCAAGTTAGATCTTTAAGATATAGGCGCAAAACACACAACACAATCGCCAGGAATGTAAACATGCTTGAGCATATGTACATTTATCAGGGTAACAATATGTGTAGACACCGGTAGTAGTTTCCACGGAGGGAAATTTCAAATTGTGTAAACATTCCAATATTTCTGTTTCCGTGTTTGGTAAGGATATTGTAGATCTATATTGTCTATATGTTGCAAGAAATATTTTAATTCATGCAGTGTTGCGCCCTTTTATATTTTAGAATAGTTTTATTTAAACTAGACTAAATTGCGGATCCATTTTACTGATTGAAAAGGACTGAGTTTTACAGTCCTTGGAGCTGAATAAACACAACTACGTATTTATTTTAAATGTTACATAGTGTCTTTTAATGACAAGTGTACAGTAGACTACAAGATGTTTCAATTTATAAACGGGGGCTATGGTAGATTCTAAATGTTGTCCGAAAACAGAGTTTCTACGGTACTGTAGGCCTAGACAGACCGGACCAGTACGCGGACGGGGCGTCACGCTACCAGTACGCGGACACTTCCGTTTTCGGCGTTTTCTAAAGCAAAGAATCTTTCTTGCTGCAATGCATAATTTTGATATTACATAATTTTATTCGTACAGTATTAATTCTTCTTCGGGTAGATCTATAATAAATGTATTCTTACATTTCCTCGATTTTTAACTGGCAATCAAACAAAAAGAGAGGAACTGAAAGAAATTTCATAACGAAGCCTAAAATGTGGCGTCAATTGTGAACTGCATGACGATCATGAAGGTGCATCTACACAGTTACACTCCAAAGTTTTTCTTCATCTTTTGTTGGATGCATAGTTCAAGTTCTAGAAAAAAGCAATAATCCGTAAATTAACAGGTTTTTTACTTTCCTGGACATAGAATTAAAATTCATGGAGAAAATGGATGATGGATCATTCTAATTATGCACACGTACGACTACGAATTACGCACTCTTAGGCACTCTTAGCCATGGCTTACCTCATGTGACTTTTAAATCAAATGGATGAAATAATGTTTTTTTCAATAATTAAACACTTGATTTCTTAAAAAAGAATCGTTAACAAATCCTTTCAAGCATCTAGACTCCTCGTTTCATTTAGTTTTCTGCTCTCAAGAGGTTGTCCGCGTACTGGTCAAATCATTTGATTTCTGAAAGCCGTGGCCGTACCTTGTGCAGAGCTAGACTGCGCATGTATATGCTTACAATGTCAACCGTTCTATGTCAATTTCATTCAAGGGCGATTTGATACATTAGATTGTATGACATTTTAATGTACCATTTAGAACATTCCGAGGGATTATAGTTTTATGTATTAATGTGAGTTTGACCTTGAAACGACACTGACCTTCGTCTCT
Source organism: Saxidomus purpurata (assembly GCA_022818135.1). Lineage (NCBI taxonomy): Eukaryota > Metazoa > Mollusca > Bivalvia > Venerida > Veneridae > Saxidomus > Saxidomus purpurata. The sequence continues at coordinate 43,639,754 of JAFMSR010000013.1, forward strand.
GTTGAATGCAAGAAATATCGATGCAATAGACTAGACGTGTTGATCAAATATGCAGTCAACTAATTTCCAGTTTGAAATATTAATATTAATGAAAATATCGTGGTTCTATAAATCAATTTGATGCAGTAACTTATGGAAGCCCTGGAAGGACTCTTAACTTCAATACTTCTGACTTCTTAGTTCTTTACTTCTATCGTCCAACTTCTAACTTCCCTACTACAAGAAACTGAGTGCAAGTTGCTGCTCTGTTAGAAGGACCTCAGGCATATGTGTCTAAATATGTGGTTGCGTTGGCAACCAAAAGGAATACTCTCTAATTTTCTTTTACCCCAAGGCCAAGAGCTTAGATATTTAATGTGTAGCATCGTATGGTGGTCCTTAAGCGAGTTTTCTGAAATAATGCCCCTGAGGTCAAAGGAAAAACTTTAAAAGTCTTAGCAGAAACTTGTGACTTTATTTCAAAATACTTTCACAGAAGTTTTGTTGGATGATCCTCTACCAATATTGTTCAAGCTACATGTATTTGAATCACCAACGTCTGAATGAAATATTAGAAGTAAAGATTCCAGTGAGAATAGCACTTCTGAAATATACTGTGCATTTAAAATTATCTTAATGAGTTTTGGGAGAAGATAGAAACCAGTACTTACATAGTGCAAGGTCTTTCAGAAAGACCTTGTATAGTGTCATGTATTTTGCACCTAATGTGTAAAACTGTACGATATTGCATTTCACTTGGTATCTTCCTAGAAAGAGTCTCTGTCAGGGCCGTCTGCGGCTTTCAAACAGTGATCCGGCTGGTGGCACCTGAAGGGGGAGAGCACGATAGGGGGTCCTCCCCCTCTAGTAAGGGGGTTTGGGGGATCACCCCCTAGAAAATTCTATCTTTCTGCATGCTTTTAGATGCGTTTTCATTCCATCCTGTGTACAGTTTTTTATGGTAATTTCAGCTATTTTCGTGAAAATTTATCTAAAAAGGTACCATATTTTGGGTTCCACGATCTACGATGTATTTGTAAATTACGAAGACTGAAAACTTCTTTCAAAGTTACCGGATGTTTTTGACGAAAGGTGCGCTGTGGAAAATTAAATGTCGTAGGTTGATTTGGTACGGGAGGTATATCTATTATGAAGCAATAACTTACACAGAGGGTTTCAGTTTTAGAATGGGCAGGAAAAGGTCCATATTTTTATTTGCATTATGTCCGTCGGCATGTTATTTGATTCAAAACATTTATTGAAGTCTGTAGCATCTAAAGAACTTTATCGTTAATAAGTATTTATGTACGGCGAGAAAAAAATATTGTTTTAAAACTTACATTTGTCTTTAATCAAAAGAAGTCTTTCTCTAAATTAAAGTGAATTAAAGATCAACCAGTTTCCGTGCCTTTAACACCTGGCTTGAGATAATCTTTAATAATGGCTAATAGCCGGTTTTCGTACCCTCTGTCAATAGTCGCAATGCAGTCGATGACTGCATTAGCGTGTCAGTACGTCGGCACTTTTGATCAATTCAGTAAAGAAGAAAATTGAGAGAGTTAAGGGGAAAATGGTATGGCCGATAGTATGCTTGGTCAAAAAAGTGGTCCGGCCATGGCCGTACCGACCGGACCGTCCGCAACGGCATTGTCTGTTCAGACTATGCTATTTTTTTAAAGATGTTGAAAAGACTTTTGACACGAACGTTGCTTATCATTACCGCCCTTGCGTCAGAATAATAAAAAGAGGATGAAACGACGTAGCATCAACGTTTGAACATGTGCGAACGTCTCCTTAAACAGCATACAGCACACGTTTTCAAAATACTTCCGGGCATTTTTTTCACATACCCCAATCCATTAAGATCTTCTGTTTGTTTGATAATGAAGCAGCTTTCAGAAGCCGTCACACTACGCAGAAACACGGTCTACGTCATAAGGCGGACGATTTACCAGCGAACAAGATTTATTTTTAAGATATTGAAAAAATCAAGATTGTCATCTTCAACTTCTTTTTCATACCGAAAGAAAGAACAAGTTTTGGCGCATGTAAACAGAACTTTGGGAGGTGTTATCATTATAGTGACCGTCTAAAACACTCAGGGATTTTCTTAATTCAGTTTTGTCAAACAGAAACCTGACTTAACGTGTCCACCACTTCTTGCCATCCGAAACATCAGGAAACAGCCATTGGAGGAGAGGGTGGGGACAGCAGTGGGAGAGGGATTGGCGTTGCGAGAAGTTATGTCTACCTTCACATAAACCACACATAAACAACATAAACTAATTGTTTTAAATTAGTTTTAGAACCGTGTTGGCAACTTGGAATGTGATTTCGCCCCCCCCCGGCACGCTTGGACCGCACATTTCAGTACCATTACCGTTTTTGTGTCTGCTGCTGTTGCCAATGGTAACTCAAAATCTATGTCGGTCTCTGTAAGAGACAATTTTCTTGATACTAAGCAGACAGCAATATTGATCGTGGAAAATCAATAGATAACTGCGTCTTGCTTCGCATGGTAGTTTGTGAATGTTCATTAACGGATGTCGCAGTTCACAGTTTTTGCATTATAGTGACGTGACAAAATGGTAAGTTCAGTTTTATTTTAATGCTAACGTTATTGTTATAGCTACTGTTGTATCCGTCATAAAATATCGCATCTAGTTAAAATAGTATAAAATTTATGTTTCTATGTTTTCCTTTTAAAACAGGATGTGGGTTTACCGATCCCGTCGTCTTTCCCTTTAAATTGTTATGTCGACATGGCAAATTAGTATTTCCATCTGATAACAAAATCCCTGACCTATGGTGCACTGTCTTACTACTCTATGCACCTATGTAATTAGTGTGATATCGCCTATTTCGTATATGTAGATGATTAATAGATAAATTCTTCAAAGGGATGATATCTCCAATTCGAATGGGTGGTATAATCTATAAAAAGTTTATTATTTGACTGTACTAGCTGATCCTTTGTTAAAAGAAAATAACAACTAATTCGCGATATCACCTATTCGAGTTGGTGATGTATATCTATTTAAAAGTAATAGGTGATATCACCATTTTTAATTAGGTGATATCAACATTTAGAATAGGTGATATCACCATTTCGATTAGTGATATCCCCATTTCGAGTAAGTGATATCATTATTTCGAATAGGTGATGTCGCTAATTCGAATAGGTGATAATACGCATTCCCTTTAAACAGTTTTTTTATTCCCTGGGATTTCTTTCCAGGTGAACGTGCCAAGACTCCAGACAGGTGCAGGTTGAAGAGATTGATTCAGATACACGGGAATCCGGGCACTCATCTCTAGATGTGTGGGAAACACTGACAAACTGAAATTTCCAGTGCCCCGGCCGGGATTCGAACCGACGACCTCAGGATTGGTAGTCCAGAGCGTTAACAACCCTGCCACCGCGATTTGAACACCTATTTGAATAAGTGATACCACATATTCTAATGGGTGATATCACCTATTCAAATACGTGATGTCACAAAAATTCATTATACAGTAAAACGGTGCCCCATACAAAACTAGGTATAACTTTAGCCAATGAATGTCAAGTAGATCAAACTTATATTTCCTCTTTTGTATTGTCATTTGTGTCCGAACAATTAGTTTCATGTTTATATTTTACAGTACAAAGCTAGGGAAAAAAGATCTTCGCGCCATTCTAATGACACAACCCCGTTTGAAGATACAAATTTACACATGCTGCAAAACGAGATTTTGTGTGACGTTACTTTCCTAGCCGGAAGTCCAAAACAGGAAGTTAATGGTCACAAATACATGCTAGCCAGCAGAAGTCCTGTTTTCTACACAATGTTTAATGGATCAATTCCAGAGCAAGGTCCAGTTGAAATTCCAGATATAGAAGCAGACGTTCTGAAGGAACTGTTTAGGTATATACCAATACGATTTGTGATTATTTATAGATCTGGACTAGACAAATATACATATTTTATAGGAGACAAATCGATAACTAATGATAACTAACCATGGAGTCTATGTTGAGTTCATATAGTATTAGTCGGCATTATTCATCCGTTTTTACATTTTCCCGATTACAATGTATATGGAAATAATACATTTAAAAAGCATTTTCATAATTTTTGCAAAGACTAAATACATTTTCTTTAACTTTAACGGGTTAATCTTATTTGTCCGGAATTGTCTGAAAAGTGCAAGAGTGTTTCTCAACAACTGCTTTAAATTACATTTACTGTTTCAGGTTTCTCTATACCGCTGACTGCAAACTAGAGTACGAATCAGCCATGGATCTTCTTTATGCAGCGAAAAAATATCAAGTCAGAAGTCTTGAAATCAGATGCAAAGATTTTCTGAAATCCGAAATATCAGTCGAGAATGTATGCTACCTCCTTCAAGAAGCAAGTGAATTTCCCGACGAAGAATTAGAGGAAAAATGTCTTCAGTTTATTTTCAATCATTCCACAGATGTCCTGGAGTCGGAGGGGCTGTGCTCCCTCTCATCGGAGTTGTTGAAGAAAATCATCGCCTCGGACAATCTGTCTGCATTTGAAATAGATGTTTATAAAGCGTGTAGAAGGTGGGCAGTAGAAACTTGTAGACTAGAAGTGGACAGGGAGACATGTGGAAATGAACTGCATAGAAGGGACCACCTCCAAGAACAGGAAGAGGAAAGACAATCTTTTAACCTGAGAAAAGTACTTGGAGATCTGATTTATTTGATTCGTTTCCCGATTATTCCAAAGGAAACGTTTTCCTCCATAGTTTCTAAAGACGATGTTTTATCTCCTGAAGAGAAGGTGGAAATATTTCAATATATAATTGACAAGCCGATCGAGACTGCGCCAGGGTTTAAATTCATCAACAGACCTAGGAAAGAGACAGTAGATTGTGTACTGATCAAGAGGTTTATTTACAATGCAAACCAGTTTTACCGCATGTCAAAGGAAGACCAGCATGGCATCAATTTCAAAATTTTAAATGGATTCGTAAAACTGGCGGGAATCAGTGTGTTTGCGCCATGCGGAAGAGACGGTCATCTGCAGGGAAAGATCACTGTTCTAGAGGGTGAACGAGAATTCGTGTCAAAGGATGATATCAGTATTACGTGGGCAGACGAAAAGTATTATGAAGAAATTTTGTTTGACCGATCACTTAGGGTGAAACCAGCAGTTATATATTCAGTGGTTTTAACTATGGGCGAATGTGAAACATACTTAGGGACGCGGTCGCGGGAACATCTTGGTAAAGATCAGGATCGCCACGATAATATCAATATCAAATTTTTGGACTACCCGAATACAAGACCACAGATGTACGATATAGAACATACTAACACCGAACAAGGGCAGATCCACGGACTGATCATGCAAATATTTGATCAGTAAAACTGTATGAGAAATATCAGTTTATTGGACATGCATAAATATGCATGTGCAGTAAAATGTTACCGATGGGCATTTATGACATAGATCTAGACTGTTTTCGTCTCAGAATAAAAGCTTTTGGAGTAGTGTTTGATCTCATGTACGATTCTTAACATGTTTGTCGTTTCAAGTTTTCTCGCACAAGTATGTCTCCTTTTTTGTATATATTTTGTAAAGATGCTGCATTGTACACATAAAGCGGAGCCTTTAGGCGAAGCGTACAGTTCAATGTGCACGTACCAGCCTCCTTCGCTTACATGCTATGTGCAAGAAAAATCCTGCGATCCTCAATCGCTTATCTTCAGCCAAGTGTGCATATAAGACACAACCAACCACTCTCCCTTATTTACAGCCTGACAGACACGTTATAGCCTACTTTTCCCGCCGGTCGCCGTTTCAGCTCATTATGCACTTCTGCTAGCCACCGTCGGTAAATTATACCGCAGTGTACCCTACTAACTTCCGTTTCATATCTACTGTTTAAGTTATAGCGCATCAGACACGGTTAACATCAGTCGCTAGTCCACTAGCCCAGTGGACCAGAATGGCTCTTCCAGCCTCCGTCGCTAATCTAAAGCTCAGCAGACAAGCTAGGCTCTGCCACCCTCCGTCGCAAATCTACAGGACCAGTGGACAAGAAAGGCTCTGCCAGCCTCCATTGCCATCGCTAATCTACAGACCAGTTGTCAAGTTAGACTCTGCAAGCCTCCGTAACTAATCTAAAGCCTAGTGGACAAGTCAGGCTCTGCTGCCAACCTCCGTCGCTAATATACAGCCCAGAGGACAAGTTGGGCTCGGTCAGCTACCGTCGCTAATCTACAGCCCAGTGGACAAGTTAGGCTCTGCTGGCCTCCATAGCTAATCTACACTACAGCCCAGTGGACAAGTTAGACTCTGCCAGCCTCCGTCGCTAATCTACAGCCCCGTGGACAAGTTGAGCTCTGTCAGCCTCCGTCGCTAATCTACAGCCAAGTGGACAAGTTAGGCTCTGTCAGCCTTCGTCGCTAAATTTCAGCCCAGAGGACAAGTTAGGCTCTGCCAGCCTCCATCACTAATCTACAGCCCAGTGGACAAGTTAGGCTCTACTGACCTCCGCAGCTAATCTACAGCCCAGTGGACAAGTTAGGCTCTGCTGGCCTCCATAGCTAATCTACACTACAGCCCAGTGGACAAGTTAGACTCTGCCAGCCTCCGTCGCTAATCTACAGCCCCGTGGACAAGTTAGGCTCTGAAAGCCTCCGTCGCTAATCTAACGCCCAGTGGACAAGTCAGGCTCTGCCTGCCAGCCTCCGTCGCTAATATACAGCCCAGATGACAAGTTTGGCTCTGCCAGCCTCCGTCGCTAATCTTCAGCTCAGTGGACAAGCTGAGGTCTGTCAGCCTCCGTCGCTTATCTACAGCCCAGTGGACAAGTTGAGCTTTGCTAGCATCGTATTTAAAAGTTTCAAATGCAACACTACTAAATTTTTACATGGGCACAAATGAATTCAGTTCCTTTTAATTCAGTTATCATTGTTAATTAAAGTGTATGTACAAGCAATACTTTAAAAACGTGAATACGGTTAGCGTGAGAAGTTTATACATACATCGTGAACTGTTTGCCGCTCTTTATGAAGCATTAAAGTAATAACAAACACGTCACACAAGTGTGGTCAAGTTTCTACCCTCCTATTATCATTTGATCAAATAAGGTACAAAATGTACGTTTATTCAATATTCGATCAGAAGAACAAATATTTGATACTAAACACATTCTGTTAATATATATACATGTAGAATCACAGTATCTAAGGTAGTTGGTCAAACATATTAAGGTCAATTGGTATTGATCATAGACCGAGATCATGTGGAAAGTTTACATTAATCCAAACCCTGATAAGTCGGTAATTACATGTATCACATTTGGGTTCATGTTACTTTAAAGTCCCAGGAGCACAATTACAACTACCTTTTGTTTTACTAAGAAATGTGTCTAACCGGCGGAAATAACTTTTAATAGTACAAAACATTCTTAACTTTTCTTAGCTTTTTAAATCGATAAGTACATGTTAGAAGTATAGTATAGTATCTTTTTCAATGATATTGCAAAAACTAAGAAACCCTCTGTCATGAAGAAACGACTTGAATACAAAAGAATGGCATATGTCAAAATTGTTTAAGACTGAATAGAACATGGTTCTATCATGATCCTATCAGAAAATTAATTTCAGTATACAATGTATCAGTAATTTCAAAGTGATCTTCGGACTTTAGGCTTGAAGCACGAGTACATTGAAAGTACAGACATGCAAGTTAGCTCCAATATAAGTAGTCCAAGTGAAAAAAAGAAAAAGCAAAGTTGGAGACACCACATTTTGCATATAAGCAAACAGTAACCGTAATGAGTAGGTGCAAATGAAATGTTTTGTTTTACATGAAAGCAAATAAAGCTACTGTACCCATACTTTCATGAGAATTCATGCGTGTAGTTGTAAACAAACGAAATATCAAATTTCCTTAAATTTCAACTTGGTGTAAAATCACTGATGACCGAATTACCAGGGCGTGTTAAAAACGTGTTGTAGCAGTCTCAACCTCTCAAATAATGTCATCCGACAATGTCATATATATCTTAAAACATACTTAATACGTGTCATCTTTAAAGGTCCAATACTAACGAAAGCGAAAATTCAAATATACTTTAAAAAACACAGAAATAAGTTATTTTTAATAAAAAATGAAAGTTGGTATGTAGAAATTCTAAATAAACCACAGTACATGTACAATTATTTTTCTATGTATTATGAACAAAGTTAAAAAGACCTGGGTAGTCATTTTGTCGAATCACTGAGATTTCAACATAATACACATACTTTTCTTCGTGTTCCAAACACTTTCTGTAGATTTTAACCTGCAAATCTTCATTATTTAGTGTCTTGCATAAGGTAATGTACTTGCCATTGAAATAACTGTCACTTAATTTTCGCTTAGTAGTGGACCTTTAAGTATCATAGAATACCCCCTTTTTACATTATAAAATAACAGTTAATAATGGCATTACTAGAAGACTGCTCGCAAGTTCTTTATTTCAGATAACTTTATGACCAGTTAATTTCCGACACAAAAAGAAGTTAGAACAAAGGTACTTACGGTACGAATATACAAAGTAATAAATCTAATCGTTTAAACCCTTTACTAGAGTGGCGTGTAACAACTCTACTATAGTGACGTGACTTTAATCGGCTAAATAAATTAAAATGCTTTTGTAAAATAAGGTAAAAAGTGGCACATTTAAGCCGTACAAAATTTGTAATAACTATAAATTACTACAATAGGTTGGGGAAGGGGTAAATATAAGTATCAACATATTTCATATTCAGTTTCGTAATCGGGTACGAATGATTTTATGAATAACGCTTAAAAATCCCCAAGATTCAGTGGGGGGTACGAGCAAAGTTCACCAGCAAGTACGACGTTTAAAAACATATTTTATTTCATTATAAAGCACAAAAGCAGAAACTATGGTGGCGTATTTCTTCCTTCAAGTGAATTATCTTACGTGCGTGTTAATTATCTAGTTAACCACTTTTTAGTTGCTTACACTGCAGGTATGAGACCTCTAAATACATTTCCATAGACTTACATTGTAAGGTTTTCTTCCGGTGCGACTACCCAAAATCTCACCGACTGCTGAAATGAACTTTATTTTGTACCTCATACCTAAAGACTGAACCGATTGCTTTTGTACGCACTTAAAACTCTTTCGAATCATAAAATAACCATTCCTGAACCAAACTATAGCTTTGATTTAATATGCATAGCATCACGATGCAATATATTCCTCCATATTGATGACCAGGTCGAGACGATTTCGTGTGCTGCTGCTGAGCTTTGAAATAATTTGTCAAATTGCTTCAATATCGGTTGTCATATATGTTTACTTTGCTTTGCAGAGTCGAAAATGTGCGTGGACAAGGGTCAGAGTGTTTATAAAAATATATGTATTTACTATTTATTACCCCTGCCCCTTCCAAAAATATGAAATTTTGAAGAAATTATGCCTTATTTATCACAAAATAGTGTTCTAAAAAGCTGGATATAATAAAAAATTACATCAAAAAGTACAATAGAATTAAGGCTGTACATACGCATACCGTATAAACAGGCTTGTTAAGTAAAAACCAAAAAATAAACATGTAGATGTGTTACGACTAGGCATGAAATTTTAATTCAAATAGACGATATCTGACGCGATGCATCCCTCTGAGGCCAAAAAAACGTAATTTAATTTTTTAAACAATTTTAGAGTAATATTCGTATTTCTGAGACCGAAATTGCAAAAGCGACAAGAAATGATGCATATTTAACAAAATTCGTATTTAATTTAATGAAAAACAACAAATTAGCTACAAAAACTGAGCAGATTTTTTCATAAGTTGGGGTTTATGGCATTTTTGTAATTAAAGGGAGGTAATTCAAAATCTATATTGCCCCGGGATATTTTGTCACATTTTGTGATAAGAATTACGTCGATTTTTGTTAAATTACAATTCTAACACTGTTTTCACGCAATTTCATGGCGACTAGATCTATATAACACATTTTAATTACAACAGTATGCGTGTTTGGTATGTTTACAGCTCGTGAAAGTATCTAGATAACCTTGTTATTTTCCCACAGAAATCTGAGGGTGAGCAGCTTTAAAAGACAACTTTAAATATTTGACATCAAAATTTACTAAGGACATATAGGGCTTCTAACTTTCAAAAGTACACACCCATGTTTAAATGATGACAGCTTTTGAAATTAAAAACATGGCACCTGTCTGAAAATAGAAAAATAAAATTTGGATATTTTATCAAATTATTGTTTAAATTTTTTAAAGATAGCATTTGAAATGAATTCAGAATTATTATTTTTTTACAAACTTATTTGTTTTATATGAAATAATAATTCTTACCTTCGCGTTAAGTAACTAGTAATACCAGCTTAATATTTGCGAATTATATCTGATTGTCTCGAATCAAAAGTAATTCCATATTTTGATTCGAAACAACCAGATACCATTCGCAAATATCAAGCTGGTATAACTAGCTACTTAACGCGAATGTAAGGTAACAAACTTATGGCAGAACTGTGCCACCATATAAAACAGATATTGTCTACGGCTTGATAACTAAAATCCCCAGGTTCACAATGTAGCATAGGCTGTAATATTTATCGATTACACATAGTAGAGTGGTTCAAAAATCGGCACACGCGCAGGTAACCGGGATTTAAATACGACTATATAAGGCTCTCACTGTTTAATGTAACACTACTTATACGGGTATAACTAGATTAAGAGACTTATAAAATTTTATTTGAACTACTAGTGGTGAACATATAGTTAAAAGCAGCTGTAAAAGTAGCATTACACATGTTTCTACTTATAGATTGAATGTAGAATGTTTAAACAGTGTGGCTAAAAGTTCAATAGAGAATTTCTTGATTATTGAAGAATGGTCAATTTAGAAGTGTCAATGGAACTATTCTTTATGTGCTTGTCTAACTAATTGATCGGCTTTAAAACGAAGACATTTGTTTTATCTTCAAGGTGTACCTGGGAATATGCACAGTGGTGAGTATTATTTAAAATCGCATTTACTCTGAAAATATCGTAACTTTTTATTGGAATTAAACATTGTTTTATACGTATTTATTGAGTATACATGCAAACAGAAACACTTCGTATTTTTTCATTCATTCTAACCAAGCTTGAATCATTCGGCTACTGTGCATGTATTTATAAATTTGACGAACGCTTAAAAAATGCTGTATTAGTCATCATAGTCTTGTAAGTAATCTGGGACGAATATATACTTAATATTATTGCTCCATAAGTAATAGAAGCGAACTTTAACGTGACTATGGTCATTTAGAAGGGTTATATTATTCCAACAGAAGGTATGACATTGTATTGTTTGCGGGAAGGTGTTGTGTTCGGGGAGGGAGGGGCGGGGGGGGGATTCATTACAATCCGGCAAAGACGCATAGTTTATATGACTTTATTCCGTGAGTGCCCGGAGAGCTGACTCGGGGAGAATCATTGACCACAAAGAGATGCATGCTTACATTTGTATATTGTTATGAAAGACCATGAAAAGTTTCCCATTAGAAACAGGGAGCAATCTGCTGTCTCCCGCTGTTTCGTTTTAGAAGCTTTCGGTATTTAGTTCTTTTAAATATACTGTGAAAACTAGCGCGAAATTTTAGAAAATTGCTCAAAACTAAGTACATTTATACTGACGTATCGATTGCCAATTGTAAAGTAGTTCAAAAATCGGCACACGCGCAGGTAACCAGAGTTTAAGTACCACTACACTAGGATTAAACTGTTTAAGAGACAATATCATAGTACAGTATACACCGGTATAACTAGTTAATACATAAAGCTTCATTAGCAGTACCGACTTCCCCTAGACAAGAAAATAGCAAATCACAATTGAATTAAAGCAAAATAATATTAATAGTAATGCAAACAGACATACCAAAAAAAAAAAAATAAGGAAGCAGTCTTCATTTATTTTCAAGAAACTTTACCCGGAATTTCTTAAAATTCTTTTGAGAGAAACTTTTTTCTGGAGCTGGGGAATAGATAAATATTACATGCTGGTATGTTCTGAGGGATTTATTAGAGTTCTGGGATTATATAGAGGATAATTGTTGGTTTTTGTGTAATATTAGTTATAATCTCATAGAGTGGGCACCAAAAGTGATATTTTAGGAGTGGTGTAGCAACTGTGAAAATAGTTACTTTTGGTGTTCACAAGTGTAATGATCATGATATTAACATCGAGACCAACAATTTTCCTGTTTATTTTATGTTTAAAACTCTACTTTTGTATAATCTACGTAGAAAATAATGCTTTGCATTACAGCAAACACATTTCTCCTTAAAGTAAATCCACATTGGACTCGGGCCTTCAAAAGTTACCCAGATAAGGATGAATGAGTCTACAGGGGTGGGGTGGGGGGGGGGGGTGCACTGGCAATCTTATGGGTAAGGGAGAACATTTTACCTGGCGAGTCGAGTTATCACCTGGCCACCTCATGGGTAACTCCATAAAGGAGAACGTTTGACACAGCGAGGGGACTGATCAAATCTCACGGTTATTGAATATGAAGTAAAGGTCAAAATGAAACAAACAGTCCCAGTGTCCTGTTCAATGAAGTGTAGTGCACAGAGCGGTCTGAGCCTATCAAAATAGTTTATTTAGAGTAGACTTAAGGTTTGATACTCGGATATTTCAATCCAAACAAAGGGTGTCCATCATGGACATACTTAGCATTGTTTTCATAGGGTCAGATCTTACAGTACTTATGCTTTACACTGTCACATTGAACTGGATGAGTCGACACAATTACTGTGTTCACTTTTTATTCATTTCTGATGTGATCTGAACCCATTAAGTACAAAAATGTATTATGCAGTGGTTTTTTTTGTTGTTGTTGGAATGTGATGGCAGTAGCAATGTAACACAAGTAATACGTTACAGGACGAGTGTCACCAGAGCAAGCTGACGACAACAGAGCTAGTTCTCCGGCAAAGGAAGCCGGCGTCAATAGAGTTAATTCTCCATCAACGTCTTCAGATAGCTCTGTAAGTAAAAACAGTCCGCCTCCATCATACGAGGACGCCCAAGAAATGAAAAAAACTCCTCTAAAAACTGATGCCAGTGTTGCGCTTAATGGATTTCCTGTAGACGAAGGCCATGCCAGTTATTCAAAGGGCAAAGGTGACAAAAAAGATGAAGATAGTGACAGTAAAGATGAAGAGAAGAAAGAAGAACAACCAATGGTTGGACTATTTGAAGTGGTAAGAGTAACGAAATTAAGTGACCATCACTGGTGTACATAAATTGAGAAGAGTAATATTGATATCCAGTGGAGCACACAATATTTATGCAGAATATTTGCAATGTCACCCTTTACTTTAATGTTACCGAAATACAAAATACTTCAGCTGTACGACCGGAGTGACCACAGGGTGCAGAATATTGTTGATTTAAGATTTATCACTATTTTTGACTATACATGTAGATTCTATATGATACGCTTTTTTAAAACTCCAGTATAAAAATGCAGTTTTTATTAGCGAATTTAAGACATTCGTGAAATTTTGTATGCAAGCAATAAGACGACGTCAGGATCATAATATCATGACCTAGATAGGATGTGGTATAGATCAGATGTCACATTACTTCTTATACATGCGCACAGTTTGTATTTTGTACCTTAAATGTATTCACGCTAGGCTAACAGGTATAATACTATTATACGCTTTGTGAATTTTATCTTTTCCCCAACATTTTATTTCAGTTTCGTTACTCAAAGAAAAAAGACAAACTGTTTATGATATTAGGGACGTTATGCGCTATGGCTCACGGCACAGCCTTCCCACTGATGATCATTGTGTTTGGGGAGATGATTGACCTATTTGTAAACTCTGGCAAGTATGCAGTCATTGTAGACCAGCTGGTGACGCTCGGGACTTTGGCGAAGCTGAATTTCACGTCTAGCCAAGTGATAAAGGACCCAGATCTGCTTGAGTAAATATTCTTAAGTCATGTTAGTTACATGTAGATTTTTATTCCAAGAGGTTAACATATTGTTAGAAAGATTGCGAGGAGTCTCGAAACAAGCTTGAACCGATTTGAGTTATATGATTGTATAATATGTACGAAATAGGTTCTAGTTGACTTAACTAAAATGGCGCATGTCTCTGATACAGCATATTATTTCCAGTATATCTGTTTGTTAGGAAACACTGGCTGGTATGACGCTGACTACCAACAAACTAATAAATTAACTCTAGCTTAAACGAATTTCCCGAAGTAGATCAATAGAAGCTAGTGTAAAATATTGCTTGTCAGATAAGGTTTTCTTGAGTCACATGAAAATTTCCGCGATAGATAATCAGTGTCTGTTGCATTTTATGATCACCACAAAATTATTTATTACCATTATTAGTGTTTGCAGTCGTCGGTATTCCATTCTTCGGAATGATTAGGGAAAGGTATGGTACACAATTCAAGTTTATAAATAATATTTGGAATCTGTAGAGAAGTAGAGCATGAAGTATTGACCTGTCATCTGTACTGAAACATTTGTTTACACTTAGTATACTTTACAGCATACTTTCAGGTTTGATTTAGTATCTTAGTTAATAGCCTTTATATATTTGCCAGGGCATACGTGTTCAAATTTTGAAGATATATCTTTTTACTGCGATTTTTAAAATGCAAAGTTCGTTTTGATGACAATCGAACATGTATAAAATTTATTCCATGCTTAATGTTTTTGATGCATAGTATTAATGTAACTTCAGTTCCAGTGGCGGGAAATGCGATTTCATACGCGTGCTTTAGATCGAATTTTAGTTAAGTTTAAATTAATTTGCTTTACATCGGTAACGTACGTAAAGCAAGGTTTTACAATTAATACCGTTATTAACTGCTCCTGATGATTGAAGTTTTGACCTGTACTCGATTGTAAAGGTTGTCGTTAAATGCCGCTGCCGGGATTCAAACCCACGATCTCCAGGGTAGGAGTCCGACGCTCAACCTCTACAATTTTTTTAACAAGATGCATACATGTACATTTAAACTTTGAATGACACCTATGCACCAATGAAATATTAAATAACCCAGAATTTACCAATTAATTGAAACATCTACTCAGTTTTATAAATTGTGTCCATTATCAGGTCGCATATATCGTTTATAACGACTGACACGAATGGTACAGTAGACACAGATGTCATCCAGAAAGCAATCGACGAAGATCTTCTGGAAGTAATGCAGAGATATGCCATCTATTTCATAGGTACATGTACACACCATTTACTTCTTACTGGCAGTTCATCTTGCGTTAATTTGGGCAAAGAAGGATGTCTTAGTCCAAGCACTTTCTTGCAATTGACCGGAAAGGTATACTTCTACCGGAAGAGTTGAATCTCACCGGGAATCGAACCGACACCATTTATAAGAAAGTGGTCAAAACCCAACAGCTCTACTATAACATGATGAAATTTAAATACTTAAAGTTTCTTAACTACACGTTTTATTAAGATAAAAAGCTTTTAATACAAAGCAACGTGTTCGAATTCCTAGCATGAGAAGGAGAGATTGTTTTTCCATGTTTATATATACATATATATATATATTTCCAGCAATCGGTGGCGGTGTCATACTACTAGGCTATGGTCAGGTGATGTTCTGGATGACTGCTTCAGAGAGACAGACACACAGAATACGTAAAAATTGTTACAGAAATGTCATGAGACAAAATATTGGCTGGTTTGATACGCATGAATCTGGAGAGATAAATTCCAGATTGACTAGGTAACACTTGTTCTGTTCTTTGTACATTTGTATACATTATATATTTTATGGATACTGCTCGTCATTGTAATGTCGTTTTGTTATTCCCCTGTATCTGTGCAAGTGCGGATCCGAACCAATTCAGTCGGAAGTTACCGATTTAATGAAAGCTAAATTATTACATGTAATGTAGATCAATTCCCAAGAATCAAACTTAACATGACGCCTATATAATTGTTGATATGCTTTTTGCAGTGACATTTCTAAAATTCACGATGGTATCGGAGACAAGATTGGTACATTTGTGCAATGGTTCACGGCATTCCTCACTGGTTTCACGGTCGGCTTCGTTTATGGCTGGAAACTTACTCTGGTGATCCTTGCAATCAGCCCATTGCTAGCTGGCGCTGCTTTCGTTATGTCAAAGGTAAGTCGATAATTACTGGTAAAGTTTCCTGCGGTATAAATATTTCTTATTGTTTTCTTTTTCTAAAATCTGGTCCAGAATATGCAGATATTAATTGTAAACTCACCGATTGTGGATAGAGTAGGTTCATTTTTCTTCCTAAAATCGATGTTAAATTGCATTGCTTGTCCGTCGGTCCATCCACCTACCTGTCTTTTAGAAAGGAAGCCATGCCAATCAGAATTTACAGCACCAATAGAACGATATCCACCAATGCTAGAACAATTACATACATGTCCTTAGCAATAATGTTTGCTATAATTTAATGAATTTATTAATTTCAATATGAGGTATAATGGAAAGGACCAGTTAACTTAATAAGTGGTATTAGTGTTGTAACAAGTACCTTCGTTATGTACGTGTAATGTTACAGTTGGTAGGTTTGGCATCTGGCGCAGAACTTAAAGCTTATGCAAAGGCCGGTGCCGTGGCAGAGGAAGTACTTGGAGCTATACGTACAGTCGTTGCTTTCGGAGGTCAAGAGAAAGAATGTGAAAGGTAAACAAACAAGTTATTCAGTTGATTATTTACGTATAAGTGTTCATACAATAAGAAATGTTGACGGGAGCGGATAGTTCAATCAATACACTCAATGGCTGAACTTCAGTTCCAGAATCACTATGGTGACACCTACTCGCAAGATACGCTTATTTTGAATTATTTTTATGTAGAGTCTAAGAGGTCGTATAACGATATAATTACTGGAATTGTATATTAAGTGGCGGTATATTTTTTTGTCATTCTTTAACAAAGCATTTATATATCGTACTTACTGCTACGAACTTAGATTGCAGATTTATTTGTTGTCCAATGAAAGTAAGGGGTTTATTCTGTATTTCTTTGGTGTAAATTCCATAGAACAACATAACCTTAAACTGAATTTTAGTGCTCAGCCAAACTTGTTCTGTAGAAATATTGACTACTCTACTCTATCGTCTACTTTTCTTTCTTCCACGTTACGGATGAACACTTATAAAAACATGGTGATGTAGCATGGATGACTTAAAATATTTCTGTATAATTTAGAATTACCTGTTCGTCGTTTTACTTGATGACAAATAAAAGTATCCGCTAAAACACAGCAAAATGTGAAACAAAAAACGAAGGATAGACTGTAAAATTATTTAAAGTAAAAAACACAACCACAGTCGCATGTCATAATATCAGCTAGTATAAATCAATGATCTGATAAAAAGAATTTTAATAGTGTTATATTTGATTTAGACCTATTTCTTGTTTAGTCGTTCTATTGCAAATAGAAAGGTCGGTATAGACTTTTATTTTCTGTAGAACAAATACGGATGAAAACTAACATGCTTTAGTGGGAACTTTACTTGTCATCCAAGGAAAACGCCATTTTTCTACTTATTTATCAATCGCGCTCGTTGCTACTGACACAGTGGGGTATTTTGAATTAATTTGAACATATAACAGGTTAATAGTCGTTCCATTAAGGTAAGACATGGAATAGATGCCCACTAAATGATATTTTGTTTTATATGTTAATGGCAAATGGTATTATACCCAGTATATATACATGTATATATCGTCAACAGTTTCAAATACCTTCATTACACACAAAATGTGACCTTAATCAAGCACTAGTTTATTTCTGTCAAAGCAGTATACATAGCCAATAGTAATAAAGCTATAATAAATAACAGAAACTGTCCCGAGTCCTTCGAGTCATTAAACTCAAGTCTTTTATGAACATTTTACAACTCTTTCATTTGAATCTATGAGTTGAGATGAGCTTTGATTGAGACATACTTTTGATAGAGATATTTGTCAAAGGGAAAAATGGCGTCAAGAGAAAAAAGACCTCTCTCAATCTTAACTTACTTTTATACGTCTAGCTGGTTGGATACATTAACAAATGAATGCTCTTATTTAAGATACAATGGAAACCTCACAGAAGCAAGAGATCTAGGAATTCGGAAAGGCCTGATAAATGGTATATCCCTTGGCTCTGTTTGGATGATAATGTTTCTAGCATATGCCCTGGGCTTCTGGTATGGAGCTAAACTGGCTAGGGAGGAATCTGACGTATACACAATTGGAAATGTCCTGATCGTAAGTTGAGTTTCTTTTTCTTCTGTTTTATACACTAGTTTTAATATTGTCTGTAGGTATTGGTTATTCGACTAACCTATATGAGCAGAATAGACACCTGCAGGACATAAACTACATTTTGTCTTGTTAAAGTTCGCTTTAGAATAATATGGTCTTAAGTGTTTCTTACAAGTTTTATGACCTATACACTTTTCTGGAATCTGTGGTTAAAGCACTTATGACAAGCCATATCTAAAGTCAATAACGGCTAGTTAGATATTTTTGACAAAAGTAATGATGTTGAAAAGTCATAAGTAACAGGAAATTAGGTCGCAGGTGCATAATTAAACCATAGTAAAATCTATAGAAGATATAAAATAATATTATAAAAAGGAATTTTTGCTAATCTGAAAAATTGATGTTTTGCTCTAACGACCGTCTTATCCTAAGGTGTTGATATAGGAATCAGCATTTCTGGTGCTGGCTGTCCGGTTTATTGTGTCGGCTCCATATCTCCCTCAAAGATTTTCACGAAACTTAAATTAATTAATGTTTACCTCGTAAAGACGATACGATATGCGAAGTCAACGGTACGCCTGCGCTGACTTCAGTTTAATGTAATACGTGCGGGTCATTTGTTTATTTACCATCCCTGAAAAGATTGGATCTAATATTCATCTCATTGAGACGACGTGCTAAATCTGGCTCAAAGTCAAGGTCATACTTTGAGGCCAAAACACGAGATTGCATCTCCTAAACCCATTGAAGAATTCTCATCAAACTTTGGTCAAGAGTAAACCACTTCTAGGTTACATATATTGTGCTTGTTTCTATGATCGTGTTTGAAGGGGAAGACTACACTTGTACGGTTGGCAAAGGTCATGTGTCTATATTTCGTGTCAGCAATGCAATTTCTGAATCGCTTGTCATGCAGTTGAACTGTCTGTTGATTGTAACTGCGTGTCATTTTATATAAGATTATATTTGTGTGGCTAATTTCCATATGTACACTACTTTCAGGTTTTCTTTGCTGTTATAATCGGTGCATTCTCCCTAGGAAATGCCGCCCCGCCACTGCAGAGTCTGTCAGTAGCAAGAGGGGCTGCATACACAGTGTACCAACTGATAGAACTTGTAAGTATGACGATAACGTGATAAAAAAATTGTAAAACCTTTTAGAGTGTGTCACATGTATTTTGCATTCTGCAGAATAAAATTAAATGTATGAAAATTTATACTATCTGTACTTTAGTTGCCTCCCATGAAAATAGACAAACTCTTCTCAGAAGTTACTTCCCCTTATTCTGTTCAAATAATTTAGTTTGCACTTATTTTTTTGCAGGAACCACCAATTGACAGTTATTCGAAAAAAGGTCAGAAGTTAGAGAACTTCCAGGGAAGCATTAGGATACAGGATGTACATTTCACCTATCCATCTAGACCAGACACAAAGGTTCATTCATTTTTATTATTATCACATACCAATAATTATACACAAAGTATATACATAGGTCTGTGTTATCTTGTGTTTCATTCAGTCCGTTTGCACGAATCTGATAAAAAAAACTGACAAAAATGTATAAAAAGATATACACGATTGTATATGCTAAATAGAGGTATATTAAATGTACAAAAAGACAAGTAAGAATAGATCAATATTTGTATATAACATGCAACCATGATCGAAGCTCGAACAAAAGGTAGATCTAAGTGTAACAAACCTTCGAGGTTATTGCAACCTCGGTTGTTATCTTTCAATTTAATAAAGATAGTTGTCACTTCAGATATTACAAGGTGTTAATGTGGAAATCAGTAGAGGTCAGACTGTGGCTTTGGTTGGCTCCAGTGGTTGTGGAAAATCAACCATTGTACAACTTATACAAAGGTTCTATGATCCTGAATCTGGACAGGTAACAATTTCCTCAGGACATTCTGTCCTTTACTCTTACCTTATTTGTGACAAGCGATCGTGCCTTTTCAATCAGTGCAGATAATGATCAGTCACGATCCACGCTGTTTGCTATTCAGTAAGTAAACTTTTCAATGACGACTTCTTAAACGTTCGGTGGTTCTGTCTAAATTGTTAATGCCACAAGTTTTATATATGCTTCTTATCAGATAATTATGTAATAGCATACTAGTGTACATGTAAAATGTGAAGTTCTTAACTAGTTCTTTGCATGCCACAATGTTTTATTGATTGAACAAGAAACAAATGTAAAAAGCCTACAAACTTTGATGACATAATTATGTAAGATAAAGGAATTTAATTGATTGTTTAGAAATGTGGCACATTCATTTGCTTAAGAAACTAAATTTTGATAGGAAATTTTTATCAGTCATTCTACAATGTTTTTTTTTTAATTCGGCATGGTCATACTTAATGTTTTTATTTTGTTAAAAATCTTTTAATGTGATAAAAGTGTTCTGATTCAGATTCAGATAGATGGAGTTGATCTTAAGGATATCAATATAAAATGGTGGAGAGAGCATATTGGTATAGTCAGTCAGGAACCCGTTCTCTTTGCTACCACAATCAAAGAAAATATTCGATATGGACGTGAGGATGTCACTGAAGAAGAAATAGAAGCAGCCACAATAATGGCAAATGCTCATGAATTTATCATGGGCCTGCCCGATGTAAGATAAAGAACATTTAGCAGATGTATTTCTTGATTTGTATAGCTCTTCTGATGAGCAAAGTTATTCCAGTTTGTTTGCTTTTTTAACTGTTTGATGTTTAAGATTATTTTCTTATACTTTGAGGAATGTTTGATCATATAGCTGTTCTTTGTAATTGGTATACTTGATACATACGTCGAATGAGACGTGTTCAAAAATAGATTTTAGTTTTAAAGTTTAGCGAGAATCTTATTTTTTGCCATAACTTGTGAAGATGCTATTTTTGTTTGAAATGTGATTACAGAAATATGACACCATGGTTGGTGAAAGAGGAGCGCAACTTAGTGGAGGTCAGAAACAGAGAATTGCCATTGCACGTGCCCTCGTGCGTGACCCTCATATCTTGCTGCTGGATGAAGCAACATCAGCCCTCGACACAGAAAGTGAAGGAGTGGTACAAGAAGCCCTGGAAAAGGTATATTTGAAATTTCAGTCGGTCTTGCAATCTCAAACTACTGCAGTTAAAGAAATAGACCTAACCAAATGTGTAACAATGGTTCATAATGACTTCTCAACCGAGTTAAATATAAAATATCCAAATGTTCAGAAACGCTAGTTACTACTTAAAAGAAGGACTTTAAATGTATGCTAGTTTGTTGGCCTTAATATGCGTTGATTTTTATTTGAAAAAAAAACCAGTTTACGAGCAGGTTTTGGTTTACATTTTTGTTAGAAACTTGTATTGTCAAACGGTTTTTCATTGGGATCTCATATTTGTGAACCAACAAACCGATGAAATCCATAAAAATCAATTCAGCACAAACATTAATTGTGTCATAGTGATAAAGCAAACTGTGTGATACTATTGAACATCATCAGGAGATATGAGAAATTATGCTACGTACATTTTATCAGGTAACAGTAAAGCAATATACACAATATTTACCATACTTACAGGCAAGTCATGGAAGAACCACAATTATAATTGCGCACAGACTGTCCACAATAAAGACTGCTGATATGATCGCTGGTTTCAAGGATGGAGTCATTGTAGAAAAGGGGACACATTCAGAACTCATGACTAAAAACGGAATATACCAAAACCTTGTTAACAGACAGGTAATGTTAAACCTAACAATTAATGGAAATATTACTATACGATACTGTAGGCTTATCAGATATTTGATAATGTCATATCCCATATTGTTGAACTAATTATATAGCAGTATTATCAAGTCAGCTGTTCTTTACATTTCATTGAGAGAATTGACTTCACCATTTTAAAGGCATTTTTAGAATAGACATTACAAGAATGTAATGCAGTGCTCACTGCTGATGAGTATTATCTACTTTATGATACATGAGGGAAGATGGAGTGATATAGGGAACGGAGTGACATACTTTGTCCTTTTTTATATTTCAAATGCCGAAGCACATTTCTCAAAAGTTTATTGCATATTTTGTCATATTTTTCAGAGTACCAAAACAACAGATGGTAAGTTTACATTTCTAGCTTATAGTAACTGCATTTCGGTAAGTTGAAAATAAACAGCAGGTACATACAAGGGGCAAATAACCACCAGTAAATGTCAAAACACACACCAGTTTATGTGTTGCCTAAAGCACTGCTGAGAGAATATGTTTTCTAAATTTTATTGTCTGAGAGAAATGTGGTTTCCTAAACAGAGATTAGATTTTCTGAGCCTTTATGACCAGTATGTATGGATTAAACCAGTCTGCAGGAATCAGAATAGTATGAATCCAGACAGATCTTAGTGTATCTGGTTTAGTATATACGGATCAGACAAGTCTGTGTGAATCAATGATGGATCAAGACCAGTCTTTTTTGTGTTCCGTTAATTGTTCGTTTTGTCCTCGTGTGTTTGCTTTGTATGCTTGTGTGTGTTGGTAGTGTATGTTTTTGTGTACATTTGTGTTGTGTGTGTGTTGTGTTGTGTGTTGTGTGTGGTGTGCCTTGGGTGCTGTGGGGCTCGTTTTGGGGGGCTGCTTTTGGGTCGTGGCTTCCCTTTTTTTTGTTTTTATGAGTCTAGATCAGGCTGGGATTTAGGCTAGAGATCAATCTGTATAAATTTAGACAAGGCTGAAGTCTGTGTGTATTTAGACCTGCCTTTATAAATCCAGAACTGCATAGGTTTACTATAGTCGATATTGATCCCTATCAGTCTGTATGGATCCAGTTCAGTTTGTATCCATCTAGGTCATCATTTGGAGTTTTGCACAGTCATTCTTGTTTATGTTTTAAATGTATTAAATTGCACACAAATAACAATTGTTCCGGATATTTTGTTTTAACTTGAATACACTCGAATGATAATAATATTAACGAAATAATTTCAAGGAAGGTAATTTACATAAATGTTATGATTGGATGGCAAAAGGATAGTTGCATAAATTTTATGTGTATGTATAATTCAGCCTAAACAGATCTTATCACCCTAATTTATGCAGAGTAGTTTGAAGTTTAAAATGTCTGGGTTCAGATTTCATACAGTTACACATAAAATAGATGCAAGTGTTACTTTAGTTTTTAGGTAAAATTTACTTATTTAAAATACTATGTGTCTTTCTCCTTTTATATTTGCTGTCTTTGGAACGTACATAACAACTTACTCCACCAGCTAAAGGTACATGTATACATTGAAAAAAATCAAGAAAATAAAGGAATGGTTTATGGTTCAGGCCGGCTTTTCAGTTAAATGTGGTATTACTAGACAAAGTGTTACTTTTGATAAAAATGTAAACCCTAGATGTACATTTTTTATAAATAGACGTAATTGTTTAATATAAAACATCAAAATCAAAACTGCGGTAAATACATTTTGGCTTTTCACATTTTCAAAAGTTTTACTATAAATTATTGTTTATATGTATTTCTGTACTGAAAATAGAAAGATCGACGTGAGCATAGCGACATGAGACTTTCTGTTTTTCATAGAACAAATATATAGATGAACAATAACATACTTTGTAATCAGCTTAATTTGTCATCGAATGAAATCACCTTTTTTACTGTCCAATCTTCCGCACACTGGAGTACATTGAATTTTATTTTACATCCGGTCTACGAAATTAGTAACTAAAGAAGAAAAACAGAAAATAGTAATTTAATTTCTATGACAAATTTAGCTGCCCACTCAAACAAGCCAAAGAATCTTACCATGAATTTTATTTGCATGCTTGAAGAGAATAAGATGCGTGGTATATGTTTAACTTTCTTTTCTGCTTACTCCTCTTTTGGGCACGAAGATTTACCATTCTCTATGCGTTCATGTGCTCAAATCAGGATCTCAATATTTCATCAAAGGTTTTAT
Source organism: Saxidomus purpurata (assembly GCA_022818135.1). Classification (NCBI taxonomy): domain Eukaryota; kingdom Metazoa; phylum Mollusca; class Bivalvia; order Venerida; family Veneridae; genus Saxidomus; species Saxidomus purpurata. The sequence goes on from JAFMSR010000013.1 coordinate 43,663,968, forward strand.
GTAAAACACTTCGGAATATCAAACAGTACATCAGTTTTGTTTTGTAATTTCATTCAGTATGTGGTACTGAAATAGTGAAGGTAACTTTCGGAGAAGGGGCAAAGCGACATTTCTGCTTCCTTGCTTTTCAGTCTGTAAATTAAGATAAAGTATCGTAGTGAACATAGATTGGTACTGTCCAAATTGACAGGTTGACAAGTCCAGTTTAGCAGCATGAAAGGGAGTAAAACTGGACACATAGAATTAAGTCTAGGACCAGTTTAATGTAGTGATGTAGACAAAAATGCTTACTGAATCAACCGATAGAAAATTGTCTTTATGTAATTTTGTCAGATTATACAAAGTCTAGAGAATGCTTTTTTTTACATGAATATATTGCATTATTTTTCTCCTTATTAATGCAACCTAGAGGAACAACATAGTTTAAAAGGTAATCGGACATAAGCATCTAAGCATAATTTTGAATAGGCGGACATAGGCCCCTACACGTCTTTTCAATGATAGACATTATTAGCCCCTTCATCAAGGCATTAGCTTTCTGATAGCCAAAAAAATATAATGAAAAAAAATCAGTTTAACTTTCATTTGAATTACATTTTGAAAATTTTATACTTGAGTGCTGGGGCTAATATTCGCCTTTGCAAACTTGAAGTTATGGGCTAATGTCCTATGGCTAAAGTCCTATTTCTATGTGACAATATATGTAAACTCAACATTGTACCAAGCGATTTTTATATTATTCTAACTAATACATGTAATGTATTACCACTGTTATTCACATTCATTACATTAAATACATATATTAAAGGTTTGGTTCAGAAAATAAAGCTGTACATTTGTACTTCAATTAGTGACTGTTTACAACAGTTGAATAGGACTTCAGACTAGGTTGTGTGAGAAAGGTTCAGTGTGTGTCTGAACTCGTTACCCATACGTTGCATAGGAACGTTTATTTATCACATACTAGGACGTGTTGACACGTAAAATTCTTAGCCGTTACAACCACTCTCTCTTTCTGACATTAATACTTCACTTACATGATAAGATGAGAGACAGTTGTCTGTGACTACTCAAAGGTTTCAGTTTGTATACTGCTCTGATGTATGTCTTCTACAGTGGTTAGAAACTATGCTAACATTAAAGCTGTCATTTACAGATGATGAGGCAGAGATGTATGATAAACCTGCCGAGAAAACACCAAAGAAAGCCCCACTCGCTAGTCAACATTCAATGAAAACTCTGCCAATAGGTAAAAAGTCTGATGAGAAAGATAATGAAGACAAAGATGATAAGGTATGTTCTTTAAATTGTCACCCAGAATAATGACCAGAGCTAGCGGAGCTGGCAGTTTTATGGACATGGCTAGCATGACACGACTATTGACATGACTTCATGGATATAATGTAACATGACTATTGACATGCCTTACGTGGCTATTGGTGTTATTTTGCTATTGGCATGCATTACGTTGCCATGGGTATAACATCATTATTGAAATGCGTTGTATTGTTATTGATGTAACATGAAATGAACATAGTTTACAATGCTATCGGTGTAACATGACAATGGACATGGTTTACATTGCTATGGTTGTTACATGACAAGAAACATGGCTTGCATAACTTAGGATGAGGCTCTCATGACAGGGGCTTGTGTCTCGTATTGATGCAGGCCATATTCATATGACTGAGGTTGTAGCTCATGACCATGGTTCTGTGTAAAATTTCGATTATTGAATTTGGGTGTGACTTACATAGCTGTTGTCGTTGCTAGCAAAACTATTGGTCAAGCAGATAACCAGGAAGACTTGGTTTCAGCCTAAAACCGGTATTGGTATGTAAAATCCATACTTACATAAATAAAAAGGCAATCTGTAACAGAGGGATTGGGTGTCTCATATATTTTTGTTGTTATTGAGAATGCACTCTGGCTGTTGAGATAGAGTCATAATTTTGCAAAGTCAGTAAAGACTTTAATTCTTCTACTTACATAATATGATATGACTGTCTTAAATTTAAGAAAAAGGACGAAGTAAATGCTGGTCTGGGAAGAGTACTAAAGATGAATGCCTCGGAATGGTGGGCTATTATGTTGGGATGTTTTGGCAGTATTTTCAATGGTGGACTTATGCCTGCTTTTGCTATCATTTTTGCTGAGATTCTTGGGGTATGTTTTATGTTCCTTTTTTAAATTTGTTCGTTTTATCTTTAGAAAGAATTAAACCACATAGTTTGTAAATATAATATGATTATATAAATGTCTTTGAAAGAAGACAGTTCTGTTGCGTCGAGATACAAAACAAGTCTTGGGGTTTGTCTAGCTTGATAAGTCGAGGGTGATCTGCTACTGTCTGTATGTTAATTTCAAATATCAGTACTACTTTATCTTATGTTTTCTAAGAACGTTTGACCTTCTGTATTATTGTAAAAATGGATATGAACCGTGCTACCTACTCTGTTGTCGAGTAGTTAAAGTCGCTGAATTGTCACAGGTTTGAGACCAGGTACCAACCTGAACATGTTTGTGAGGGTTGGAATCAAGTACTGACCTTCCTGAGACTAACTGTAAATTGCCTGCTTGTGTGTTGAAACAAACATTAAACCCGGATTGTCCCCAGAAAAAAAAAGATTATATTTAGTTTTGGTATTAACATTGTTGGAGACAGTGGCATATAAAGAGTTACTTAAACATGTACATAGAAGTTGTAAAAACAGATATTACAAAGTTACAGAAGGAATGTAATGAATATGTTACGTATATTAAAGGTGTTTGCTAAACCCAAAGATGAGCAAGAAGACGAGATTGTTAAGTATGTTCTGATGTTTGTTGGCCTGGCAGGAGTCAGTTTTATCACGTACTTTCTACAGGTAAGTTCGTTTAGAATGTAGTGTCAATTGTTCGTTATATTTGGGCTATTTTAGAAGTTACAAAAAAGAATTCATTATGACAACTAGTTCCATATCACTAGGTAAATATGTAAACGTAAATAAGGTGATGCGAAAAGTTTAATATGATTTGGCTCTACTTCAAATAATGATATATGAAACATGCATTGAAACCAGGTTCAAACCCTCGCGGGGTTTCGAGAACAGAGCCAAGCCTACGTTAAACATTTGAAGTTTTTATTTCAATGGTATACCTATAATAGTTAAATACGGTTATGTTAATTGGTGTTCACATCAGTAGAAATATAGCTTTCGTGGGATAATGGTAGTCTGCAAAGGGACTTTTGGAACTTCTGTAGACTGCTTTTGTTGTAGAACAAATGTATACTGTACTTAATGTAAAACGGACGCAAACTTTCAAATCCTTCTGTTGCAAAGCTAGACCTAAATGAAATTTGCTGGAAAGGTTTCAGTTTCATTTAGATTAAATAAGGATAATTTGAAATTGTGAAATTTATCGTAAGGAAAGATAAAACAGGTCATCAGCATTTCTAAAGACAACTATTATATTTTGCAGATTGAATCACTGTAGGTATGTTTCAGTAATTCTTCATCAGTGTCTCAGATACAGGTATTTGTATATGGTTATTTCAGGGCTATATGTTTGTATATGGTTATTTCAGGGCTATATGTTTGGGCGATCGGGAGAATATCTCACATTGAGGCTGCGATCTCTCTCTTTCAAAGCATTGCTTAGACAGGTTGGTAGATAAGTACATATATAAATCTAAAGTGTCTGTTATGTCATGATCACTTTGTATTTTGTGACAGCTTGAATAGAGTAAAGAATAGAGTTAATAAGTAGATAAATAATGTTGAAGTTTATGAGCTAGTGTGATCACCTGTTAACCATTGCCTTCAAAGAATTTACATCTTATTAAGATCTTTACACCCCATATGAACCATATAGATGTGTTATTGATTTGTCGAGTGTTTATGTTGACAAAGGCGAGCAATATATAGTCATCACGGCACTCAATGTTACTGTACTGACAAAAAAGTCATGTAATGGGGTTGTGTAACAAACTTAGAAATTGGCGCATTGTTATCAATTAATATCTAGTTAAAGACGTAACCATTTCCTATGACGGATGCTAGCAAATAATAGTTTTTTTGTCATAGTAAAGCTGTATAGTAATGTTTTTTCTTCTAACTGCACATACGTTACATACGGAATATGATTCTTTTAACAGGATATATCTTATTTTGATGATCATGACAATAGTGTTGGAGCACTGTGTACACGACTTTCAACAGATGCGTCACAAGTTCAAGGCGTAAGTATATGTAAGGCAATTACATAGTCTTGGGATATACAGAGGGCAATGTGGGACAGTGCCACTTCAGCCGGCGGAATACAGATGTGATAAGACATGTCCTCTGAAATCGGTACACGGGATACACAAAACCTTATCTGTGACACCTTCTGATTGAATAACACAGGGGCTGAATAAATCATGTAGATGGTGCCATCTTTTCATTACGTTCTTCATACAATGATATTTTCCTGGATAGTATGAAAATCCGGTTTTAAGGTGTCTAAGCCCGTTGTTAGTTTCCGTGAATATACAAGGAGAAGGGAAATCATCCTCACACATTTACTCAAGAGACATTCTGTCAGATTTTTCGAGTAAATCTGTGATTTTAAGAAAATATCCTATCACGAAGTTTTCTTGTAATATGATATTGTGGTGCATATTTTCTACAGTTACACAAAGAGATTAAAAAAGATACTCATTTGTTGCTATTATTTGGAAGCTTTGTCAGAATAATTTTACCTTGCTCTATTTACAGGCTGCAGGTGCGAAGCTGGGATCAAGTCTGATGGGTGTATGCAGCATACTAGCCGGTCTGATAATTGCCTTCATCTACAGCTGGAAACTAACACTGCTTATCATTGCATTCCTCCCTTTCATCATGATAGGTGGAGCTCTACAAATGCAAATGCTGGCTGGCGCTGCAGGGAAAAACAAGGAAGCTTTGGAGGCTGCTGGTAAGGTAAGTAACTCGTAACAAGTTGTTTCTTATCGTAGATCATAGTTAACTTTCACAATAATTAGTTCTAATACTATTAATAGCCGTAAGTGTTTTGACGAAAATGAACTTTACACATCAAAACTTAATTGAACTTGCTTGCCAAAATATTTGGATCAGTTTAATTGGGAGTGTCAGAATTTTAGATTCTAGATTGTGGCGAAGATCCTAGAAAACTTTACCATTCCCTTTTGTGTGTATCTGCCTGTTTGCTGGTTGAAATGTTTTGTATGTATGTTTGTATATGAACAAAAATATAATTAAACACAGATATGTGTTTGTTGAAAAAATAAAAACATGCTGTATAGAAATCTGTCTCACGAGTTCGTGCATTGTTTGTTTTCATTTTTATTGTAAAAGTACACATGCATGTTTATTAAACAATAATGCTCCCTTGCAGATTGCTATAGAGTCCATAGAAAACATTAGAACTGTTGCGTCTCTGACGCGTGAAAACATGTTCTACAAAAAGTTTTGTGCCGAACTTGAAATACCATACAAGGAGGCGCTGAAGAAAGCTCACGTTATTGCAATCTCATTCTCGATCTCTCAAGGAGTTATCTTCTTTGCTTATGCTGCATCATTTTGGCTCGGTGCCTACCTGATTAGAGAGGGCGAACTAGATTATGTCGCTGTTTTCAAGTAAGTAATTGTGTTGGATAAACATAAGACATAAAAGAAAGGAAATATATGGTCAAACAGTATGCATGCAATTACTGTTAATTATATCATTTGTGTTTTGCATACCGCATTGTTAAGAAGACATAACATCTTCATAATTGAAAACAGAGAAATTTCTTACCTGTCTTTTTAGCTATGGTTGGCTATTCGAACCACTCGCCGTCGGCGTCCGCCCAGCGTTAGTCCGGCGCGTCCGCCCGGCGTTAGTCCGGCGAACGATGTCCGTCCTTTTTTTTCAAACGACCTCTCCTCTGAAACCACTCAGACAGTGTTGATAAAACTTGGCAGAGATGTTTCTTGTATAAAGCTCTACTAAATGTTACAAAGAAAACACTATTTCATGCAGAACTTTTGTTGCCATGACGACAAAAAGGAAACACATGAAACTCTTTTTCTTCAAAAGCACACATCCCATAGCTTAGATATTTGATGCGAGGCACTGTCTTGAGGACCACTTTTTAGTTTGTTAAAATCAAGCTCTTTGGATCAATATTGGTCCCGCCCGGGGGATACATAGAAATATACAAATGTATCTATTGTAGAAATTCTAAAAATCTTCTTGTCAGTGCATAGATATTTGGTGTTTAGCATTATTTGATGGTCCTTTATCAACTTTGTTCAAATCATATTACAGGGGTTATTATTGGTCCTGCCGCAGTAGTCACTTGTTTTATAAAGACTTGTATAAGGAAATTCTTTTAAAATCTTTTGTTTAATACTTTAAGGCTTGGCGCCTAGCTATTTTGTGTGTAAGCATAAACTAACGTTCCTCTACCAAAGTGATAAAATTTATATCCTTTCAGTCAAAATTGGCCCCGCGCAAGAGTTGTTTTATATAGACTGAACCCATGGGTCAAAGAGTTAAGCAAGTAGGTGTGTAGCCTTTCACAGTGGTCTTCTTCCAGATTGTTCAAATTATGCTCCAGAGATCACTTGTCTCTAAAAGACTTAGATAAGAAACTTTATTGTCCATAACGGTACGGGGTTTACGTTAGCTATATAATAATTAGTTTATACTTACTTATTTAAGCTCGATTGTGAAGAAAGCTTTGAGCTCATCGAGTCACTGACGCGTCCTCTTCCTGGTAAAACCGGTACTGGTGTCATATGAGGAGGTACGGTCGTAACCTTGGTGGGGTTCGAACCCGCAACATCCGGGATGAGCGGCAGACACTTATACCTCTACACCACCGCTCCCCTTAAAATAATAATTAGCGTCTCTTATTCGTCGTTCAATATTCAACCAGGATGACTTTGACTATGACCTTTTGACAGACCTCATTGTTTGTCAAGTTAAGTAAAGTCAAGTCATAATCCTTTTATTCATTCACTTCATGGTGTACATGAATATATGAGAAACATAAATACAAACAATTATATGAGGCTCTAAACAATATTGGTAAGACGAAAATTGTGATATATGCTACTTTAATATGTATTCAACAATTAAAGTATATACTAAAGTGCTGAGTCACAATATATTGAGAGATCTTGTTTACCTAGAACTAGAATTTCATAATCTAGAAAGCATAGATTTAACAATTTTGCACAGCTTCATAAACTCTGTTATTTACCGTCACTTATGTATAACGTTTTAAGGTGTTAGGTCGACGGTATTAAAATGGTTTAATATATCTGACACGTTCTGCATAAAATATGTACATTTCAACAAGTAATGAAATTCATCTTCAATTTTATAGCAATAGTTGCATGTTCTTTAATTGATCGGGGTTTCTATCCATTTTCCCGTGCCAATAGGCATTCTATGATTTCTTGTTTCTATTGAAGATAACCATTTGCTTATAAAATAAATCCTTTAATTTAACGCGTACTGTCAATTTGAGCCAGCTGCCATTAGGAAATAAGTGATCGTGCCAAACATTAAACATGCCATATTAATAAGAATACGTTTTAATATTGTATAACCATGGGTAACTTCTTTGTGCTACTACAGTTAGACCATGTTTGCACTCATGTAATGTTTTTGTTTTCTTTTTCGCACCTTTGTCATTGATGACTTTGAGTTTGATGTATTATTTCAAGAATCACATTGCCTTTACATAGATTTGAAAAGTTAACAATCGTATATAAGTTTGTTTTCTATGACCGTTATGTTGATCTTGTATGACGGCAAATGGTGCCAAGGTGCCCTCTTGTTTTTCTACTTGCACTGAATTTACAGAAACCAGCGAACAGTTACTAGTTTATGTATGTAATTCTTTTATTGCTTACAGGGTATTCTCAGCTATTGTATTCGGGGGTATGGCAATTGGTGAAGCCAGTTCATTTGCTCCAGATGCTGCAAAGGCAGAAGCTTCAGCTAAGGAAATCTTCAAGCTTCTTGACCAAGTTCCTGAGATCGACAGCTACTCAGAAGAAGGCCATAAATTGCAAGAGGTATGTATTCAGTATAGTTCTGTTACCACTTTACAAACCACTGTGCCAGTTTGGTGTAAGTACACAATGACACTGTGATATGCGAAGCAGACTTTCTTGTCTGTTTCATTACTAAATGAACATGTATGAAATAGTACTAACCCAATCACACATTTTACTGAATCTGTCTCTTACAGTAGCCAGATATAAAATTGCAAACGTTATTTCTAGTTGCTGTAGGAATGTCATATCTTTGAACGACTGACTAATTAATTTTCCATATACATTTATATCCTGTACAGTTTTTGACCATTTTGATCAGAATTTGTTTTTCAAATTCATATTAAGAGGGTTTTGCGCTTGAAGAGTGAGGTTAATGTGCTGTCTTTTGTACTTCGGAGAAATCGTATTTTGTGCTTGCAGTTGTTGGAATAGATATTATAGTTTTTACAAGAATGCAATTTTGATCTTTTTCATAGAACACAAGCGATACGGAAGAAGAGGTTAAATTGCTTTCCTTTATCAATCTTGATGTGTTCACAATATCCCATTGTCACATCTCTTCTTTAGCACTAAAACTGCTTCACATAACGTGTTGCTTTAAACTGCCCTTTGCTTGGCTTCTGTAGACTAAAACTACAAGTGTGTGTATGTGTGTGTTTTATACCCAGCACATGAGAAAGAATTTCTCCAAATAAAGATACTGTGTCCTTCAGTCGCACCAAGCTTGCCTGCAGCAAACTGTATAAATACAGAAATATTTTGTTTGATATATTTGAAATGTGTAAATATTTTGCAGGAAGAAAGTGGGTGTAAAATACTGTTTAGTCTAGTCTTACCAGAGTTGCAATTTAAGAATTATAATGCATCATGTATTATCATTATTATACTTGCGTATGTACATGTCAATGTCTACCTGTGATTCGTGACAAGATTTGCATCTAGACATATCTGCATATTTAAAATTTGAACCAATTCATAATCGAAAGGTCCGGTGTTAGTGTAATCTAGTTCACTGTTGGTGCCAATAGTTTACAAAAAATCATTGTGTGTATCTGCAGAGTCAAAATGGTTTGTTTTTTTCTTCTCTTCTCTTTTGCCTGTTTTCTTGTTTCCAAGTTGTGCTTATCTATTGCAAAACAGTAACAAGCTGTATGTATTGTTACATTGACCACTGGAAGCTGACTACAGTCTACAAGGATCATTGTATGGGATCACTGTTGTATACTATTGACTGTTTGCACTGTGGTCATATGTGGTTTCATCTAGTTTAATTTTATGAATCATTTGGAAATTCTAAATATATGACCAATTCGCCTGTGCGCAGTGTGTATGCTTATAGATATGTATGGCTGTTAGCCGGCTGTTTTAAGATTAAATCTGTCCAGGATACTTTTCACTTCTCATCTTAGAAAATATTAAGTAAGGAACTTGCAACTTGGCTTGCTTTTTGACTTGTAAAAGATGTAATCTGGTAATAAAATACCGTTGTAAGTTATGAAGGACAAGTGAGTTTTCCATTTACCTGGAATGTTCAAGTATACACTGAATAGATCAAAGATTATTACAGTTAGAAATTACAATCTTTGCATCAAGAGCTTGTACATCAGAAATAAAAAGATTATCTATTCTGATTACAACCTATAAAGCTGTTTCCCTTTGAGCTTTGTCATAGCTTCATCAATTAAATCATCATGCCGCAGTTTGGTCACAATTCATAATATTTGGCAGTAATTCTCGGGCGATGATTTGTGGACATTTAACCTGGTTCGTCTTGATTTTTCTGTAATAGCATTAACTTTATTACATTATGGGCCTTTGATACAGACAATAAGTTGTCCTTAATGATTGAAATAATTAGAACAAAATAAATAAGGCACCAAGATTTTTTGTATCAAGACAAGACATACTGGCTTATCTAGACATCTTTATAAGTAGTACATTGCATATGTATATAGGGATTCATCATTTGTATCATTTAACACCTTTTCAGGGGAAGTATCGCAGTACTGTTGTTTTCTCTGATGTAACCTTTGTGTACCCAACAAGACCAGACACCACTATACTGACAGGGTTAAACCTGATTGTTCAACAAGGTCAGACGGTGGCACTTGTTGGAAGCTCTGGGTGCGGGAAGAGTACGACTGTTCAGCTTACTGAGCGCTTTTATGATCCAGCAAGTGGAGCTGTCGTGAGTTTCGTATATTTCTACAGGCTGTCTATAATTAACTATGTTCACACATCAGACTGCTCAAAAGACGTTTGTTTGACTCAAGTGTATACTGTATTGACTTGCTGATTAATTATTCCTACGTTCTTTAAGATAATGCAGTTCCCAAAGATACCTAAATAGAGGACGATCTACTACTTAATGAATTACTATATATAAAGTCAGAGCCCCTCTACAGTAATAACATTGCAAATGCATGTTTGAAAGACTTTTAGGGGGTTGGTACACGTTCAATCACTGCAGACCTTAATAAAATACACGACTATACATATTTAGAGACTCTCCTGATGTTAATTTGTTCTCCTGCTTCAAAATACTTCAGTATCTGGATGGCAACAATTTGAAAGACTTGAACCTCCAATGGCTGAGATCACAAGTGGGCATTGTATCACAGGAACCCATACTGTTTGACAGAAGTATTGGAGAAAATATTGCATATGGAGATAATACGAGAAACGTGACAATGGATGAAATAATTGCTGCTGCCAGAAATGCCAACATTCACGAGTTTATTTCCTCTCTCCCTGAGGTAATTGTAATTATATACTGTTTAGGCTGCCGGAATTGTATTTCCTGTCTCCATGAGGTAAATATAATCCAAAACCGTTTAGGCTGCAATAAACTGCCAACATTCACGAGTATATTGCCTCTCTACCAGAGGTATGTTTATCATGTAACTGTTTAGGCTGCTAATCGTGCCATCATTCATGAGTTTATTTCCTCTGTGCTTGATGTAAATATTCTCATAAACTGTTTAGGTTGTCAGAAAGTGCAAGAGCGTACTTCCTTACAATCTGGGTTAAGTTTATGGTTAGCCTTGTTGACTTATGTCCTCCTTACCAGGACTATGTAGAATCTTAGACTGTTCACGCTGCCAGATGTTGCTTCAACATTTAAGCCTTATTTCCTCACTACTTGAGGTCATGAGGTGGTTATATTTATTGTCGACATTTATGAGAGGCGTGTATTTCCACACTGCCTTTGGGGAGTTCGACCATAGATTGTTTAAGCTGCCAGTATTATCAAACGCTATACTGTTGTTTTTGGTTCTGCAACAGGGTCTTTCAAATGAACGTATTATATAATTCCTCTCTTTTCTATAGTTTTGAAAACAATCTACAAAATAAAGCTGACATACCTGTAAATATCGAAGGAAAACATGCAGTTTGAATTTATACCTAACAGTATATTGCTTCACTGTATAGTTCCAGCAAGTTTTAATTTATGGTTTATATATAATCTTCTTTACACTTACTATTTTTCTAGGGCTATGACACAAGTGTAGGAGATAAGGGTGCCCAACTTAGCGGAGGTCAGAAACAACGGGTGGCTATCGCAAGAGCCCTGGTCAGGAAACCTAAAATCCTTCTGTTAGATGAGGCAACGTCTGCCCTTGATACTGAGAGTGAAAGGGTAATAGTTTCTTGTTTTTCCCAAAACTGATGTTAGTATTTGTAAGTACATGTAGCTAGAAAAGATTTCAAAGTGCACATAAAAGCTTTAGTCTTGTTAAAAAATATAAATAATAAATAGTAATAATAATTTTAAAAACCTTGAATTTAGTGTTTAAATAGACCAGTGAGGACTATGTCTGACCTCTTGTGTTTAGATTTATACTTTCATTCAAAACTTGTCACATGTATTGTTGATCTGTAAGAGAGATAACAAGTACTTTAAGATATTTTACCTATTTCTCTTATGATTATTTCTTGTGTAACAGATTGTACAGGAAGCATTAGACAAAGCGAGAGAGGGAAGAACATGTATTGTTATAGCCCACAGACTGTCTACAATACAGAATGCTGACAAGATATGTGTGATACGTCATGGGGTCGTCACAGAGGAGGGGACACATGGCGAGTTGATGAAAAAACAAGGGTTCTACTATAAACTGAATATGGCACAACAAAGGAAAAAGTAGTGAAGTAACGAAGTAAAAGTGCTAGAGAGTACAGTTCGATTGACACATGTGTGAACATTTGAATGTTGTTTTCTATGGTAGTTTTGTGACGAGCCGTGATAAAATGTACCAACGATTTGTTTAAACCAATTGCTTCAAACAATATTAAACTTCTCTGTGATAATTTATTTTAAATTAACAATAACGAAATAAATCGGTACGCAGTAGCAGGAGCAACTAGTGGGTGTAGTATTAACACTGAAATAGTAAAGGATAGTGTTTGTTTGGATCAATGTATTGCACATTCCAGATTTGCATTTGCTTTCATTGCAATCTCATTTTTTATTCTCTTGGTGTAGGTGTGTGCGGGCGTATGTCTGTAGGAGGTTGAGATGGAGAGGGCAAGGGTATTAGGGGTAGGATTCTAAACATTGTTCTGTAGTCTGATGTATAATGAGTGAAAGAATCAAATCAAAAAGGTATTCAAAATACGCAGAAGACTGTTTGTATGAAAAAGTACCACTGTCTTACATTTTCGTTTTGTTCTGTTGAAAAGATGACATATAGAAAAACGTACAGAAAGTATTAAATTACAGATATTTAGACATACATTTATTTTTTTATTGTGAAAAGAAGACAGCCTATTTTGCCACTGCTATGCTTTGGTATGTCGCATGATTGCTTTTGATTAATATTATTGTTATACTAAACAAGAGGTCTACTTAATTCATCAACCATTTTGTAAGCTTCTTACAAGTTCATGTATTTATTTTCTCCCTACCTATAAGCCCTATTGGAAATACATGTAAGCATTTATGTTTGTGTTTTATCAATGTAGGCATAATACATGTACCATATAACTTTGTAATAATGTAATATTTTTGTATAGAATTGTAATATTCATTGACAGTCTTATTCTTTTATCAAGTAGATGAAAAATGCGCAATGTATATTTTTAACCTTTTAAACATATAAGCATACGAAATATGGCCTAAAAATCCAAATCAAATTGGTACTATAAAATATTTAAGGTAATGCCAGAAAAGAGATACATATCAAGATTAGAATGGTACACTTTAAGTATGCAGTAAAACCTGTCTTGCTCATAGTAACGTAAGTGTGCCTTGTATAAACTATCGTAGAAAATGAAATATTCTTGTATTTAAATGTAAGGTCTCTTACAATTTTTTCTGTATTTTGCTTTTATCATGTACATGTATATGAAACATGTAAATGCATTATTCTACTGTTTTACTGAGATGTGTTATATCACATATATATTGTCACAGTCGCGCAGTGGTAGCATGTTCGCCCCAGGATCGGAGGGTCCCGGGTTCGATCCCTACCAGTGCCATAGCGGTTGTGTCCTTAGACAAAACACGAATATTTCCTACATTGCCCCTCTCTCTCTTCGATTGATTTGATGTGGAATGAATGAGAGCGATTAATCTAAGTCATACTGCATATGAAGTATCTAAACAAATGTCGAAAGTGAAGTAAAAATAGCGGATAAGAGACTCACCGCAAGACAAATATTGTAATACTACATATATATGTATTATATGATAACCATACCCCTTGTATGTCATACATGCCTTCATAAGCAGTGCGAACACGAACTGTATCACTGTATCTGTCATTCAGTATAAATACAAAGTCAAAAATACACAAGATCAATTAGATGAAGGTTTTTTGTATGTAAAGTGAACATAAATACATGTATACAGATAAAATGTCAACACATTTACATTGGCAGGTGCTAAAATGAAAGAATTTCAACACATTTACATTGCGATGTACTCAAATGATACAATCTTAACGCATTTACATTTGAATGTACTAAAATTACAGAATTTCAACACATTTACATTGGAATGTACTAAAATTACAGAATTTCAACACATTTACATTGGAAGGTTCTAAATGATAAAGTTTCAACACATTTACATTTGAATGTACATTTACTAAAATGATAAAATTTCAACATTATTGACATGAAAAATACTAATAATTGATTGAAATTCAGATTCTCTAGTTGGAGTAATTTTGTTTTAATGCCAGTGTCATGCCGAACGTCTGCTGTTTGTCAAATTTTTTTATTGTATGTGGATAGTCTCTGTATGTGTACATTCAAGTTTCAAGTTTTATAATTTAATACACTGTCAAATACATGTTTTAGAGTTTTGGAAAATGAGTTGTGTGCCTAGAGAAACTTGTACATGTCTCTGAAAATGTTAATTTTTGTTCAGGAATGGTAACTTCTACAAACACAAATAATTATCTTAATTCGTGAGTTACACAATTTTCATATCAGTTCCCTTACTTTGTTAACAGAATTTTCTGCTGTAAAACTAAGCTAGTGACCGCTACAGACCCGTTCTGTATTGTCTAACATAGTAATGGTTCACAACGCAAACAATTCTACATATGGTCTAGTCAGTTTATTCCGCGATAGTCTACATAGGCCACCAGCCAGTGTACAGACATACTATAAATGTTGTTATCAAAATTCTTTAAGATTACCAAAAACACTACAACTTTAGTCTTGTTAATTTACTCAAATGTTCATAACGATGTATGTTTATTGTTTCATTGCGTTATAAATATGAACAGTCTATTTATTTGTTTGATATAGATGATTTTTGAAACGTTATAAATAAATCTAGAAGTGTTACTATATTTATCATGCATTGCTCCACAAATATTTGGTTTTTTGTTTTGCATTCCCTTTCTATGCTACAATTCATGGATTAATTATGTGTTCTCAACAGGTCTAAAGATTATGTGAAACTCCTGTCTAGAACTACAGAACCAGAAAATGTTTGAAACATGTTTTCAGGCAAACAGACACGGGGCAGAATGTACAATGTGTTGTTTAAGTTGTAGATAAAGATAGTAATAAATATACAGAAAACACTTTCATGGTCTTTGATGTTGACTGTCCAGTTAACTTTCAAATGTGTGACTGAAATACAAAGAATAATGCGTTAACTGCTTTTTCAGGTCCCAGGACTGTATCAGTCTTGTACACATACACTCGCTCAAGAACACACACGCACGTACACACCCGCACACAGACGCACATACACTGTTCTTTCTAACATACATGGGTTTAGAGCTACAGCACACATGTATAGGCAATGTTGGATCGACACTGCCTGACATACCCCCTCACACAGAGGTACATATATCCTATACCATTATTCCGATATATTTCTCGAGTCTAATATCGTGTCTTTCTTCCTATGGACAGGGGTTAACATATTCAGTTTGGTGAAAAAAGAAGAAATATTTTTAAAAAAGATAAACGGCATTAAGCCAATTTGATACCAGAGAGCTGGATATTCCATCCGCACCTGCTGTCAGTCTTAGACCGTTAGAAAGAACGTTTGGACCGACCATCTCATTGGTATATCCACAAATGAGAATGCTTCAAACCGGCGAGTCATGGGTAAATCCATAAGGGGAGAACGTTTCACACAGGTAAGGACACTAATCAACACATGAGTGTATCCGATAGGGAGAACGTTTAGCGCGGTTATAGTGGACCGACCATCTCATGGGTATATCCTAAAATGAAAATGCTTTATCCAGCGAGAAGGAACTGACCACACCATGGGAAAATCCACCAGGGACTGACCATCTCGTGGTAATTGAATATGTAGTAAAGGATGAAATAAAACAAACACTGTCACTGTGTGCTCTCCAAAGAAGTGTAGTGTACAGAGCCTTTCAAACTATAAACTATTTCAACCCGAACATCTTGTGTCCATCACAAAAATATGTTATTATAATTCCATGTCTTTGTTCCCATGGTTAGCCATTGCAAAGGCATTAATACTTATATGATTGTTACATCGCAGTACTAAGTATGTGTTTTACACTGTCGCATTTTATGAAAACATGAAAGAACACGCTTAATGATTTAAAACAATAAACAAGTACAGATACCACTTTTTATTCATTTCAATACAAACTATTCAGGTCAGAATGATACTGGTGGCACCAATGTATTACAAATAATACGTTATATGACATGTGTCGTCAGAGCAAGCTTATGTCAACATGTTAGTTCTCCGGCAAAGCAAGCCGCGGTCAGCATAGTTCTCCAACGTCTTCACAAAGCTATGCAAGTCAAAAACATCCGCCACCATCATACGAGGGAAAACTCCTCTAAAAACTGAAGCCAGTGTTGCGCTAAATGGATTTCCTATGGAAGCCTTGGAGGGCCACTTTTGAGTTTCGACTTACGGGTGTTTTAACTTCTAATTGACTTTTAACTTATGCCTCCCCCCTCCCTTTGACTTTTGACCTTATGACTGCTACTTTCAGACACTTTTAAGAGGAATGGTACTGCTAAAAGCATAATGATCTGCTGTGACAATATAAACTGGGATTCGAACCTGTATTAAGGTTTTAAAATATTTTTTCGTAGCACTTGTTTGCTGTAAATAAATGAACTAAGTTACTTTTTGTCTTTGTCGTTTATTTTGTATCAATGAGCCGTGACGGCGCGTCAGGAGGCGACCCCCTGGCCCCCGTAGCCCCCCCAGCGGGCGGCGACGCAACTCTCGGCTCGGGAGGCCTTGTGGGTGTCTTCTTTCTTTAATAATAATAATAATATAATAATAATAATAATTTTTTTTTTATTTAAAGACGCCCCCCATTAAGCATAATGTACTAAAGCAACATATTTCTTATCTACCATGAGACCTTCTTTTAATAATGATAATTACAATTGAGACTTTTTTTAAGCTTAAGCGTCGCCAATGGCCCCCCGAAGGAACTGTAAAAAATTGAATTTTTTTGTTGCTATGGTAACTTTTTAAAATTACTTTTTATGTTTTTATGTTCTATATGTTAATATCACAAGGTATACCGAAGGAATTACGTGCTGTAATATGTATAAGTATTTGTTATATTGTTGGGTCCTCAGTAGCAGGTTCCTAGTATTACCTGAACCTGCCGCTGGAGGTCCTCTGAGGACCGTGTTAGGGTTAGGGTTAGGGTTAAGGTTAGTTAGGGTTTCTTTTTTCATAGTGCAAGTAATAAGTCAAAGTCAAAAGTCAAAAGTGATAAGTAATAAGTCAAAGTCAAAAGTAATAAGTCAAAAGTCAAAAGTGATAAGTCTAAATCATAAGTAATAGTCAAAAGTCAACCCAAAAAGCGTGTTAAAACACGTTTTATTTTGTTACTATTGACACAAATGATGTAACTTTTATATATATATAATTGATTTTATTAAAATCTTTTAAATAGAAATTGTATTTATTGAGTGTTGACGTGTTTATATTGTTTTAATAAAAACGCCAAAAGGCTACAGTAGTTCTAGTCATAAGTCAAAAGTACGGCGTACAAGTCATAAGTCAAAAGAAAAACCGCAAGTCGAAACTCAGTGGCCCTCCAAGGCTTCCATAATATCCTGCAAAGAAAGGCCTTGCTAGTTATTCAAAGGGTTAAGAAGGTGAAAAAAAGATAAAGATATCGACAGTAAAGAAAGAACAACAAATGGATGGAATGATTAAGTTCGTAAGTCACTGATTTATTTTTTTCAATTAATAAACTTTACACAAAAAACAATAAATGACCACCACTGGTGTACATAAAATGAGAAGAAAACTGTCAATATTAGAATGGAGCAAAAATATGTAGAACAGTTTCCTCAAGGTCGTCCCTTATTTTATTGTAAGTGAAATACTAAACACATTCAGCATACGAACTGAGTGATCACATAGTGACAAATTGTGAACAAATATATTTATACATTTGCTTTACGATTTATCCCCTTTTGTGATTGTGTATGATACGCTGTTTATATATCGGCAAAAAACTATTATGTTTAAGCGATTGTTTGACGCCGCCAGGCATGCCAAAAAATGGATCCATGTACCCGAATAGTTTCGAGAGAAAATCAAATTCAAAAACATCATTTTTCCACAATTAGGCTCTCTGGGACATGACGCTTGATGTGTACACAAACTAAAGAGTAACTTTACGTAAATTAAACCTCTGATTGAAATGTACAACAAGATATGATATTTTAAATGACAAATTGAAAGTCACAATGAACAGATTTTTTGCAAAAGTAGTGCTCATACCTGAATATTGTTTTATTTGTTTAATTCATATTGATAATGAATTATAAATTCATTCTATCATTTGCCTCTCTTAATAAAAAAGAGATATACACATTTATTATGAGTTGTTAAGTTAGAGTGTACGTTTTATTACTTGCTTGATAAAAGCATACATGTACATAATGGTTGCAAATCAAGATTTAGGTTATTCATTTTATCAAAAAATGATGAAATGTTTTGTTAATGAATGTCCAGTATATAATCGAACCGACTCTATTAGAGTGTTGTTTTATAGAGATATTGCTTTTAAATTTCAACCATATTTCAGTATTAACAAGTTTTGCCAGGCATTAACACGTGTCACAGTATCATCTCATAGATTACAAATAGAAGCTGTAAGGTGGGCAAAACCAACAAGAATATGTGTTATATGTCAAACTTTGGAAGATGAGTACCATTTTGTAATAGAGTGTGAAGTATACAAGGATTTCAGAAAGAGATATCTTCCAAAACGATTCTGGGTTAGACCAACATGTACAAATTTATTGAACTTTTAAACATGGAAAACAATGCAAACATGCAAATATTATAAGAAACCTAGCAGCATTTATAGAAAATGCATTTAAGATCAGAAATACAGTTATATAGACAGAAATTAAATTGTTGATCTAAAATTTATACTAAATAGGTTTCATGTGTTAGTTAGGTAGGTATTTTATGAATTTCTGGCCTTCTCCGGTGATGTGTTTCTTGTCACTGTCTGTAGTATCAAGATAATTGTACACATATGTGTATTTATATGTAAATGTATGTCACTGTTTGTTCATATGATTATGTATAGTTTGTGCCCACGTGGGCTTCTTAGCCTTTTGGAAGAATTAAACTTGTCTTGTCTTGTTTTGTCTTATAATTTCTCGCTATATGCGCAGATCGAAAAATAAAAATTAAAAATTACACATAAGTATGCATATATTCATGAGTATCTGAGGAGTATCTGTAGAAAGAACGTAGTATAGATCAGATGTTTCGTTATTCTTTACACATTCGCTCAATTTTCATTCTGTATTAAATGATATTTTCACGACAATAGGCTAACCTTTGTAACTTATCGTTTTTCAGTATCGTAACTCAACAAAAAGCGACAAACTGTTAATTATGTTAGGAACGGTGTGCGCTATGGTTCACGGCACAACCTTCCCACTGATGATCATTGTGTTTGGGGAGGTGATTGACCTATTTGTAAACTCTGGCAAGTATGCAGTCATTGTGGACCAGCTGGTGACGCTCGGGACTTTGACGAAACCTGGCCAAGTGATTTACGATCCAGATACCATTACGTTCCTGTCAAATACGAAGTAATATTTACATAATATACATTTGTATTCACTAAGTCTAGGATTGGGGGAGTAGGGTTAACAAATTATAGCAAAGAATCAAAAAGTCTTATAAACAGACTTTATACTATTTGAGTTAAAAGAACTGTGTAGACTGTACTTTATTTGTTAGCTGATGACTCAACAATCCATGATTCTCACAAAGATATAAATGTCATTGAAATAAACCTCCAAGAAAGTATAAATGCTGTGTGAAGTTGGTGTTCTCGGAATAGCATGTCTTTGCATCCAGATAAATCAAGATGTATGCTAGTTTCATTAAAAAACAGAATAAAAAATATCCGAAAATTAAACCTTTCCATTAACGGTACACATATGCAAGAAAGTAAATGCGAAAATAGCACTCTTAAAACAAATTAAATTCTATTTGAATGATGATAAGATGAAAATGTTTTATATCGGATACATTGTTCCATGTTTTGAATATTGCTGTTAAAGGCGTTCATTCTAAATGTGATATAAATAAAATTATTAAATAACAAAAACTCGTATCATTTTACAAAGTCCATTTAATACACATTCCATAGATTTATTTCAAAAGCTAGACTGGTTGACTTGTAACAATAGGTGTATTTACCATACAGCAATAATGGTCTTTAAATGCAAGAATAAATTATTCCTGATTATATATCACATCTATTAGCGTTTGCATACAATGCAAATTATGAGGCGATGTGATCTTGTTTTACCAAAGCACAAACCTAATTACACGAAGGATACGTTAACCTATCATAGTAATCATATTTGGAACGCTTTACCCTAAGAGAGATAAATTCATTGAACTCATGTAGATATAACTTAAAGAAATGTTTATTACATTAGCAATTTTCATAAATATATTAATGTGTTAGATACACGTGATACATGTCTGTATGACATGAATACTATGTAAGGTAAGCGCGCGTTTTTTCGTGTTATAACATCTGCAGAATCACGAGGGATGGTTGGTGTCCGAGCCCGTTAGGGCGAGGGCATCAACATATCCCGAGGGTTTCTGTAGGAGTTATAACACTAAAAAACGTTCGTTAGCGCTATTCTAGAATAAATGGCATAAAAAATCAAAAATGAAAATGAAACGCATTTACTGGTACGACGTTCAATAATGCGCGGGACAACGTCCGTGTTGTTTACGTCATATTTATGACGTCACAAGCGGTTTTTAAGGCCGGCACTGGTGACGCCTTACATGACGTAAGACTTGGGAGACAGGTCCATTGTTTACAATGGCCCTGTACTGCGCATAAATGAAAACGGGTTATAACGGCGCGTGAATCTCCCCGGTTAACACACGTTTAACGCAGTACCGATGTAACGTCGTTTTTGTTTTTGGTGATGTTATTTAAATAAAAAAAAAAAAAAAAAAAAAAAAAAAAAAAAAACCCTTTTTTTAACCCCAAAAAAAAAAAAATTAAAAAAAAAAAAAAAAAAAATTTTTATATTTTTTTTTTTTTAAAAAAAAAAAAAATTTTTAAAAAAAAAAAAAAAAAAAAAACCCCCCCCCCCCCCCCCCCCCCCATTAATAAATTTAAAAAAAAAAAAAAAAAAAAAAAAAAAAAAAAAAAAAAAAAAAAAAAAAAAATTTTTCTCCTGTTGAAACACCGGCAAAATGGGGAGAAACAGCACATTTTATGCAAGAATGTATGTTTATATGTTAGATTATTACTTTTAATTGTAGGGTTAAGACACGTTTTTTTCGTGTTATAACATCTGCAGAATCCCGAGGGATGGTTGATACCGGAGCCCGTTAGGGCAAGGGCACCAATATATCCCGAGGGTTTCTGCAGGTGTTATAACACGAAAAAAAACGTTCGTTAGCGCTATTTAAGAAATAATCTATGGCTTGGAGTGCTCTATCGAAATTGAAGCATTCCCCGGAGGCGATGCGCCTGGCGGAATTACGCAGGCACATTACCGACGGGAAATGCTTCAATTTCGATAAAGCACTCCAAGACATAGATTATTTCGATTCTTAGAAGCCGATTTTTTGAAAACTATCGTAACTACTATGGACCTTTTTTCAGTTCGGTGGTAATGTGTAAAACAGCATAAATAGTAACTGTTGGAATTCACTCCCCTATTCGGGCAACCATTCAAGATATCAAACACAACTATAATATACAAACTTATTTTAGTTTAATCATCTAATACATAAAATATAAAAAGAAATACCTGACTGACATTATTCAGAAGACGTCAAATTCAGAACCTAACAAAGCAGCCAATCGATTTAAATGCGTACCGTTAATTTGAACTGTACAACGTTTTAACGTGGAGTAATGACGTCAGTGTGATGACGTAAACGTTTTCATTCATAGTTTTGTCTCCCGGAATCAAAACATTGTATGCCGACTGTTAATCCTGAATGTCTTGGCCTTTTTTAAGGAAAACAAGGTGAATGTATTCTAAGGCTTACTTGACGCAATCAAAAATAATATTTAGGTTCTTAAACAATTTTTTTTCATGCGACTGATGTATCTATACTGATATCCATTTCTTTATTTTACTTTTGCGCGGGAGTAAATTAGAAAAGTCGGAAGGAGCTACTTCCATGTCCGAAACTCCGCCTACTTTTCCGAGTGCTTTATTCATATTAATGCACTCGAATTGACTATAGGAATATACCGTAGGCATATTAGAATCTAGAATAAATATAGGGTTAACTGTTTTGTAATTTTGATATTTGCGACTGTATATACGGTTTTTAATGGTCGCAAATATCTTTAACGGCGACGGGGCAACTGTTGACGCCTTACATGATGTGAGACTTGGGAGACAGGTCCAGTGTTTACAATGGTCCTGTACTGCGCATAAATGAAAACGGGTTATAACGGCGCGTGATTCTCCCCGTTAACACACGTTTTTTTCTCCTGTTAAAACACCGGCAAAATCAAAATGGGCAAAAACAGCACATTTTATGCTAGAATGTATTGTTACCATGAATACTATTTCATTAATCTTAGAGTGTTTGTCAGGTATGTGTTATTTCGTGTATGTTTTAGAATGATTGATATAATCATGTGCCTTTTTTCTTCTATTATTTTTCTTTCTTGTTTTATTGTTTCATTTGCTGTTTGAAGGCCACATTGTCAACAAATGTAATGTATGTACTTTCACTTAATGTGCTTACCTTCATGAAATAAAGAATTCATTATTATGTTATTATTATTATTATTATTATTATTATTATTATTATACTCATGTAAACATATGAACATCCTATTTATTTTGTTTATATAGATGATTTTATATCTTTAATCTTAATCTCCAACTCCAACTTTTTCAGTTTTAAAATGAAATTAATCAGAAGACAAATATATGTGTAGTAAGTGACTAATGCCTCTTCGAATAACTTCTTGGCTGCCCGCACATACTTAACAATACCGTTATCTTATTCCTAGCTGTCCGATCAAGCTAAACAAGCCCCTTATCTTATTCCTGGCTGTCCGATCAAGCTAAACAAGCCAAATATCTTATTCCTGCCTGCACGCACATGCTAAACAAGCCAAATATCTTATTCGGGACTGCCCGCACATGCTAAACAAGCATATTATCTGATTTGGGGCTGCCCGCACATGCTCAAGCATTTTATCTTATTGGTGGCTGCCAGCATATGCTAAACAAGCATGTTACCTTATTCGGGGTTGCCCGCACATGCAACAAGCATATTATATAATTTGGTGCTGTCCGATAATGCTAAACAAACATATTATATTATTTGGTGCTGTCCGCACATGCTTAAGTTTAAAGAGCCTATTATCTTATTCGCGGCTGACCGCACATACTAAACGAGCCTATGACTTTTTATTCCTATTTTTGGCTGTCCGTCATCCAAACAAACCTTTTATCATATTCGGCGCTGCCCTCACATGCTAAACAAACATATTATCTTATTCGGGGCTGTCCTCACATGCTTAACAAGCATATTATCTTATTCAGGGCTGTTTCCACAGCTAGACAAGCATACTCGTATTATCTTACTCGGGGCTGCCCGCCCTATTATCTTATTCGGAGCATTCTGATACGAGATTTTACATGATTCACAATCTTTATCAATTCGCAAACTTTGCATAGACTGTCGAGAAATGACAACTTGTTTGTGTATTTTCATCAACTAAATATATTCAGCTGGTGTTTAGGGACACCTTTAGACTTTAATTATGTTTGTGCGTTGGTAGAGCCATGTTTTTTTGGTGTTGACAAATATATCTAGTGTATACAGCAAACCCTGACTCTGTAATAGCTTTCATTTTGTGTTAGATTTTCAATCCGCAGCTATAATTACAATATAAAAAAAAAAAATTGTCGTATTTACAGAGATCATATATCTCTAGTTGAAACCTATATAACCACTGAAACGTTATACTGTTCTATTTTCACAATACCTTTAGAGGCAAATATTTATTTGCGTGTTTAAGTCGATTTGTGGCGATATTGAAATAAAACTCATTAAGGAAAAAACAAACTTTACATTGTTATGAAATTAATTTGTCATTTTCTTTAAGAATTATTTCACATGATTGTTTAGATCTGAACCAGCAGCAAGTATTACATAAGTATCCTAAAAAAATAATATGTAGCACCGTATGAATTTACGCATTTATTAATAAAAGTGGTTTGGGCTGACGTTATAAAATGGGGGTACCAAGATCCCTGGAATTTGTTTAACCAGAAAAATCTGCTTGACCCTGTCACTTCGTGTGATCATTAAATTCTAGATATATTTTAGCAGAATACTTTTAATAGACAAAAACTGCATTGAGTATACTTCTATCAGCTCTTCCAAATCTCAAGTAAACCTATTGGGGTCCTGTGAAACAGTTTTGGAATGATCTGTATATCTTCAGAATACGAGATAACTTCAAAGAACAAGTCGAATTATCACACGAGTAGAGAACGTCCAATCAAACTACAGTAATTCATTTCATTCACCGAGCTACAATTCATTACATTTGATTGGTGACCGTAACCCATCTGATACAGATAAAGCCGAAAATATTATGCTAGTTTGTGGGCATATTTATGCAGACGAAGCAATAAAAAATGACCGAATTTTTCTCGTGAAAATCTCTAAAAACTTAAAACAAGGGGCAGTTTGGGTTTTAGTGAAACTTCAATGCAATTATCATAATTATGTTTTACGTGAATTGATGTACATAAATACAACCTATCGCTAATGCTTTTAGCGTTTTTACGTGTTTCTTTTTTGCAGAATTAATTTTTAATACTATTTCATGTAGTTCATGAACACTTGCATGCATGATTTCTAAAAAGCTTGCATTTTATCGAAGCTTTGTTAAAATTTTATGACTTGTATTAGAGGACAGAACATGCATGTCGGTCTTTTGTATTATTGACACTAATTATTCACTTATTATTCCGCATACTGTAGTGTCACTGCTGTTCAGAGTTAATGCTTCTTTTATCGTTATAAGCAGACGGATGTTTATATTGATTTTATTGGTAAAATTGCATAAAATCAGTCGCTAATAAGGCAGATTAGGATAAGTGGCAAGGAGAGGGTAAGTGCAAATAATTTTTTCTTGAATAATGTTACGGGCATGAAACTAACTAATATCTACAGAATTTCGCAAGACACTCCTAATTGCTTGCATGTAGGTTGCGGTTATTTATAACCTAATGATGTAATTTATTATAAAAGCGGATCATTGCTGGAAATGTTCTTACAGACATAGGTCTATCAACATTCGTAACAGTACCGGCTGCAGATGGGGCGGCTGGCTTATCATTCTTAACACGAACAAGAAATATCGCATATTTTGTGGTCGATTTTGTTTATACTAACTTTAAAGAAATTATTAAAAGATTGAACAAAAGGTTGCAAAACAGGTTCTGTAATAATGCATACTTTTTTACTACATGTGGTGAATTGGATTGAAGTACACTTTCGGCAGGTGCTGTCTATGTCTATCCCTAACCTATCCTAACCTACCAATGTATAATTAAACATCGTTTAAAACTTTTATAATTTACCATTTTATTATGAGCCTAAAACACGTGTACACCCATCAAGTTTATCACGGACGCACACTCATACACCAAACATTCGTTGTGATAACCACGTTGAACGACTGCCAGCAGTCATTTTCCGAGTTGAGAGTAAAGCATCTGACTAGAACATAACAAAATTTTATCTAATGACACCTGTTATCAAGTAGCCATATTTTCATCTTTTGCAGGCCCTCATAAGTTTTAGTCTTCATTTTGGGATTACATTTAGTATACAGCGTAATTTGATATGGCTTAATAATGATTAATAATGGTTTTAAAGAAGCAACTGTAAAAGGTATTAAGGAAGAAACTTAGTGTTTGAAATTATATTTTGTCCAATCGCAGCGCAGTATTCGCTGCGCTTTAACTTGGGTAAATCAATAGTTAGATATTTAGTCAGTAAATTGGGGAACAATGCTGATTTACAAAAAAAAATTTCAAACACTAAGTTGTGTTTTATGATACATTTACTACAACAAATTGTTCGCGCGGCATGACCAATTTATTTTCGTAAATGCATCATAATGAACACTAACCTTTACAAATTAATTTCACGTGCGGATATAATTTCGTTCACCATTTTTTGCATTTATTGTATAGAGTGAAATCATTTTGATGGATTAATCTACTTATATCAGGCGGCTTGTCCAAACGAAAATATGAGCATGGCCAAATTCATATTGACGGCTTAAGATAAGTGTCTATTTGATTCTGATTACTGGTAATAGTACCATTAACACAGGCTCAACTATATCTCAGATTGTTTATCTTATCAACCTATATCAATAAATCAAGTCAAGCAACACAGATGACAAGTTAACTTGCAGATTTCGCACTTTGTTTCAGTTCTTGTTTCAAAATGTACACATTTACCATTGATACTAAGAATATTCTAAGTCCCCTACCGGTAATATGGTCGGATCGGAGACTATAGGTTTGCTCTGTTCAGGATCAGGATTGGCAAGAGTTAATCTTGCTATCAACGTTTTTTCTTTCTGTATTTCGTCCACTTATATGCGATGTAAAACATGATACCACTATATGATTGCTGAAAAAATGTTAATGTGTAAAATGGTAAACTTAACATATGTATATAGAGGATAATTGTTGGTTTCAGTGTAAGATCACGTTATAATTTCACCGAGTGTGCACCAAAAGTGATATTTTCACGAGTGGCGCAGCCACGAGTGAAAATAACAACTTTTGGTGTTCACGAGTGAAATTAACGTGATATTACACCGATACCAACAATTTTTCTGTTTATTTTATGGTTACAACTCTCCTTTTATTGAGTTTATTTCTACAAAATATCGAAAATCGCGGGAAACGTCATCAGAAACATAGCGCAAATGACGTCATTTAAACGACGTCATCGTCGCATGGTTTCCAGCATTAATTACGCTCGGTATAGTTTTTGACGTAAATCCGGGTTAAAGATTGCAAAACTGTGAAAAATAAAAATGGTAATCCACTGTTTCAAAACTGTGGATTATCACTTTTATTTCACTGAGAAAACTCTATAATTCACTGGAAAACATAAAATAAATGTTACTCTTTCATAACGTGTAATTTTAATTTTTTCCTTTAACTTGGCATTTCTGTGGGAAAGTTCACACCAAAAAGATTGAGAAAATATAAAAAGGGCTATACGTTTTATATATAATGATTACTTATCTGATTATCCATCTCTATGGAATAAATCCAAGTTGCCTTCACTGTAAACCAGGCGTAAAAGAACTATGACCTTAGAAACTTTCAAAATTATCAAGTAGAAATCTCCATTATACCATCATGACTTAGTTAAAATAAAAAGCTCTGGATTTTATAATTTTAGATACAGTAATACGGCAGAAATTCCACAGGACAGGTGAGAACTACAACATATGGCCTCAACTTTTCCCGCTCAGCTGCGCCCAGGCTCTGGAACTCATTCCATCAACATTTCAGGGAAGACATGAATATAAACAAGTTTAGGAGCCTGGCCAATGCCTTGAGCGGACAGAGTTGTAGGTGCTCCTGTTGCAAAGATTAAGTGTGTTAATTCTTTTTTTCCTGGTTAACCTCGATTGTCTAACTACATGTATTTACTGTATTTGCATTTCAGTAACTTATTTTGCTTCTTTCCCTGCTTTATATTATTATTTGTCATTTAGTTTTTCCTGCTTCGAACTATTATTGATTGCTTCATGTATTCATTTATGCTCATCTTTTTGCTTATGTCCATGGCGTCTAAATTCAGTTAAACAACTATGTTGATTTATGTTGCTACTCTGTGTATACCCTTTGCTGCTTGTATGTACCATACTTTTAACCTAAATGTGCTGAATTAATAATTAAATATAGTGCCCTTTTTATTCTAACAGGTTCTCATACACATGCTGTTATCACTGTCCCTATGTATTGTGTACATTGTTATATGAAACATAGTCGGTAAACAGCTATTTATAGCTGACCCCATACCGACAATAAAAAAGATGTGTACTTGCAAATCAACAATGCGCCTTTGTAATTTTGTAGTATTCGTAACCCGATAGTGGAACATTTAAATTCATCATGAAATAATGTATAACAGTCAGTTTAGCTTTCAAAAACCTAGCATTCAAATAGTTGTAATAAAGTTTTTAAAAAGAATGAATCAATTTATTCTCAACGGTTTTACTATTGATATTGTTACAGAAAATGTCAGCAACGCTGCAAAACTTCACTGACGCTTTTAGGAACGAAGTTTTTTTATATCTGAAAGTATTTCCTTCACGCAAAATTTCACTATAATTTCATATACCAAAATTACAACAAAAAAAATAATTTTTAAATGCCGCAATTTTCAGATTCGGATTCTTTCAATTTCTTTTAATTTTATTTTGTTTTGAACCTCAGTTTAGGGTTACCCCATTTATCCATTCATTGTCCTCATCGGCGGGAAAATAGAGGTCAATGAAATAAGGTTTAAGTCTTGTTTCTTAAATAAAGAGTTCCATCCTTAACAACAGTGCGTCATGGCAATAATAAACACCCCAATTGCATACCCTGTATCTTTATCTTTTTGGTGTTAGGACATAAATGACCAGAGACACGGGAAAATAGGTCTTCAGACAAAATACTTGGAGCATTATTTCAATATCGATATAGGAAAATTTCAGTTACCTACGTCACGTATATACAAATTACAACATGGGCAGTAAATTATTGCGATATTCCTTTTCTAACAGCATCATCTATATTTTGGGTTGCAAAATTATATACTCTGTCGCTATATATCATATCTTGTAAAATAGTTCATGGCCTCTTTCGATGATATGCCTTTTCATAGAGTATCGCCAAATAAGAAAAAAGAATCATTTTGAATCACTGTTGCCATAGCAATGGTCTTGAAGGATTTTGAAGTAAATATTATGTTTATGTGCAGGAAAATATAGTGGCTTTCAGTTTTGAACATTGATTTGGCATTTAAAGAGTATGACAAAAATGTAAATATTCTGTTTGTAATCAGTTTTAGTCGAATAATGTAACAAATGCCCGAAGGCCCATTTTCGCGTGACACCAGTCAAATAATATTTTTTTAAATGTTGTCTATCTGCTAATCATGAACTGTTCCCGTTCCAATGTAAGGCCCATGTTCTTCGTGCATCAGAAGATCTGCTTAGTATAATGACTTTTTGCTGTCAAGTGCATTCGAAGCCGCTGTTAGGAAACTTAATATGCATGTACCTTTTCAAATACTTTATGGTGCATTTTCATTGTTTGTTTTTATGGTTCTGTAATTTTTATTTCTTAATATGATACTTAAAGAGGCACACCCTAAATCTGGGATCAATTTAAATAACAAGACAAGACAAGACAAGACAAGACAAGACAAGACAAGACAAGACAAGACAAGACAATTTTATTGCATCCATATAGTCTAAAAATCCCATGATGACATACACAATCCATAATACAAGACATGCAGCAAACAGTGGTCGACATCAAAATCCAAACACATTTTAAATGAAAAATTTACATGTAGTACATTTTTCACGTTTTGAGAAATCGTAGTATGGGAATGCTCGTTTCAAAACGAACGGACCTTTTTGTTTCACTAAGACGAAAGACGATGTAAAGTAAAACTGATATAGTGTAATGTTTATTTGAATAGAATCCCAACAAAATAAGTCGCTGGTGAAGGATATATCACACTATAGCCTTACGAGATTAATATTGGTGCCAAAGGAAAGGGTAAGTGACTTCTTTGAACGTATTTGGCAACCTTAAGGACACGATGTAAGAAAATGTAATGACTGCATATTCTGCATATTGTTTTCGTGAAAACTAAAGTTTCTACAAACGCTATATTTTTCATCTGTGTTCTTTTTTAAAGAAATACACATTTTGGAAAAAAATCCTCTTTTATTAAAAAATTTCAAATGTGAGATTTTGTCTTAAAAACAACTGACCCGACAATCATTCTGACATAAGTTCATGAACAACATTATCTTTAACGTATATATTACCGTGACCAGAAGGGCTTTGAGCTCACGTTAAAGCTTTGAGTTTCTTCAGTTGTTCTTGTGCAAATATGGAAAATTTCATATCACAAGTTGTTTTAATGAAGATAATTAGTATAATAATGCTGTCCGTGGGCCAGAATGCATATCAAATAGATAATGTCCATAGATTTGGACATATAAATTTTTAAGTATTTTAACTAGATTTTTGGCAGGGGACCAGTTTAACTGGGAAGAAATTTTTACATGTAGTAAACAGTATGTTATGGGTCAGAATATAATCAAAGTACTGAGAGTTATGCTTTTGTAAGTGCAAGATTAATGCAAGCAAATAGCTGAAAAAGAACGACTGGAAAAGGTATATGTCTGTCTGTTTCAGGGAATAAAAGCATTTTAAAATTTCACCACCCCACTGGGGCCTCATTTCCGAGGTGATTTTTTTCTTCAAGTCACAATCATAAAGAACTTAATTGTTGTAAGTTAGATTGAATCAGTACTACTTCTTTCAGACAACAAGAATTCTTAAGTTTCTATATAGAATAATTATGTAAGAAAAGCACTATGTTCCCTTCAGGGCCTCATTTCTGTAAAACTCCAGTTTCTAATATTTTCTTTGTTAGATAATGCAAAGTTGATTATTTGTGCCAAACAAAATCAAATTCTGACAAGCCTTTTTCAGAAAAAAGGATTTTTAAAATTTCACCAACCCACTGGGGCCTCATCTCTGAGTGGTAATTCTTTTTTCTGCATCTTACAGTGATACAGAACTCAGTTGCTGTAAGTTAAACTAAATAAGTACCCATCGTTTCTGAAAACAAACTTTCTTAGTTTATAAATGAAATATTTAAGAAAAGAGCTACAACCCCTTAAGGGGCCTCATTTCTAAAACAAAAATTCAGGAAGTGTAGGGGTTGGATATTTGAATGTGTGATCATTGTATTATTTGAGCCAATTACATTTTAATTTGATAACTGGTCTCAGAGAAATATAATTTCATATCGAATATCGGAGAAAATAACAATTGAAGGGCAATAACTCTGGAGATATAACTCTGGAGATACTTATCCAATCTTGACGAAAGTTGTGTGTGCGCTGCGGCATTATGCAATTGTACACTTATTTCAATTTTCATGAAATTCTATCCATTGGTTCTTGAGTTATGACTCGGGACTGACGGATAGACGGACAACGCCAAAACAATATCCTTAGTGTATAGAATGTATAGATTAACTGTCGGATTAAAGTGGAATTATGCACATTTTTTCAAGAAAAGAATCCAGCTGAAATAGGTGTGTGGAAAAAGGGTAGAGGAAATAATAGCTTTTAACCCAATACACCAAACTCTTCCTGCTACCACTACGAAAAAATAACTTTCCAAATATTACTTTTCCTAATTTGACTGGGAGAGTCAATTTAAAAAAACTGAATGCAGGAGTTGCTTCCCTTCCACTGCCGAAATCTCTCTACCAAAAACTACAACAACACAAGGGAGATCACAGCGAAGGAAGGAATTATTATTTTATTTGTCCAATTTTTTCATTTCTAAAGCACCAACTTCAAATACTAATGCGGCATTATCATTAGTTTAACACATTTAAATGCACAGCAACCGAAAATTGCTTTTATAAAACTGTCACCAAAAATACACTATATGCAGTAAGATGAGCATAATGTCACTTTAAGTTATAATGCTTGCAAATATTCTGATCTTTAAGCTTTTTAAGTTATTTGATTTGACATCAGTTGAAGGGATTGCCATTTTAAAGTGGTAAAATTATCGTTTTAAAAACAACAACAAAAAAAAAAATTTTTTTTAACCCAAAAAAAAAAAAAAAAAAAAAAAAAAAAAAAAAATTTTTTATATATTTGTTCTTTAAAATTGTATTTATTTTTCATCTTATGCTTATTGTTATTTATGTTTGGAAAATATAATCTGCTAGACGAAGTGAGTGTCCCTTTAACGACGTTCATGCATATTACTTTTTTAAACAAAGATTTAAATGCGTGCTATATGACTTTGGAAATCGATGCACCTAAATTCACGGACCTATATATATACGCATGGATTGGCAACTTCTTAAAACCGATAAAACAATACCTGGAAAGAAGTTATCCATATGATTTGCGCACGTTCGGCGGCAGCTCTGATAACGCGCACTTGTTAGACATTGCTTGAATAAAGAAGTGGGAAGTGCGATATTGTATTGTCTTTGTCATACAAATGATTTTGAATACAAACAGACAACGCATTTTTTTCTTTTTGTGAGGAAAAATGTTTATGTTAGCGAAATAGTAAAATACGGTTGACTTCATTCTATTGTACAATATACTGACTACTAAAAATGGGGGGAGGGGGGGGGGGGGGCAAATCAAGCATATATTTTACTGAAATGTCTCGCACTAGTACTTTTGAGAAAACCCTCACATTTTACTATAATGTAAAAGAAATATAGGTATCTGCGTTCAGAATTTTCAGATTTCAATCACACGCACCTTGCAATATGTTCACAGTCAGTTATAGGCAGGTACTTCAATAGTAGGTACTCAAATTCAAAAATTAAAAATTATTTCAGTCTCAGCATACATGTTGCACATAATGTACATTTCATGCAACTAACATGTATGTCATTCTAACAAGAATTATGAGAGACAATGAAATAGTGCACATAGTGTAATCAATATTATGTTGTATAATATTACAATATTAAAATAGTCTATCATTTTGTCTAAAAATAATGAATAAATTAAAAGGTACAGACCAGCTGATGACAATATTGTCATTTATCAACTCTTTATCAGACTACATTTACCGGTACAATATCTCTAAAATAAAAATCTGGAATCACTGCTTTAAATAGCTAGAGACATTGTTAACAGCTTTATACATTAAAAGAATTTGTTAATAAATGTCAATAACCACCAGCGAGTAATGAACAAATAAATGAAATTAAGTTGAAATTTAAAACAACAACAAACTGGAAATGCCACTTTAATTTAAATTGTTTACCCATTAAAACCTGTGACCACATGAGAACGTAGTATTACATTATATACATCTAAAACCAAGATTGTTCAAGCCTTAAAGCCATAAAGGCTTATAACTTTATTCTATCATTATTTGCTCGTGTACAAATGGACGTTAAAACAAAATTATCTTCAAGCTTCACCTAAATTAGAATATTATAGAAAATTTTAAACAAAATTTTGTTTCGAAAAATATATTGATGTTTTTACGAGTGATGTTTTGCAAAAACAATTATGTTGTTTTAGATTAAGTTCTCATCAATTAAAAATTGAATACGGCAGATATTCTGGTGTAGCTAGACCTGATCGGATCTGAAAATTGTGTACATGCAGTCAGGTAGAATATGAGTATCATTTTTACTGTGTTGTCAAGCTTACACTAATGTACGAAATAAATATTTTGGTAACATATCATGGCCGAATATACATATTTGTGCGAATATATTATCATTAAATAGTAAGGGAATGTTGCTTAAAACTGCAACATATCTAAGAGATGCATTTAAATTACGCAGAGAATATTTAGAACAAATAGATGTACATTGATATAATACTTTCTATACTATGTGGAGGCAGTGAAGATGTCTATGTATATGTGAACGAGTGTGTGTATATTTTGTATGTATTGTCCTTGCCATATTTGTCATTATGTATTGTATTGGCCAAAAGCATTTTTGTGCTGAATTTGCCAAATAAATGAATTGAATTGTTAATTATCATTTTCTACAACGTAATGATATACGGACAATGGCTTCTGAGCATAACTACTTAATATAATTAATTTATTTGTAAAAACAGTGCTTAATTAGGAACAGACAGACTATATTTTACATAATATCCATTGCCATACTTTTAGTTACTGGTACATTAAATGTTCTATCTGCGTTTTTCTAGCATTTGGTAGCTGGTTTACAATAGTACTGTCTGACAATAGATGTTTAAATTTCAAATCAGTGTCAAGATCATCAAAATTTTCAAACTGATTACTGGATTCGTGTACTCCCAATATCAAGATACAAGGGGCAGTCAAAAAGTATAAATGCATACTGCGGTATGACTAGTCAAGTCATGGCTAATGGTGTTCAATCACAGCCATTTCCGCTACTACAAGGTATTCGTCAAGGGGGCGTGTTATCTTCCTGGTGCTACCTCATGTATATTAATGACCTCCTTAAGGAAATAACAGTCAGTTGTTTAGGCACTTATATAGGTTCAATATCATGTAGTAGTTCGGCAATAGCAGATGATCTTACACTAGTTGCGAACAATTTATCAGACCTTGAGAATATGATCGCTATGGCATCGAACTATGCGAAAAAATGACACTATTGTTATAATTACAACAATTGTGTGGTTGTGTGTTGCAACCAGCATTAAAGAGGTTAAAGTAGGCCCCTTTTACTTAAAGCCGTCAGTTACGATTAAACATGTAGGCATCAATCTGTCTTCAAATATGAAAACTCTGCCGATGTAAAAGTCCGATGTGACAAAAGCCGAAAATCGTTTTTCTCGATTCTAAGTATAGATCTATGGTGGCATATTTCTACGGAAGCGTATAATGGTCGCCAGTTGGTAGATATTTATGTAGATTGGATTTGAAAATATCGCATCATGTTTGAAATCTTACGGGGAAAATGCAAGATAGTTAAAGAAATAATAACATGACAATTGTAGCATTCGTTTCTTAAGAATCAGCGAGTAAAATTATTTTGAACGGTGTTGTTTTTGCATGACAGATTTATCTTGTTTGTGTAAGATAATTTATTACTAAAGATGAGTTAATATTTAGCTCCAACATTGGTGAAACTAGAGTAGATGACTTATGAAAATGTTCTCTTTTGAGCTCGCACTAGCCTGCCTGCCTGTCTACGCTTACCGTCTGAACATTCTATAAGTATATTTCGTCATGAAAATTGGTCAGAATATTTTCTCGATGATTTCTTGACCAAACAAAGGTCACGTTGGGTCAAATCCTAGACAAATACAAAATTTTTCCAAACATTGTAGAAACCACATTTTTTACCCAATCATCCGTAAAAATGTTTGTCTTGATTACATATAGGACAAGATAGGAACTGGATTACGTTTGATCTAAACATAGGACACCAGGTCAATTAATAGAAAAACCTTGTGATCACTCCAGAAGCAAAATTTGCACCCAATCATCCCGGAAATGTCTTGATAACTGCTAGGTCAAGTTTGAAATTTGGTGAGATCATAAAATAACAAGGTGAACTCATAGAACATCAACATTGTAGAATTCACATTTTGACCCAAATCATCTTGAAAATTAATCAGAATGTTTGTTTTGATGAACTTTAGGTTTAGTTTGAAACTGGGTTTCTTTGGGTAAAAAAGTAGGACTTCAGCTCAAATCATTAAAAAACCTACGAACTCTAGAAGCCACATTTGACACACCGGCATCAGTCATTTTGAAAGAAAGTTTGTCTTGATGAACTTTAGTCAAGACCGAAACTACGTAACATAATGGTCAAAGTTAGGTTTGTAAGCGGGTTGCTTTGATCATGACTTTAGACCTATTTTTTGTCTTTGGAGCAGCATAGCGATATATGACCAACTTGGCCCTCTTGTAATTCATTATAGCCGAGGGCTGCATAGTAAATGCTGGTGTTCGGTTTCAGCTTTGCAGGAAAAATATACGCCAGATAAGAACTTTATTTGCCAAAACAATATGTGTTAGATTCGGGAAAAAGTTTCTTTAGTAAAATATTTAGCAAGATATGATATTGTGATTGCTTTTTGACGTCTAACGTGTTACAAAAACAAGCCGCTCTATTTTTAAACAATTATCTTATTTTTTCATGGCATAACGCACAATTGCAAAATATTATCAAGCAAAGTCAACATATTGCCACACACATGTCTAGTTCACATAAACAGTAACTTACGGAAGCGTATAATGGTCGCCAGTTGCTAGATATTTATGTAGATTTGATGCGAAAATATCGCATCATGTTTGAAATCTTACGGGGAAAATGCAAGATAGTAATAGAAATAATTACATGATAATTGTAGCATTCGTTCCTTCAGAATCAGCAAATAAAATCATTTTGAACGGTATAGTTATTGTATGAAAGATTTATCTTGCTTGTGTAAGATAATTTATTTCTGAAGATGAGTTTATATTTAGCTCCGACATTGGTGAAACAAGAGTAGATGACTTATGAAAATGTTCTCTTTTGAGCTCACCCTAGCCTGTTTGCCTGTCTGTTTGCCTGCCTGCCTGTCTGTCTGTCTGTCTGTCTGTCCACAATTACTGTCTGAACATTCTATAAGAATAATCGTCATGAAAATTGGTCAGAATATTTTTCTTGATGATCTCTCGACCAAAACTTGAAACCAGGTTACGCGGGGTCAAATCATATATCATGTAAAATAATAAAAAATATTCCAAATATTGTAGAAAACACATTTTGTACCATATCATCCGTAAATTTGGTTAGAATGTTTGTCTTGATAAAATTTAGGACAAAAAAGAAACTATATTACGTGCGATCAAAACATAGGTCACCAGGTAAAATAATAGAAAAACATTGTGATAACTCCAGAAACAAAATTTGTACCCAATCATCCTGGATGTCTTAATAAATGCTAGGTCAAGTTTGAAATTTGGTCACATCATAAAATCTAGATGACAAGGTGAACTCACAGAACATCAACATTCTAGAATTTACATTTTGAACCAAATCATCTTGAAAATTAATCAGAATGTTTGTTTTTGATGAACTCTAGATTTAGTTTGAAACTGGGATCCATCGGGTTAAAAAGTAGGACTTCGGCTCAAAACATTAAAAAAAAACCTACGAACTCTAGAAGCCACATTTGACACGCCGGCATCAATCATCTTGAAAGAGTTTGTCTTGATGAACTTTAGCCAAGACCGAAACTGCGTAACATCTGGTCAAAAGTTAGGTCACTTTGTACATTGATTTTAAACCTACGTTTGGAATGTGTTTACCGTTTCGCAAAGAGATTTTAAAAATTGTTGCTTTGATCATGACTTTAGACCTATATTTTGTCTTTGGGACAGTAAAGCGATATAGGACTATCTTGGGCCTCTTGTAATTCATTATAGCCGAGGGCTGTAGAGTAAATGATTGTTTTCGGTTTCAGCTTTGCGCGAGAAATATACGTCAGATAAGAACTTAATTTGCCAAACAATATGTGTCGGAATCGGGAAAAAGTTTGTTTAGTAATAGTTTTAGCAAGATATGACATTGTGATTGCTTTTTGACGTCTAACGTGTTACGGAAAAAAAACCGCTCTGTATTTAAACAATTGTTTTATTTGTTCATGGCATAACGCACAATTGCAAAATATTATCAAGCAAAGTCAACATATTGCCACACACATGTCGAGTTGACATAAACAGTAACTATCGACCATTATACGCTTCCGTAGTAACTATCGACCATCATACGCTTCCGTATATTTCTGCCACCACATAACCACTTAATTATCACGTTAATTATCATGATCAATATCTGATTAACGCGTTAATTTTTATGTTAACAGATACTTATGTCAACACAAAAAAGTGTATGTTACTGCCCACTACTGCCAACAGATACCTACATAATGATATTTTAGATATCTGTTAAGTGGTTATTGTGTTATGTAACTAGTAAGTCAAATAAGTATCGTGATAATTAAGTCGTTAACTAGTTAGTCAGATAAGTATCGTGATAATTATGTGGTTAACTAGTTATGTAACTAGTTAGTCAGACAAATATCGTAATAATTATGTCGTTAACTAGTTATGTAACTAGTTAGTCAGATAATAATCGTGTTAACGACATAATTATCACGAAACTTATCTTAAGTGGTTAATGTGTTATGTAACTAGTGAGTCAGATAAGTATCGTGATAACTATGTCGTTAACTAGTTATGTAACTAGTCAGTCAGATAAATATCGTAATAATTATGTCGCTAACAAGTTATGTAACTAGTTATAATTATCGTGTTAACGACATAATTATCACGAAACCTATCTGACTAACTAGCTAAGAAGTATCGTGATAATTATGTGGTTAACAAGTTACGTAACTAGTTAGTGAGATAAATAAGGTGATGATTATGTAACTAGTTAGTCAGATAAAATCGTGTTTATTATCTGATTAACTAGCTACATAACTTGTTAACCACATAATTTTCACGATACTTATTAACTGGTTAGTCAGATAAGTTTCGTGATAATTATGTCGTTAACTATTTATGTAACCAGTAAATCAGATAATTAACACGATAATTTTTTAAGTGTTTAACACAATCAGAAGGTGACTGTGATTGAGACCTGTGTAGTTCTATAATACTTTCACGTTGCCATAACATAGGCCATATTTTCAATTTACAGCTTAATGGCTCTCATTATTTTCTAACATTTCTCTTAGATGTACTTTTGTTTAGAGATTATTTTGATGATGTCATTCCCCACCGTGAATAAGCAGTCCAAAAGCCCTATTTGCTGACTGTGCAACTGTTTTAGCTGTTACTGCATACTTCAAGTGTTCAGTTAAAACTATTCTACATACATAAACTGTGAAACATACTTCATACTTTCATTACCATATTTTAAATAAAAAAATACTTCTTACCACAGACTCACTTCTAAAATGAACACTCTTAATACTTAGTAGACAGTTTGTTTTAAGTGCTAACTTCATTCAATATACACTGCAGATCTTCCACATTTTCTGCCAGCAAAACAATTTCATCTGCGAAAAGCAAGAGTGATTTTTGGGGGTTTTCTCTGACTACATCTTTTCCAAGGGCATCAATTATGATTGCCAGATTATTGATACATCGGGGACAATGAACAACCTTGTTTTAGTCCAGTTTTAAGAGGAAACTAGTCACTACTAAAGGCATTAATTCTAACTGAAGAAACCACATTCACATAGATAGACTGTATAGCTACAATGACAGTACTTTGCATGTATGATGCCACTCAGGGTCATTAAGCAATCAATTGCATTCAATTAAATTAGCTTGACGAGGTTAATAAAGTGTCCATTTGTTTTGAGAAACTTGTAGAAAAGTTGGGGTTTGCATAATAATAATAATAATTGGTATTATCTACATATAACGGTTTGCAACTATGTATATTACTGGCTAGTATATATGGTAAGTATAACAGAAATATATATTTCAACCAGGTTCTTTTTAAGACATATCTGTGTAATTCAAATCAAGAATCTGAAAATTTCATTCTACATTATATTGCATGTAAATGTTATGTGCTAAACAGGCGCAAACATGACGCCCGTTTCACGAGATTATGTCACGTGACGCCAAATGGATCAGGACTTTCAGATCTTTGTCAAATGCATATCTAATTATGCACTAAACAAACGAAAATTGTAATCTAAACACTTTATCTTTTATGCATTTATCGATATTATTTTTTTCATTCCCAAGTCACCTCTGCGCAGGAATAATATGTATATTCATCGCCAAGATGACGGATACCTTTTCATTGGTTGACTTCTGCATAATTCCCAGGATGGTTCAGCGGATATTGCCACTATCGACCTTCAAAGAATTTTAAATCATTTCACTAAACAAAGTATCATTTCAAGTCTTTTACATCTTTAGGGTTCATAACAAATACGGCCATTACTAACTTGACAGAATACATGAGTACAAGTATATGTAATTCAAAATGAGCTTAGATAACAGGCTGTTTCTTTTGCGTGATAAAGTATAATCTGAGTTATTGTATGTGAACTCGATATTTTCCAGGGAGACAATCTTGCAATCATCATTTGAGAGTACTAATGTCTTGTGCGAGTGTTTGGCACTGAGATAGCAGACATTTGACGGATGAACTGGTTCTTTGAAGACTTATAGATACGCCTTACAGATACTTTGCCGATTGTGAAGTACGTACCAACGATCAGATGCATT
This sequence comes from Saxidomus purpurata, assembly GCA_022818135.1. Taxonomy (NCBI): domain Eukaryota; kingdom Metazoa; phylum Mollusca; class Bivalvia; order Venerida; family Veneridae; genus Saxidomus; species Saxidomus purpurata. The sequence continues at coordinate 43,704,050 of JAFMSR010000013.1, forward strand.
ATTGGTGATATCAACTTTAGGGGTTATCCAGTCGGTATACTAGTAAATGGAATTCATAATTAAACTATAAATAAAAATCAAGGAAATGATACAAAAAATGATTTTAAATTCAAAACTGGTCAAACTTTTGACCCTACTTTTTGCATGTTCGCTATTTGCAGTTGCTATGAATTTGCTTTTCCTCAACCGTTTTGACCACTTCAGTCTGCGTAACAGTGATTTGCGTTCAAATAAAAACTCTTTAGCGGTACTTGTACTGAGTAACAGAGATGCATTCGATCGCCGTGAGGTGATACGAAAATCTTGGGCAATGGGACACCGTAACGTCTTTTTCGTCGTTGGTGTTGAATATTGTCAGTACCCACAAGAAAATCGCATTACTGGCACGTGTAAGCCGAACAATTATTCTTTAAATAAAGAACACTTTAACAGTTACAAGGACAAAGAAGACATAAAAACAAGACAACTTCTGAATGAACCGGATGTTATCCTAGTTCCTACAGGAGACGACATATCCGAATTGCCAAAGAAAGTGATTCAAAGCTACAGATGGGCATTACAGTCTTTACAAACTGACTGGTTTCTGCATGTAATGGATACAATATATGTTGAAATAGATAAGCTTGAAACGCATCTTAAAACAAACTTTGGTCAATCCAAAAACACTGTTATTTTATCATCGCTTAAACGTGAATCAGATGTAGAAAGCAAAGGGAAAGCTGAAAACAGACCAGTGTTCCTTGGCCAATTCATTTGTGACCTAAATCACGTTGTTTCAAGAAGTGTTGCCCAATACACGGTAAATGGTTTCCGCACTTTATTTGAATACATACAAGGACAAACATATGATGAAATAAGAATTAAAGATTCAATAAAGATAACATCGGAAAACATAACAAATTACAGTTTTATAGCAAAAGACGGATGCAAAGAGACTACAACTTTGCACTTAGATTTATGTTTAAAACACAACAAAATGAACTGTTTCAGTAGCAGCTCGGTTAAAACTCTGACATCGAAACAAGAACGGAACACTGCTCATACTACATTCGAAAATCCTTCCACATATTTGAATTCGGACAGGTTCGATGTGCTCGTCAAAATGGTATATGCACATTTTTATGTTTTCAAAAATCGAATACCAAAGGTAGTTGAAGACGCCTACCTAGAACATATAAAAGTATGGAATCATTTTCATGAATACTGTGGACATTTGAAGAAAGTCTGGTACGATGTAAAAAGACAATGTAAGGAAAAAAGAAATAGTTCCGATTTTATTTCATCCTACCATAATACAATAGATAGTATCAAAAAGTTTGGGTTTAATTCTACCACATCACAGATTCCAGTAGATAAAGAGGGATTCATTCTTAATGGTGCACATAGGTTGGCAGCTTCAGTAGTGTTATCGAAAAATGCAACTTTCGATCACCAAAATTACAAATCACATTTTAAGTGGGGATACAAGTTTTTTATACGCCAAGGATTGTCAGAAAATGCACGTGATGTCGTCATGCTTGAATGGATGAAAATGCAACTTCATCTGCTTCCTAATTTGAAAACACTGGTTTCAATTGTTTCAATATTTTCAAACAATCCAAAAAAAGATGAGGCAATGCGCACAATTGTTAAAGAGAGCTGCTCAAAGGATAATGGTATATTATACGAAAGAGCATTAGGCATTACTAAAAAAGGTGCAAGGCAATTAATCACACATATGTACGGACACCAGTCATGGCTTGAAACAAAAATTCAACAAATGCTTTCCAACTCCCGACATTCAAAGTGTTGTTTCTGTTTGTTAACGGAAAAGATAAAAATGAGTTACTGCAGTGTAAAGATAAAATAAGAAAATTATACAATGATAAAATATTCAAATCAACCGCCCATATTCCGGACACTGCTGAAGAGAACCTAATTCTAGCGGAAATGATTCTTAACCCGAATTCTATACAGTTAATCAATCACGCAAAAAATGTATCAGACTGTGCACACATTGCAAGAGAGATTGCCAGCCGTTCATCCACTCCACCAATAAAAACACTTCCAGGTATATATGTAGGTAGAGATGACATCATGATTGACTCAGGGGCGGTGCTTGGTTTCTTTGGTTTGCGTCGACGAACAGATGTTGATATTTTGTTCCTACAGAACATCGATAGCTCTATTCTAGGAACCCGCAATGGATTTAATATACAGGCTCATGCTTTTAAATTTAACTCAATCTCTAAAGAACGTGCCTGGGGAGAGGACCATTTCAATGAAACAGGGCCGAAAGATCAATGGGATTTATTTTTTGATCAACACAATTACGGTTACTGTTATGGTATAAAATTTGTATCGCTGAAGCAGTTGGTTAGATATAAAATCAAACGCAATGAGCCCAGGAAAGATCAGTATGATGTACGTGTCATAAAGGAACTTTTGAAATCTATAGCGTCTTAGGTGTCTATGAGTATGTGAATGACCGTGTAATGGCTGTATTTTGTTTGTATTTCTGTCGTTATCAGCTTTTATCGACTCTGCGGAAATGTTTTTTTCTTAAAGATACAACTCAGTGATACTATTGATATAATCCTAACAGGCAAGTCGTCTTTTTATATTGCTACAACAAGATTTGAATGCGAAGACTATTGCAAAACAACACTGTGTCGCTCCCACAGTGTGTCGCTCTGTAGCAAAGTTTGGTTGTGGTGCTGCACCAATACGCAAAACCGGTAGTTGTGGACATAGTGTAGACTGCAAGTGGAAGATGAATCTCATGTTTTCATACATGCATAATGTCCTTTGTATAATAACTTATGGTTTAAATCTTCTAGAGAGAACCCAGAATTTGAGAATTTATCCTTTTAGCATAAGATAAAATAATTATGTGTTTATTTAGTAAATCCGATACAAAGGGATAAAGGAAGAACAGTGGTGATATGTTCATATCCTGCTTGCCCACCCTTTTCAACATATAGTTTGGTGCTATTAAAATACGAATTTCATAATTACACTAATGTTGTTACTCATTACATTTGCAAGTTTACAGGGGTTCAGAATTATTTTAACATTTCATTTCATATGTATGCAACATATCAATTTCAGGTATAGAAACTGTTATCATTTTTATGTCTACAATAAAGCACGCATATCTGTTGTAACATTGTTAGAAACACGAAACATTGTTACCTACTCGTACAATTTAGGCCTCTCTAACGATAGACAATGTTAGGGGAGACTACTTGTATTAATATATAGTGCCACTGATTACAACTTTTCAAAAGTTGTCTCCCTTGGACTGAACTGAATGTATATAGATATTGCAAAAACACTTTTTGACTATGAAGACATAAGTTTTTCAAATTTCTTAAAGTTCGGCCAGTGACAGGAGTGACGTTTAAAGTATTTGTTTCTTATATCACAGTATTAAGGAAAGACTAATAGAAAGTGTTGTTCACTTTTTAATGTCTTCATACTGCACAATAAACAGAATATTGTTCTCTTGGTATAAGAGTAACATCCAGCTTCTAATTGTAGATTATGTGATGAGATAAACGAATCATGTCCAGTTCAAATTGTTGATCTCATCAGTGGTTGAATCCATGTTTCTGTAAAACATTTTTGTCGGAAAATCCGAATATGTGCCTCTATATGTTTGGTTAAGATCTGTATCTGTTTTAAATACCAAAACTTCTTTCTTTACAAGAGATGAATCACTGTGGTTTTAGAATTTCGTCCAATATTCAATGATAATAATATTACGATAGACGGGTAATAGTATTCTTCCCAATTCCCCATAAAGTGTTTCAAGAGTTGTTGACTTTTCAATACCTAAAATACGTCTTAAAAACCCTGTATGAACAAGTTCTACGTCTGTCGTTTCATGCAGTTCCCATACAGCTGATCCGAAATTCAAAATTAGACAAATCATCACATAATTTACATTTTTAAGCCACTGATAATTCTATTTTGTTAAAGATGTTAAACAGTTTTTACACAGTGCAAAACTGCTTGTTGAGCAATACATTTTTATGTGCGGTGCCAATTACCATTTATGAAAAACGTCATTCTTAAATACTTGAAAGACCTAACAGCTTAAACTTACTCGTTGTACAGGTAAACATTATGGCATAGATACCTTAGATCATTGCTTTACTATTTTAAATCCCCTAAATTGCAATAATTTTCGATATTGTTTAAAATATTTTATGGTTTTGTTATTAATTTTTATATTGTCTAGCAAATGGATGAGACTCGTAATATGTGAATCCATGTTCCTTAAAACATTCTGTCGGAAAGTTCCAATAGTGCCTCTATAATATGTGCCTAATAAGTTAATGTAAAAGTTTTTACTCTTTTTTAATAATATAAGCAGAAAGTAAAATATATCTGGACATATAACACTAAAAACAGTTAAAAAGTATAGAATTCTGACATAAAATTACATAAATGAATAATTATATCAGTTACTCGAGCATTTCACCTCCTTTGATATTTTATATGAATGTGTGCGTTTTAGCTTTCAGTCTCGGTAAACTATGAAAAGTTAAATAACCGGTCAAAACTATATTTCATTTTATTGAAATTCGACAGGTGCACACAAAGCACCAATAAGTTCCAAATTATATAAACCTTAAAGGCTTTCCGTAAATAATAGAGTCATTGCTTATTTTGCACGGCTGATAAAAATACAGACAAAAAACTATAAATTTGCAGCAAAAATATCTGTTTGGTATGAAACAGCGTTTCAGAATAGGCTGTTTGCTATTATTTTAGTGTACGTGTACTTGGCACTGTTTTGCTGCATATTACTGATATTGGTAGATACAGCATTAACTGAAGTAATAAAGCTTAAAAATGAACGTTTACTATTTGTCAATACAAAAGGATTATGCTAAATGTAAAGTGTTTTAGTAAAATGACTAAAAATTATGATAACTTGTAAGTATTTCAAAAGTAACCATCACATTAAGAAATTGTATAGATATTAAAACATCTCATACGGCTATTTATCACAGTACATATTCATATTTAAATATTGGCATGTGGATGTGGGTATGTCAATGCACATATAAATGAGAATATATAAGGGTTATGTTTGCGCACATATAAATGAGAAAATGTACGGTTTATGTGTGTGCACATATAAATGAGAAAATTTAAGGGTTATGTGTGTGCACATTTTAATGAGAAAATGTAAATGTTATGTGTGTGCACATATAAAGTAGAAAATGTAAAGGTTATGTGTGTGCGCATATAAATGAAAAAATGTAAAGGTTATGTGTGTGCACATATAAAGGAGAAAATGTAAGGTTTCGTGTAGGTATAAGCGTTTCTTGTAAGGGTTATGTGTGTGCACATATAAATGAGAAAATGAAAAGGTTATGTGTGTGCACATATAAATGAGAAAATGTAAAGGTTATGTGTGTGCACATATAAATGAGAAAATGTATGGGTACGTGTAGGTATAAGCGTTTCTTGTAAGGGTTATGTGTGTGCACATATAAATGAGAAAATGTAAATGTTATGTGTGTGCACATATAAATGAGAAAATGTAAAGGTTATGTGTGTGCACATATAAATGAGAAAATGTTAATGTTATGTGTGTGCACATACAAATGAGAAAATGTAAGGGTTATGTGTGTGCATATATAAATGAGAAAATGTAAAGGTTATGTGTGTGCATATATAAATGAGAAAATGTAAGGATGCGTGTAGGTATAAGCGTTTCTTGTAAGGGTTATGTGTGTGCACATAGAAATGAGAAAATGTAAAGGAACGTGTAGGTATAAGCGTTTCTTGTAAGGGTTATGTGTGTGCACATATAAATGAAAAATGTAAATGTTATGTGTGTGCACATATAAATGAGAAAATGTAAGGATACTTGTAGGTATAAGCGTGTAACATTCTTATATACAATACATCACGATTCTTGTGCACAAACATGTGCGTTTGTGTATGTAACTTAAACTTCTATACTGTGCAAACAAGTTACTGTACTAGTTATTTTATCATCATTTTGCAATTATAGTGACATTTTCGATGTCAGTATTAGACTTTTTGTTTTGAGGCTTTGTATTCAATACATCAAATTATTGAAATACTTATTGAGGGTAGCGAGTAAGAATTGGACGCTGTTTAAGCACTATAAAAGCCCAAAAACTTTAATCCATCGGTTTAAATTGATAAATAATAAGTTACATATACATTTGGACCATTTTATGCATCTTCACTTTTTTCACGTATGTTTGTTTCATTTGCATTTTAATTACAAATGTAGCAACAACAGTATTTCATCACTTTAAGCGATTTGAGTTAAAATCAAATGGTACTCTTTACTGTAAAGGGAAGTAACTGCTGCGGAGAATTTGTACTTTCATATCTTAAAGAAGAAAGTTTTTTCAATTACAGGATATGGAAAAAACGTTAAAATTCTTTTGCTTCAAAGAAAACATTATTATATTTTTTAAAAGAATGTCAAAACAATACATCTGAATCACGCTTTAAACACTTAACAGTTTTTCTGGAAACGCTTTTTTAAAATTATTTAGTTGAATCTTATTGGTGATAATTTGATGTTACGAGGCTCTATCTACAGGACGCATGATCCCATGGGTCTGCATGTATCAAATATTTAATCAGTAGTGAATGTTTACTATTAAGTATTTTTACTTAATTAAAAATCCTATTTACTCATATTTGTTCCATTGGCACATTGTAGAACTGAAGATACTCAACTATTTTTTAAATATATTCATTCTATTCAATACCCAGGATTACATCGAAAGGCTCTGACTTTTAATTGAGATTTTTATAAATTGTAATTTAAGGAAGAAATGAAATATAAAGTATATTCAAAGTATTTCTAACTTAACAAGCGTTAACTATATTGTTAGTGTACGTTTTGTAAATCCATATTTCTGATAAACATTCAGTTTGATCTTAACTACGTCTAAGTTTAGCACATACTATTATGTTCTTATTTAAAACTGAAACGAGTCCATTTATTGTAAATCAACGATAACATTTGACAATTTTCTAAATATCTATATGCTATATGTATATATTTGTATATATGAAATGTTGTTAATCCTGCTCACATAGGTAGGACTTAACATTTGCTTGAATAAACTTATAACTGTAATGTCATTATCATTTCACTCATGCATTTTAGCTCACTTGAGCACGAAATACTCAAAGGTGATCTATTATAATCGCCCGATGCCCGGCGTCTGTCTGTCGACGTCTGTCATCTGTTGTCTGTCGTATGCGGACGTCTGTCCACACTTAACTTGTGAACAATCAAAAGGCCACAATTTAAGTCCAATCATCCTGAAAATTGGTCAGTATATTATCTCCGCCGAGTTCGAAACTGTGCCAGGTGGGGTCAAAAACGTTTGAAAGTGGGTTAATTTGGGTCAAAAACAAGGTCACCCGATCAAATTATAGAAAACTTGTGAACACTCTAAAAGCCACATTTTGTATCCAATTATCTTGAAAATTAGTGAGAGTGTATGTATTGATGAACTCTAGGTTGTCAAGTTCGAAAAGGGGTCATGTTGGGTCAAAACCAAGTTCTCTTGGAAATATTGATAGTAATCTTTCCTTCTCAAGGCCAGCCATTGTGTCCAATATCGCGAAAATTAGGAGACTTTGTATTGAGGAAACAGGCTCTTGGTGCAATTCGAATAGCTATCGTAAGGCCATAATTGACTGGCAGTACCTAATATGTTTATATTAGTCCAAACATTCATCCAAAACATCACTAAAGATAACTTTCTGTGATATGACGAGTAATGTCTTGAACGACCGACGGCTTTTGGAGCGCAGTATGCCGTTGATGTGTGGCTGTTGTCAGGCATCTTCACAAGCAAAGGAACACCGACTCCGTTGTTGTCTGCTTCAATTGGAGAAGAAACCTAATGTATTGTTGTCTTCAACGAAAGATGGTCGGAAGTCCACCCTCTAATTTCATATTAATGACACATATTCTCGAGCATATGGCATTGCCGGCGCCGAGTGTTAATCATATGTATGCATCAGTACCGTGCATCATTTTTATGGACGCACCAAAGATGCGAGACACTGCTTTTGTTATAACCAATAGCATTTTGTTAATTTACAGTATTAATGTTTAAAATCATTGACCAAGTTGATCTCATTTTTTTCTACATGCTTTCTTTCTGAACATTTTCTCCATACTTAAGTCCTTTGCTATTCATGTATGTGCCGAAACTATTGAGCTATATTTCAGAGCCTTCAAAACAAGTAACGCCTGATGGGTTTCTATTTAATCCGGTACTTAAAAACGCTAACGTGACTGTTGAATTTCAACGCGCGCATGTTTAAAGTAGGAAACTAAAATAAAATAATAAGCATTTTAAAAGAGCTGATGGAGTGATTATTGCATCACAAGTAATTATTGCAAAAATCATTTTCCCTCTTATAATCCACCTTCTGCAATGAAATAAAATATGAAAAAGAAACGCATATAAGATTATTTATGTGATTATGTAAGTCAGTAAAGGATTAATTATATATATTGCAAGGTAACTGAGGTACATGGTCAAAATGATATAAGAAATTATTCGTTCCCTGGCTCTCGTCAGATTCAGAAATGTTCGTACCTGATTAGAACCCAAATTTTAGAAGAAAACCAACAATGAAAACGTTTTTCTAGCGTAATGTTATGTACATGTATTTACATTTTTACACACAAAAAATTGTCGCAAAACTCAAAGGTATCAGGGAATGAGAACGCTCTGTGAACAAACAACATTGATTTCAATAGTTTATATTGTTTATTCTTGTGATCAACTTCAACACAAAATTTCATATATTTCAACAGAAATGTGTTTTTTGTTTGTATTGGGATTTACTCCCTTCACAACAGGATTTCAGTTTCATTAGGCTCCCTATTTATTGGCGAGGAATAGTAAAAGACCCCAATCCTCCATCAGAAACTTCTAACACATTTCTCACATAAACAGTTAAATCTAATTTGGGACTTGGATGCATAACCCTGGTGTGGTGTAGATGATCAAACGTGATGCTAACCTATCGTGACTGCTTTGCAATGAACATCCTCTTTACGATTAAACAATCAGCTGAATAGAAGGCATAATCAAACACATTTTGGAGAGACGTGTCCATTATTTCAATCCCCAAACCAAAGGGAAGGTTCAAAGTATAGCATTAAACTAACGCCCCATAAGCCTCACCGGTGGGGTTTTGAAAACCATGAAGAGCTTTGTAAACCAGCAGTTGAAGTGGTATTATGGAGACCAACCAAATTCTTGCTAACTGATAGGCTTGTCTCAGACAATTCAGTTCCACGGAAGGCCAGACAGCGCATCTCGCCCTGGAAATTGAAGATGCATTCTAAGAGCTACGCTTGTCAATTTGATCGATCTCCAGATAGCGTTTGACAAAGTTTGGACTGACGGTCTCCTTATGAAATTTCTTCGGAATTGGATACTACCAAATGCAAACTGCTGCGAAGCCCCTGATCATTAAACAAAGACTAACCGTACCAACCTCGGCTCATTATCAATTTGAAGTTTACAATTATTAAATGTTAAACAATTTGGAACACCAACGTAGACCAGAAGTAACGAACTACACGCACGGGTTTCGCCTTTGCTTTTAGGTTGGATCTTAGAATTTTGAATATAGATCTGAGTCCAATTGGGCAAAATTAAGAGCATAAAGTGAACATCCCGGGCAAGGGATCAACAATCTTGGACAGTCGCCGATCTGCATTCACATAATCCATGTGAGATGCAGTTTTAGCATTTATATAGAATGACTTTATATAGTTACCTGACATAGCACTGGTGCATCATGTATATAAAACAATGTACAGGTTGACTTTCAAATTGTTCAACGAAACCAAAAAAATAATAAGCCGCGCCACTGACAGTCAAGTTTAATAAAGTAAATTAATCTCAAAGACTTTGGTAAAGGCTTTAACCTGCAGGAAATCGGTCGAGGACATCCACACAACATACTTCAAGTTCGTTTTGCTATTTATCATTTATTCCAGAAGATATATCATCGCAAAGCACGATATTTGATTAACGCAGAATAGAATCAAATTTCCTTTTATGCGACTTACGTTACTGGCAGTTTTTGCCCTTCAATATATGATAGATTAATGCATTTAAATTGAGAAAGGTCCATAATGGATTGCACCTTAGAAATACACCTTATGCAAAGTAATCTATTAACTAGTCAAATTAACAATATATATCATCTTCCATAGACTCTTATATTAAGTAGTACTACAGTGATAAGAAATAGTATCTGCTATTGATATTGATATGATTGTTTTATATATGCTATGAGTCGCCTTTAGAAGGTTGATGCCCGTATGGGCCTAGCTCTGAATAAAATTTGAAATTTGAAATTTTATACGAATTATTCTTTTTTGTAATAAGGACAATTTACCTAAAACAGAGGAAGTAGAAGAACACGCACACAAACACATCACGAGCACATTTATATATCACATTTATAACTATGTTTGAGTTCCAGTGATTGATGATTGTCTGGTTGAGCTTTCCTGGATTGCATTTTTGAGATTCACCTTTGAACTATTACTACATGTATATGTATAATATGTTTATAGAAATCGTGCTTTTGCCAAGATCTGTGAATTATATAAATTGCTGTTTTCAATTGAACAGTATGTATTCCAGAGATGATTGCAGCTTATTTTCTATAATGATTGAAACTCTGCAGAATAAAATTCCTTGATTGCATACTGGTTGAAAACAGCAGAATATGATTCATGATAACATTCTATAACATACCATTTATGTCTTAACAAAGAATTGTGCTCGCCCGAGACTGCTCACCTGTGGGACTACTTGTTCTGTGAAATGTATTAATTTTATAGTACATAGATACATATACGTCCCTGATGAGGCCTTCAAATATAAAATTTAAATCCTCTGAATGGTCAAAACTTAATAACAACACAATGTTCTTTTGAAACTTGGCTTGATTGTTTATATAATTGATTTACGGGTCAAGCTATGGAAATGGTCAAATATAACAGAACTAGGTTTACGTGGCCAGTTTCAATAATAACTTCTGTGGCATATCAGTACATGTGTTAAAGATATCTTGTTCTTCTCATAGTTTAAATAGTTACTTGCGTCAGAAGCTGTAACGTTTTGACGATACATTGACGTTTAAGATTAATTAACAGTGAATCATCTTTGAATTAATTTCAATCGTTAATCTTTGAACAGTTAAAACCATCAGAAATAAAATGATACATGTATTAAAAGTAAACCTAGGAAAGTTTCCAGACATTCCCCGACACATTAGAATAAAGTTAGAATGAGACTGCTCACATCACTATGCAGACATGTGGGCTTAACTGAGATTTATTGCCACTTTGTCTAGAACCTTTCACTAAAAGGCATACTTTACATCTTCAATAAGTCACGTAAATTCCGTCTACCAGTCGTTTACGGTACACTTATTGTTGCTTTTGTAAAGGACAAGTAATTGGTATCAATTGCAGTATCTTATAAATCATTACTGTACATTAGATTTTACTTTCAAAGCTGAATCATAGTCTCTGTTCCTCTTTTCATTATTGTTTGTGTAAGTCTGAATGTTGGTGAGCGATGTGTTTGAGAATCGATATATCGATCACTTGCCTACTAAACAATGTCATTTCTTGGTTGGTGTGTGCTGTTATACTATTGCCGGTAGCCTAGCCGTCCAGGTATGAATACTACAAATAGGTGGTGTTCCTACGCGATCCAATCAAAGTTAGTGCCTATTAAGATATAGTGCCATTTTCCTATATGGCAGATAGTCTTTTATTTGGTGTTCAGTTGTTAAGGACCCACTGCATGTGATTTTTATCGATTTTACAGGTATATATAACTAAATCTGAAGTTCTTGCATCATGGTTAACAACTTTATATGCTATGTTTTCATCGTTTTTGTTTGTATGAATAAGTGTAGTCGTGCAAGACGTGAACGACTGGAAATCATGATAAAAATAGCTGTATTAAGCAATTTTATATAGAAAACAGTAGAAACCACATTTAAAGAATTCAAACCTTTCTGTAAATACATTGCATTGTACTTATTCTATCTGAATGTTTCTAAAATAATTTATTTTCACTTGTACATGTATACTATTTCATGTTATATGTATGTTTAGAATGTTTCAATTTATATACATGTATTCACATGTGGAGGAAATAAAGAATAATAATTAATTAATTAATACACTTAATGGGAAGTTACAAGATGCCGCCTGTCAATCAAATCGTTCCACTGACCAATCAAATCTCATTATTTTAACATACTTCCACATGTAGTGTTGTGTACAGTTAACATCAAGCAGGATTTATCAGAATACAAGAAAAACTGTGACACAAAGTATCACAGCGGGCCCACAAACAAAACTGACATGTAAATATTGGTGATGGTTGATGTTGAGGCATGGCCCCAAAAGAACTCAAGGAAACAAATTCTGGCTGAACAAGCAAAACCTGACACGACACCACATCTACTGACTGACCTGTAGTACGGAAGCGTATAATGGTCGACAGTTACTGTTTATATCAACTAGACATGTGTGTGGTAATATGTTGACTTTGCTTGATAATATTTTGCAATTGTGCGTTATGTCATGATAAAATAAAACAATTGATTAAAAACAGAGCTGTTTGTTTTCGTAACACGTTAGACGTCAAAAAGCAATCACAATATAATATCTTGCTAAAACTATTACTAAACAAACTTTTTCCCGAATACGACACATATTATTTGGCAAATCAAGTTCTTATCTGACGTATTTTTCTCGCGCAAAGCTGAAACCGAAAACAATCATTTACTCTACAGCCCTCAGCTATAATGAATTACAAGAGGGCCAAGATGGTCCTATATCGCTATCCTGTCCCAAAGACAAAAAGTAAGTCTAAAGTCATGATCAATGCCAACCGCTGACAATTTTTTAAAATCTCTTTACGAAACGGTAAACACGTTCCAAACGTAGGTTTAAAATCAATCACGGTACAAAGTGACCTAACTTTTTACCAGATGTTACGCAGTTTCGGTCTTGACTAAAGTTCACCAAGACAAACTTTCTTTCAATATGACTGATGCCGGTGTGTCAAATGTGGCATCTAGAGTTCGTAGATGTTTCTATTATTTTACCTGGTGTCCTACTTTTTGACCCCACGAATCCCAGTTTAAAACATAGAGTTCATCAAAACAAACATTCTGATTAATTTTCAAGATGATTTGATTCAAAATGTAAATTCTAGAATGTTGATGTTCTATGAGTTCACCTTGTGATCTAGATTTTATGATGTGACCAAATTTCAAACTTGACATAGCATTTATCAAGACATCCCGGGTGATTGGGTGCAAATTTGGCTTCTGGAGCTATCACGAGTTTTTTCATTTTGTTTACCTGGTATCCTAGGTTTTGATCACATGTAATATAGTTTCTTTCTTGTCCTATATTTTATCAAGACAAACATTCTAACAAATTTTACGGTTTGGTTGGGTACAAATGTGGTTTCTACAATATTTGGAATATTTTTTATTATTTGACATGGTCTATGATTTGACCCCGCGTGACCTGGTTTCAACTTTTTGGTCGAGAGATCATCAAGAAAAATATTCTGACCAATTTTCATGACGATTGCTCTTATAGAATGTTCAGACGGTAAGTGTGGACAGACAGACAGACAGGCAAGCAGGCTAGGGTGAGCTCAAAAGAGAACATTTACACCAGCTATCTACTCTAGTTTCACCGATGTCGGAGCTAAATATTAACTCATTTTCAGTAATAAATTATCTTACACAAGCAAGATAAATCTTTCATGCAATAACTATACCGTTCAAAATGATTTTACTTGCTGATTCTTAAGGAACGAATGCTACAATTATCATGCAATATTTCTATTACTATCTTGCATTTTCCCGTAAGATTTCAAACATGATGCGATATTTTCGCATCAAATCTACATAAATATCTAGCAACTGGCGACCATTATACGCTTCCGTACTGTAGTATCGAAACTTTACTGTTATCGAATAATATGAAAATAGGCAATACCTATATCGGGCGAAAGCATAACAGGAAAAACAGGAAAACTGACATGTAAATATTTTGGAAATTGGTGATGGTTGATGTTGAGGCATGGCCCCAAAAGAATTAAAGGAGACCAATTCTGGTTGAACAAGCAGAAACTGACACGTCACCACACCTGTAGTATCGAAACTTTACTGTTATCGAATAATATGCATCGATTTATTAAAGATTTGTAAACAAATGTATACCCAACGTCGTAAACCCAGAATCTATATATCATGAAAAATTACATGCATTCCTATTTTGTCTGCAACGTTTTCTGTCTTTCAATTTGGCATCTCAAGTCACGTGGGCAGTTTGTTATTGTTCGCCAAGCACACTTTCCGCATTTACATACATCAGTGGTTTGCCAAGCTTTCAGACAATGAAACTACAAAATGAATGCCCTTGATGACGAGAATGAATTTCCTTAGAGTTCGTAAAAAAAACATCACCATATTTTGCCTATCTGCATTTACAGTCAACTGCTTAACTTATACCTTAAGCAAATACCAATCCGGAGTACATCTGATATCATGTATAATATGTTGAAAAGCACACTTAAGGTATTCAGCCCATAACGGTCAATTTTTCAATTGTTATTTTCATTATCTATTTCCTTTCAACGATTCATATTCAAATTTTAAAAGAAATTTACCGTCTACTGATAAAAAGATATATGGAATTTTATACCCATAGCCCCATCTTGTAAATAACTAACTGAACGGTATACCAGAAACAACAAGACGAAACAGTTCTGTAGACATAAAAGACGCCGCCAAAGAGTTTTTCCATTTTAATAGCACTCCGTAAAGTGATTGGATAGTTTTTCATACGTTCATAAAAACATTGTTATCTACTTATAATGAGCGAATGTTTTACAGGAGTTGCATAGACGGATTAGCTCATAATCATTTGAAATATAAGACATGTCGCTACAAAAAACAGCGTATTAACTATTATCCCTTTGTATCGCACAGAGGCAGTTTTAACTACATTTATTCATGAAATTTAACTTTACATCACAATTACATACATAACTTTATAAGCTATTTCAAGTTATATAAACAATCTATTAAACAAATTAAAACGATTCCGCTGGGCTGCACTTTCCATTAATAGGACCGCAATAAGACCGTTACGTGTGCCGCGTTTTAAACATGTCCGAAACTAGAGTGCGTAATAGAATTCTATAGTTACTTTATTTTCGGACAGAATGGACTTTTGTTGACGAGATTTATATTTCTCTCTTCTTTTTCATAAGAACGGTAAATGATATTCTTTATCAATATAAGTTATATGAATTAAATAAATTATATATAATATTACACCTTGGGTTATTTTTTTAACTATTTTTCAGTTGTAAGCACTAATTTACATTTTGACTTTTTGAAAAATCTATTAAGTGTGATTTTCATCTTGTCATTTAAATTTTCTTATTTTCTTGTATTCATTAAGGAGTTTAGTTTGCGGACATGGTTTTGATTTACGTGTTTGTTCTTGAAGTTCGTGTACAAATCAAAGTTCGTGCCCCGGAGGCCTCGAATGTAGAAAAATCATGTGTTTAATTTTAATTTTTGGCGAAGCTATTTATAGACTCGCGTCCATGGATCAATTTTCTTTTGCATCCCAAATACTCAAATTTTAGTAACAGTTTAACATAATTGTGGTAATAAAGTATTTCAGTATACACTGTAGAAATACAGTAACAATACATTCACTTATGAGCCTGCCCAAATGATAGCAACAAAAATAGTGATACAACGGGCCCACAAACAAAACCGACATGTAAATATTTTGGAAATTGGTGATGGTTGATATTGAGGCATGGCCCCAAAAACCTCAAGGAAACCAATTCTGTTTGAACAAGCACAACCTGACACGAGTACATCTACTGATTGACCTGTAGTATCGAAACTTTACTGTTACCGAATAATGATACGAACGACAACTCAGTAAGGAACGACAACTCTTAACTCTTGCATTTCCAAAATAATAGATTGTGTCTACAGTTTTCATCTCAGAAGTACCTCAGTTTTAAAATGAAGAGAGACACATATATTCGATCTAGTGCTTAAGTCTCCGTGCATCTTTTCGTACCCCGTATTAAATATAGCGGCCCGCTGCTGCGGCCCGCAGTGATGTACACGGTTACATATTAGTTTCACCTGAATGAAGATTTTTATGATTATTTGCCGTAAAACATTTAAAAATGGTCGAAAAGCTGAAAAAGATCAGAAAAACAGAAGAAAAAGTTTTAAAAAATGGATTTATATGGGATTTGAACTCCATCCGAAAAAGTACAGTGCAGACGCATTAACCATCACTCTCCAGAGACCGATGAAGGAAAAAATACGGTTTTGATAAAAGACACATCTGAATAAAGAACGACAAATCTTGCGTTTCCAGAAAAATAGACTCTGTCTACAGTTTTCATCTCAGAAATACCTCACTTTTTCAATGAAAAGAGACGCATATATTCGATCTAGTATGCATGCATCTTTTGCTCAGCCCGTATTAAAAATAGCGGACCGCTTCTGCGGCACGCAATAAGATCCCTGCCTCCAGCAAGTTGGCTGTTTGTCGGGGGAAAAGCTCTTGAATATTATATGGTCATTTTCTTCGTGGATAGATGAATCAATTATATAAAAACAATGAAAAGGTTTGTTTGATAACTAATATGAAAATAGGCAATGCCTATATCGGGCGAAAGCTATTACGGGAAAAATAACCGCTGCTGGAAGTTTGCAGAATTTCCAGCGCATTATATGTTACGTCATTTCATTTGACCGATTACTTTTCAGAAATGATTTTCATTTACATGGGTTGTAAGATTGTTTTAGAAGGCAAATGCGTATTATAAATTAGATATCCGTCAAACAAACGTTTTAGAATTAAAAAAAACAACGGTCAGTAGAATTCTGGATAGCCGGTGCAGCGTACGTAACATTTATGTTAGCATATTTTCACGAAGTCGACACTTTCTGATTTCACATGGTATAATTATGTCAATCGAGTTATTGTAATTGTTTTCAGTATTCAATTGAATACTCACACAGAGGTTTACCTATAATCGGGCTTCGCCCGTACAATGGGCATGTCAATACCTGTTGATATGCTTTTTCAATGTGTGCGTTCAAATAGCCTAAGAGCTTTCTGCTTAGACTTGTCTGTCATTTTTCTATCTTAATGTATATGTATCTTTGCTTATTCATTTGTGTTGTTTATACTTGTTTTTTGTTTTATTGTTGAGGCCTCTTGTTTGTTTTCCCTATATGTCTGCCTTAATTTTGTTATTCTTATGAGTCTTCTAAGTTTTTTTATGATATCAAGCTAACACCAAGAGCTAAAAGAAATTTTAATTCCTTTGCTTACATATAACGGCGTTTAAATTTGGAGAACTCCCTTAATTCCCAATGTGAATGTGGCGATAACTTGTGTCATATTATAGTAATTCATCTTAATATGAAAATAGGCAATACCTATATCGGGCGAAAGCATACAGCCATTTCATTTTTAGAAATGGTACGAATTTTCAGGAATTATTGGTACCAAATATTCATAGAGTCATATTTCGAGGGTTGATTGCGAAAAGAAATGGTGCTTTTTATGGCGTCACAAGAAGGAGCATCAAACCTTAGGAATGTGTATAAATAGGATCTCTTTACATTTCAAAGTACAACGAAAAGTGATGCGTTTTCCAAAACGCAAATGGCTGACATTTAATGACGTCACAATTTCTTTTGATAAATGACGTCACTTTTTAAACAAAATTTGAATCGGAAGTTGTATAGACGGTGCAGCGTTATAAGTATGTTTTCGTATCGTCACGGAGTCGACACTTTCTAATTTCGCATGGGTATACATGTCAAATCAGTAATTTTATTGCTTTCAGTATTCAATTAAATACATAAAATTACATACGTTTACCTATGGTCGGGCTTCGCCCGTACTATGGTTGGGCTTCGCCCGTATTATACCCCCGAAACGAAGTTTGTTGGGGGAGGGGGTAGATAGGAGTCACCCGGTGGTTGGCCGGTCGGTCGGTCCTGTGCATTTTCCTTGTCCGGAGCATAACTGGAAAACTACTGTTTGGAATTAAATACAACTTCATACAATGGTCAAGCACAATGAAAGAAAGTGCAGTGTACCTTAACTTTATTTTGACTTATTACAAAGTTATTGCACTTTGTTACTTTTCCATGTGCGGATCATAACTTAAAAATAACTGCTTGGAATTCAACACAACTTCATACAATGGTCAAGTATAATGAGATGAAGTGCAGTGTACAAGAACAATAACACTCTCTTGACTAATTACATAGCACAACATAGCAAACGTGTCATAATACAAAATAGGTAGAGGACTGTTTGTGAGAATATTCACATTAATCAAAAGAGGCGTAGCCTGTCCATAAAAC
Source organism: Saxidomus purpurata (assembly GCA_022818135.1). Taxonomy (NCBI): domain Eukaryota; kingdom Metazoa; phylum Mollusca; class Bivalvia; order Venerida; family Veneridae; genus Saxidomus; species Saxidomus purpurata. The sequence goes on from JAFMSR010000013.1 coordinate 43,722,572, forward strand.
TGTTCATTATACCCCTGTTCTCCCCAAGCTAGCAAGTCAAATATGCCTGCATCAGCAATATCAGCCATAGTATGTCAATTCAATGTCAATAATACACAACATTTATGATCTAAAGGCTGTTGTATGTAATGTGAAAAGAAATTCACAAATGGAGTTTCAACATATTTATATTGAATTGTACAAAAATGATAAAATTTCAAGACATCTGAAATGAACTTTACTAAAATTATTCATTGAAATGCAGATTACTTGGTGTGAGAGTAAATTTGATTTCATGCTAGTGTCAGGACCACTTTTTTATGAAATGTTTCACTGTGTCTGGATAGTCTCTCTCTATGTAAAATGTTACATTTTTGGTTTTGTAGGGTTAACGCACGTTTTTTTCGTGTTATAACATCTGCAGAACCCGAGGGTTGTGGTTGTTGCCCGAGCCCGTTAGGGCGAGGGCACCACAACCCGAGGGGTTCTGCAGGTGTTATACACGAACAACGTTCGTGCGCTATTCAGCAAAATGCAAAAAAATCAAAAAAACATGAAACGCTCTTACTGGTACGACGTTCATGCGGACGCGTGTTGTTACATCTTATTTATGTCGTCACCAGCGGTTTTAAGCCCGGCACTGTTGCGCCGTCAGATGAGACTTGGGAGACGGGTCTGTTTACAATGGCCCTTTCCCCCCCATAAAAAAAAACGGGTGTAACGCCAAAAAAAAAAAAAAATAAAACCCCCCCCCCCCCCCCCCCCCCCCCCGCCTTGACCCCCCCCCCATCTCCCCGTTACCTTTCCCCCCCTAAAACCCCCCCGCAAACGCACTGCTATATTTTGATCCACTTTTGATATAAATTCTGGGTTCAATTATTTTATAAATACAATGACCAGAAAATGTTTATGGTAGGCCTCAGACCAGTTATTTTTACTATATGTGGTAGTTTTTTGACACCCAAACCACAGACCTATTCTGGACAGCAACATCCAAGAGAAAAATTCCAGCAACAGAAAATTAGGGTTGGTCGGCGTTTTTCTTTTTACTATTTGAGGTCAAAGCTCATGTATATGAATAATACCTGAAAATGGCCGGAACCAAGCAAAATCACTGATGTAAACAAGAAGTCACTGAATACATTCTGACATAAAAACTGAAACAAAATGCACATTTACCAAGTATTTCAGGCCTACTCTGACTAAAAATGCCAATTGTCTGATCTCTTTCATTCAAAAATTCAATAATATCTAGCCTTAGACATAGGCACCATTTTTCCTAGAACTACTTCCGTATTGTGGTCAACCAACGGCAAATAATTGTGGTCTAATGCCAGTAAACAACCCAAGACAGTTAAATAAGACATTAAAAACTGAGATCTTTTATTGACAATAATTGAAAACTACCACAGTCATACCCAAAATATAAATGTATATAAATCTGTGAAATAACTCTATTCACATTGCACAAAGAGAAAATCTATAAAATCATATTAGACTCTCCTACTCAAACATTGGAAATCAACCCTTTGTAAGATAATATTTATATGTGTATCTGTCATTAGACTGTCAATAAGATAGATTACTTCTTACATGTTTTCAAAGCATCTACTGCGTTTTAAGCTACATTTTAACTATTATTTGATATGGCCTTTCCAATGGGTAATACAATTTTAAAGTTACAATAATGTATAGCCAGATATCTCCGCGTTCAATAAAGTTTCGGGTTAAGTTTAAAGAAATTGACGCGTTAAAATAGAAATAATAAATATGTCCCTATATTCTATCGTTGAATAGAATAGTCAGTCGTTCAGAAAAAATAATCAACCCTGGTACGCACTTACTACACATCTGATCTCCTGATTGCATTTTATTCAGCTATAAAATATGGTTATTATAGTAAAGCAATGTGTGCGTCGGATCATATGATACGAGTGCGGACGGTATATGTCTACAAGTCACCGCATTAACTGGCTGAACTTCCATCAAAGACATGGAACGTATTCCGGATCCATTAAAGTTCTGAAGATTTGCATCACTTTACACGTTTCATTTTGAAGTTGAAATTGACGTTTTCACGTATGGCAGATTTTATCACGCACTTCCTTATTACGTATTTTGATGGAAAACCGCCTTATTAGTATAGGAAATAAAAACTTGAGTTATTCCGCGTTTTCCAAATTTATTAAAAATAAATGATCTTGCATTTACCTTCAATTATATCTCCTTGAATAGCTGCAGCACTCACAGCTAGAATGATAACAACATTAAATCAAGTAGAATTGCCCGTTATTCCACAATACATTAGATTTAACAGTCGTTTTGAATGACACTGCTCACATCACTTTGCATAAATGCACGCCTAATTGAGATTGTATTTCCAATTTGTCTAGAATATTTTACTAAGTGAAATACTTTTCTTCTTCTATTAGGGAACATAGAATGTATTTAAGTTGCTTTAAGTAAATTTATTGTTTCTCTTTTAATTGACAAATAATTGGTATCAATTGCAGTATCTTATAAATTACTACTTCACATAAAATTTTACTTTTAAAGCTCAAGTAGAGTACCTTTTCCACTTTGTTAATTCCGTATTCAAATCGTTTAGACAATAATGTGTTTGGGTATATTTCGCTATATTCTGCACGTTCTTTCCTGACAGGTATGGCGGAATTGAAAAAGCAAAGATAATATACCTATGTACAGTATTTACTACTTTTAATATGCCCAGAGCAAACAAGAAGTAATGGTTTATCATACAGAAAAATAAGATACCTACAAAAGGCAGTTTGAATTCGACCATTTTTAACTCACCTGTGATCGCATGTCCCTGTCGTCTGCCCGTTCACACTTGTTAACAAGTTAATGCCTTGTTAACATTTGGCATAAATTGGTCAGTATGTTTACCTCAATGATTTCTAGGCAAGTTCGAATCGGGATCAGATGGGGTCTAAAACTAGGTCACATGGTAAAATGTAAGAACAATTTTGTTAACGCTCTAAAAATCGCATTTATTAATCAACCATCATAAAAATTGGTTAGACAGTTTATCTCAATTATTTCTATATCGAGTTACAATCTGGGTCACCTGGGATCAAATACTAAGTCACACATTTAAGTAATGGTAATTGTATGTCTACCTGTCTGATATAAAACGATACGATTCGGGGAGGAAGGGGGGGGGGGGGGTTAATGTGCTCCTCATAAATCAGAAATGGCTGGCGCTATAAGTAGGGGTGACACGATGATAAACATACATTTCACCTATCATAGATAAGACGGATTAAACCATGCCAGGGGCATCCACTAAAGATAACACAAATGTTGTCCCTATTTCATCGTATGGAAAATTATAAAAGTTCACTTCTACACGTTAATTTCGTTCTCACATGTATGAACTCTCACATGACATTTGTCTGTATATAAATAAAGGTACTGTTCTGTTCTGTTCTGTTCGTCGCTGTTCTGTTCTGTTCTGTTCTGTTCTGTTCTGTTCTGTTTCTTTCACAGAAATGAACGGACATACAAACAGAGACCAATCGCGCTATGTTATCTAATGTAGCTTTAAGTGTAGTGCATGCAAACTAATTTTATTTCCAAACACGTGCATGCGTATTTACATTGCAATTTCTATTAGAAACTTTTAATCGGGTTTCGACAAAGCAAATATTAAGCACGAACTTAATGCAAAATTAAACACAAACCTTTATGATGTGGGCAAACATTGAGAATTGTTAATAATTGAAACGTATGGTTACTATAGAAACCAAGCAAAAAAGTCATAGATCAAGTAAGTTGTCCTTGACAACCGGCAAGACGATGAGTATAACATCTTGCTTCCTTTCTAAAAAGTCAATGTGGCACTTGCAGTTTTCCGTATTACACGACTTAACTTGATCACCGTCCTCTCCCGGAAAGTTGCGGGAGACGGAAATTTCCGAAGTATTCATAATGTCTGGATCGTAAGTAAACTCATTGTAAAAGTTGTAAAATAAAAGAAACTCTTTCCAGAAGCTTTGTTAGCGTCAGGCCTCTCTATGTGTTTCTTTTAGCAGTTCATCTAAGGAGGCACACAACAGTTTTGCGCCCTAGTTTCGAATTGGCCCTGGTCAAATTTCTGTATAAAGGGTACTGTTGAGAGTTAAGGGTGCAGTGTGTGTAGAGAATAATTAATACTGCTATATTTCTCTTTTGACTGTCTTAAATGAGTGTTGAAATATAATGTGAGATACACACATGTGGCTTTTTGTGGCTCTGTGTGAAACCGGTGCATGAGAATGGAAGTAGGTGATTTTTCACTAGTCTGTGGTGAGCAGAATGCATTTTGCAGTGACATACAAACAACTGTAAATAGCAAAGACCCAGTACAGTAAATTCCTCTTTTTAGGTGTTTTTTCTTATTTAACAGTGAGTCTGGTGTCTGAAACTGACCAGCTCCTGGTTAACAATTGAGTAATGAAATTTCAGTGATGTTTTGAAAATTAGCAATTTGGCTTCGGACCGACCCAAAAAATGGCGCTATCTTTCAATTCAACATAATCCATGAATCGTGTATGCCAATGAGTTTGGCAGCAAACTTTATGATATTTTTCAAGAGATTTTTGACATGTGCATGATGCTGTATTTTGTTTCTTTCAGGTTAGCAGTTACAGGTGTTGTGTGAAGGAATTGTGCGATTGGTTGTAAGCTTTGTTACCGAGAACCCAGAAAACTGTTGACTGCCCCCTAATGTCTCAGGTGCCGCAGTCTACCTGTAGCCGGGTACCAGTTTGAGAATTCCTGGCTATGTCTCACGTGCCGCTGTTCACGCAGCTGCAACCAGGAACCAATGCTATATCTCTCTGTTAAGTAATTGTTCTTTATGGTATGTCTCGAGTTTTTGATGGTATGGTTGAAGTAAGCTGAGCCAACATTGACTATTTAGACGGAGTCTCTTAGCGCGACATTGGATGCCGCTGTAGTGTTTTGTCGTTTGTGGTGAGTTTGTTTTTAAAAACAGCCTGAAAGATCTAGAGCTATTACTGCTGAAATGATGCTATCTTTCAAACTGTCTGTATAGTCACCGAAAACGTTGTTTTACAGACTGCATGATGTTGAACTAAATCTGAGGTAAGCCTTGTTATTAAAATAACGAATGCGAATACATTTTAACGTGTCGTATTTGAAAACAAGTAACAAGAACAGCCGTGGAGCACTAATTAGTATATTTTCATATTTTAATTTTTCGTCGCTTTTTACCTATCCGAGTGCCAAAAAGATATTTCCATATATACCGTTGAAGCGGTATGTTTAAAGGCGTATTGATATAAAGAAGTCCGCTGATCCCGGAGGTTGCGGGTTCGAACCCCAATGGGGTCACGACCGTACTTCCTTATATGTTTTTTCCAGGAAGGGGACTCGAGGGTGACTCGATAAGCTTCACGCTTTCTTCACAATCCTACTAAAATAAATTAGTATAAACTAAACTAAAGAAGTATCAATTTGAATATTATTCACAAAATCTATATGCGTTTTGAATGTTCTTAACTACATGTATATTTCCTAAATAATCATGACATCATATGAGAAACAATGAACTGAATTTTGACAGCAGTGAGAGCGGCACAGCTTATCTGCGATATTTTGTATTATTTTTGTGCCAACGTTTTGTCAAAACAATGTAATTTATTCTTGAATGATGTACGATGAAAATAAATTTCTGGCTGTCTCAAAGAGTTGGCAGTCTGCATTTAGGGTTGACCTGCGATATTTCTATGTGATTTATCACACAACGTCAGGCTCCCTCGACGACCCAAGAATGAACAGAACGTTTTTAATATGATCAGTTTTATCTTTCTATCAGACTCATCTTTAATGAATGTCGGCTTTTCTCCATTGTTGATAGCCTCTTAACCAACACTTTATTCCAAGATAACCGGTTTTATTATGCAAAAGAAAATATAGGGAGAACATTATCTGACCGTATTTCAGTTGATAGCATTCTGGTAATTCAGTCTCAGTTATTCACAAATACGTTTACATTTTCCGAAAAACAATTGCATTCTCTAAAGAAGTGAAGGCAAAACAGTTGTAAAGCTACTTTGTAAGGAAAAACTTAACTGGATGTGTTCATGCATGATAACAGTTATTTATTCTTTAAAGTAGCCAATTAGTTATAAAATAACATGCTTTTAACAATACGAATTTCCTTCCGCCAAAACTGATACCGAAATTTAAAACGTTTGTCAACACTTGATTGATACTGACCAGTTGGTTTAAATCTTGATCAATGCATTGGTTTAAAAATTAACGTACCAATAGCCCATTCAAATTTTCAAGCAATTATATAGACTTTTATTAGTTGCAGTGGAGGTATTGTTTTACATTAAAGTCCCATCAGCATTTTAGATACTCATACATGTACAAATGTATATAGATTATTTGCGGATAGAATAATCGTAGAATTGTGTTCTGTTTTAATGATATAATATGAAACAATATTGAAGTATACGTTTCTAATTTTTACTGCTTCTTCATTAAAGCAAACAAAGATATGATATAGCAACAAGGACCCTCGGTACAGGGACAACCTCTACTTACCTTTCTCATCAATTTCGCCGGTATCATATCTTTCATGGTAAATAAGTGCTACAAAAAAGTTTTTACAGCTATTTAAAGTGGTAACTGGACCTTAAGCGACGTTTTATGCGCGTTCCATAATAAAACAATACATTGTAAATGGTATTCTCATATGCCTATGGTATATTTCTATAGTCAATTCGAGTGCATTAATATGATTAAAGCACTCGGAAAAGTAGGCGGAGTTTCGGACATGGAAGTAGCTCCTTCCGACTTTTCTAATTTACTCCCGCGCAAAAAATAAAATATAGAAATGGAAATAATATCAGTATAAATACATCAGTCGCATGAAAAAGATTTGTTTAAGAACCTAAATATTATTTTGGATAGCGTCAAGTAAGCCTTAAAATACCCTCACATTGTTTTCCTTAAAAAAGGCCAAGAAATTCAGGATTAACAGTCATACAATGTTTTGATTCCGGGAGACAAAACTATGAATGAAAACGTTTATGTCATCACACTGACGTCATTACTCCACGTTAAAACGTTACATACAGTTCTAATTAACGGTACGCATTTAAATCGATTGGCTGCTTTGTTAGGTTCTGAATCTGACGTCTTCTGCATAATGTCAGTCAGGTATTTCTTTTTATATTTCATGTATTAGATGATTAAAGTAAAATAAGTTTGTATAATATAGTTATGTTTGATATCTTGAATGGCTGCCCGAATAGGGGAGTCAATTCAAACAGCTACTATTTATGCTGTTTTACACATTACCGCCGAACTGAAAAAAAGGTCCGTAGGAGTTACGATAGTTTTCAAAAAATCGGCTTCTAAGAATCGAAATAATCTATGGCTTGGAGTGCTTTATCGAAATTGAAGCATTTCCCGTCGGTAATGTGCCTGCGTAATAATTCACTCGGGCTTCGCCCTCGTGAATTATTCCGCCAGGCACATCACCTCCGGGGAATGCTTCAATTTCGATAAAGCACTCAAAGCCATAGATTATTTCTTAAATAACATCGGGGAAATTCTGGTGTGAAATTCAAATTAACTCTCGTAAAGATATTTCAAATTGTGCTTCAAGCTTAAGCATTAATATATTACAAAACTTTAACTTCCGTCGACAATGAATTGTAATCCAAGGAATATTATTCAATAATTTAATTATTAAACACGAACGTGGATTATGTCTGCAAACCCGTGCGCATAGTACGTTATATTTATCATTTGTCATGATGAATAAATCATTGCCAAAACAAACTGCTGGCGTACTTTAGACCACAACTTTTTGAGTAAACCACCAGAGAAATGGGTTGAACATATCCTTTACCATAAAAAGACCTGCTTTCCCTTTTATATTATTAGACTTTACAGGTAAATACAACTTAAATCGAAATCTAATCTAATACAATGTTGTAATCTATCATTATACTGTCGGAGCATCTGAGACAACTGTAAAGAGATCTTTTGTTCTGTTGTTAATCCAGCGGACAGGATTACAGGAATTTAAACATATGAGGTCACATTTAATACACAGTCTTTCAAATTCCTATCATAAATGGAACTGTGCTGCGTGTTGAAATCTTGTAATGACTTTCAAGGTCAAACCTAAATTAAAAGTTATAAGTTACAGCCCGATAAGTTTAATTTACAGCTTAGGAATGGTGATTTTACAATACTCTACAAAACAAACTTGCCATACGATACGTACGCATTTCCTACTGTGAACTTTCTGGTCCAGTTCGGTGTTTTGCCAGATTTAACGGCTGTTTTTTTTAGACATTTGATAATAACTCGCTTCAGTTTTACTCTCCATATATTAGTTCTTCATTGTCAAAATCAATGTAATATCACTTTATTGTAGGTAAGCATTCAAAAAATATTTTTATAAACACACTTGCAAAGTCTCACTTCATCTGAGCTGCATACTCGTCTTACATGAACCTTTTTTAATTATCAAACTAGATTTGTGCACCCTTTATAACATAACATTGGAATCAAGCAGTATTTTTCCTGAAAACCTAAGACTACGTTGTATTAAACTAGTTTCAAAAACTCGATAAAATATCATTAAGTAACCTGTCTTCTTTGGAAGGCAATGTACGTATTAGAAATTGTTTATAATTTTATTATAATTAGATGACATAATGGATACAAAGTTTTGTAATGTTGGCCAATGGCAGTAGTAAGATTTAAAAATTCGTTTACGTAATTCTGAGTATTTTGGACAGAAGAGGAGAAAATGGTTTTATGTTTCAATAGCATTCATGTATCATTGTATAGAGATTATATCATTCCGTGGGATAATCGTATGTCTTCCGTTTTCAAGTATAAACTTATTCTATATTTATGAAATAAAACAATTTTTTATGCAACCTGCAGAAGTTTTGTAACAAAGTCTGACGTAGATGCATATTTTAATCTAAATGATAACAAGAATACCATTGATGCAAAGTATCAAAGGGCGCCGAAAATAGTTTTGTACATGTGTGGCGTTAAATAGCTAAAATTAGCTTTTTGATAAGCAATCATTATTAGTTTGATTTGAATGAAAAATTTTATGAATATTTGCAGAAAACATTTAAAATCATGGTGGTTTTAAAGCTGAAAAAAAAAACGGAAGAAAAATTATTTTGAAAAATTGGGTTTGACCGGGATTTGAACTCCACTCGTAAAATTAGGCGGTCATCAGCTTACCCACTACACCGCGGAGACTGACTTTAAAGCGTGTGGTAAAAAATAAGTTGATATTATAATTTTGCAAAACCGATAAGGGAGAAGTTGTTTTACGTTTTCGTTTTTTTTCTAAAAGATATGAAAAGGAACATTACAGTTAAACAATTACGTTTTAATGAAGGAAATGTGTATAATCAATATTTTAATGTCTATTTCGTATTATTTTAGCATACAGTTAAAACCATTTTTCTTCGCATTCTAATAACCGCTCCTACCATGTACTTCCGGAAAAACTATTCCATAATAGGCCGCGGCGGCGCCAATGAAGACCATACTATTATGTTAGATGATATGATTATGTCTATCTGCATTGTACATTATAAATAAATACAATGAAATAAATAAACTACATTTATACCGGTACATGATAAATTACAACAAAATAAATATCCTAAATCTTAATTTGCAACCAATTTATAAATCTGTTTTACCGTAAATTGTATGGAAAATATGTTTTGTCAAGCGCAAATTTTATGAATTTAAAGTATCGTTTGTATCGGATAATCCAAAAGAGATTAAACTTTTAGGTTTCGGAGAAATAGTGCAAAATACAGAACGTGTTCCATTTCCAGAGATACCCCTGATTCGTTTACATATCCTGTGTATAGCACTGATACAAGGGAACTTGTTATCATTGTTGTAGGAGTTTAAATCCCGTTCGAATCGTAAGTTGGTCATTGTTACAGTTTGGCGGTTCTGCCAATTTTCTCAAATATTCGGGAGCAGGACTCGAACCCATGACCCTAATTCTATGAAATATTTGAAGACAACGTTTCTAACCACTCGACCACTGAGCTGGATTATAACATATTACATGTATGATAAATAGAAGCTTTATAGACAGGTAGAGATACAACTATAATAAATGTTTGTAAAACAAGTGACAAAAGGGGAATGATTTGAACAATCCCGCCAGAGGACCACTAGATAATGCTAATCACTAAATATCTAAGTTCTGTGTATTGTCGTTTAAGGCAAGATGTTTCTAAATATTTAGGAACACCAAGGAGGGGCTAATTTTGTCCCCAGGGGCATGATTTTGGTGATCTAGTTATAGGAACATGTATAGGACCACTAGACAACAATACATTCAAAATATGTAACCTCTTCACGTTGTGGTTTTAGACAAGAATATTTAAGAAATGATTCATGTTCTTATAATATAATGTTATTGTATACAAGAGAACACAGGATGGGGCCAGATTTGACTCCATGGGCATGGCTTGAACGCATGGACCACTAGACGTTTGCTAAATACCCAAATATCTAAGTTATGTATCTTGTCAATTTAGACAAGAAGCCTTTAAAAAGATTTTCCTTCATATAAGACTATGTAAAACAGGGTTACCCCAGAGCGGACCAATTCTGACACCAATGGTATGATATGAACAACCTTGGCAAAAGACCAAGGCCATTAGACAATGTTATATGCCAAATATCTAATCTCGGGCGTTGTGGTTTAAGAAAATCTTACACAAGTCTATGTAAAACGGTGCACCTAAGGGCTGGGTAAATTCTGACCACTGAAGAATGGCACACCAAATATTTAAGCTCTGGGCTTTCTGGTTTCAGACAAGAAGATTTTTAAAAAGATTGTCCTGTAGAAGCATATTTTAAGCGGAGGATGCCCAGTGCGAAGCTAATTTTGAACCTATGGGCATGGTTTGAAAAATCTTGATTTTGTTCTAGCAAATTAACTCTGTTTATTTTAAAAAAAAAAAAAAAAAACCCCCCCCCCCCCAAAAAACAAAACAAAAAAAAAAAAAAAACCCAAAACAAAAACCCCCCCCCCCCCGGCGCTACGTACTGAAACGTCGAGCTTATTCCAAAGAGAAATAGCTGATGGTATAAAAGAGTTCGAAAAAATTGAGTTCTCATATTTAGATGAGAACATCTATCTTGGTTGGTTTCTTAAGTTGTATCTTGAACTAGACTTGGTAACAGGCTAATTAGGTTGTCGGGAGCTATGCCATTATGCATTTCCTACATCGTAATTAATGTTTGATATTTTCTTTTACAGATAATTTGAACCAGCGCTATTTCTTTATATAACTTTAATATACTTCTAGCGCAGCTTCATTTCGATTTTGTACATGTATATTTTCTGTTTCGTAATTGCTACATCCATGCAACGGAATATTCTAAATATGTCGTAAAAAAGAAACAGATTCGTTTTAAGGATTTTCGCTTTAATGTTAACATCAATTTCAAGGACTTCTCTTGCAGTTTTTAGTTACCTGTTCTATAATTATGTGCCTCAACTTATAGTTAAACCAACATGTTTGTGATTAAAAAAAAAAACACTTCCGGTTATAGTAAAGAAATGATCGCTTCAGTTTTATTAGGATTAAAACCTACAAGTCAAGTCTTGGAACATTTTTCAATCATTGCATTGCTAATCATTATTGATCAAATAAGGTAGACACTGTACACGATAGTAAATTGTAACTACTAGTGTCTTGGGGTCGAAATGCGTTTACAATGTAGTTTGACATGCAAGTATTCTATATGGTTGGGACTCGGAATCCTTATTTTAACATTAGTATCACTCTGGATGGCATTGTCTCAATTCAATCTCTGCTGCTACATTTGGCGACTTTACCTGAATAACAAGACGGCTTTGGACGTGATATGTATTAACACAAGAACATACGAATGTGGTTGTAAAGCATATGAAACGTAAAAAGCATACTCCATAACAGTGTAGCTCGCCCAGAACTCCTTTCAAATAAACGTTTTGAGAAATGCTGTACGCGAGATCTTTAACCCGATTCAAACTTCCGTTAGGAAATGAAGCATTGTTCATGTACCACAAGCCGCGGACTCAAACTTTATTAGTGAGGGTAATTCAACAGCTTTCAAAGGCAAACATGAGTAGAACTCAAAATAAAATTTTTAAATTTCTGCAACAATAAGACAAATTTAAACAGGACAACTTGTAAGTCATTATTTACCCATTAAACCTCAAGGAGTGCTTGCTTTGTGCATCAGTGATGCAATACTAGATCTACACTTCACAAAAATTTAACAATAAATACTCAAAATCGAACAACAAACGTCATGACGTCAACATCTTTATCCTAGAAATAATTTTTGATAGACCATAATGAGTCCTATATGTCACGGTTTAAGTGAATCTGTTCGTCTAAATGTATACTTCTGCTTACAGACATTGTGGCAATGTAGAAGCACAAATAATCATGCAAAAACTTAATAACTCTTTACCAAACTTTCAAAAATGAAGACAGTTCTTTAAAACAATCAATCCGGTTCCTACTGCGGTCGGGATGTTTTCCCGACGTATTTTGTAATTGAGCAGTTTTAGTTGTTATCCAATGAAGTGGTTGTAGTTCTGTCTTTTCTCTTGTTTTCAATTTCATAAAGCATCCATAAACCTGATACCGTCAAACCTGTGTCAAAGACCACACCCGAATAGAGACCACCCTGCGAATAAAAGACCATCAGTATGATCACTATGCATTATTACAATATAGTAGACACACCTGTGAATAAAGACCACCTGCAAAGATAGACCACATGTGTAGCTTCCCGACAGTGGTCTTTGTTTCCAGGTTTGACTGTATATGGAAATTAGTTCATTTTCACATAGATCTCGCCTGGTGCATATGACAGTAAAATAGGACATTTTCAAATCTTCTCAGTCAGTATTTAGTGTTTGTTCATAATTATATTCAATAAATAATAGAGTATCACGTCGCTTTGCTCTTCGCGTCAATCTTTATAGTTACCATAAAACAGTACACTCTGTAATTTAGGCCCACATTTGCCAGGAATTCCCTAGTAGAAGGCAACTGTTTATCTAAATGACTGCGCTGCAGGATATCTTATTATAACCCTGGTGTGAACTATAAACTGCCCACGGTGCATTATTAATACAACTCTTATCAGAAACAATATGGCCATTTAGCAATGGTCAGTGTGGATTGATTTCACATAAACATTAGACTGATGCCTAGAGAATGAAAATAATGTTGATTTTGTGAAATATGTTTTATATAAATTTATTGATGAAATCACTGTCACAGTGTTACATTTAGTATCACAGTTTTAAAATGCCATAATTAAATACAGAAAGTTGTACGGATTTTACAGTTTAGAACAAGTAAATAAAGTTTAGGAAACTGATATTACGCATCAGTAAATCAGTAGTACTGCATGCCGCATTCAAAACAAATGTAGTACATGTATAACAATGAACAATTTTACTTAAATATATACCATTATTTTCCTCACGGCGTTCATTTGGTATTGAACTGTAACAATTAATTAGTCCAAACACATAACAATATTTCCATCAACTCTGTTTTCTACGTCTTCACATGTATATTTGTTTAGAATTTTTTGAATTTTGAAAATATGAATTTAATATCTAGGTCTGTATTCCGAAAAACAAACCTCTCGCCTCAAGAGTTTGTAAGAACCTGATAGATTCTTCTTTGAATATTCAAATAAACAGTCAGGCTAGTGGCACTATCCTAATCAAACTATTTTCACAACCTCCTGGGAAAATCATGAATTTCCAAAAATCTAAAAAAGCTTTATCATATTGCATTGTGTATTAACTAATCAATACCAGCCTAATCCACTACAAATAAGCTAGCCAGATAATTCAAAGCACTGAAAGTGTTCTATTTAAATAGCAGTTTAATTTGTACATTTTTGTAAAACCGAGATGATTTTCCATGACTCACATTCTAGCATTTATTAAGCTTTTTGGAGAATTTAATCTATCATGAAAAAATGCATCACAAAACCAGCAAACAAAAATATCTTCATTTGAGTATAGCATACGGACAAATTGAATTTTGTTTCAATTTTACTTAGTTATAACCTATGGTTGATGAGAAGTAGTGCCAAAACGGACACATAAACGGAAGCTGACTTGATTGTTTACATATTTCATTAACGATATTTTATGGTAATAAATGGATTCTACAGAGTGTTAACATGTTTTGTCAATACATTTTGTATGTACAGTTTATTTAGGATAATGTGACAGTGATGCAGTAGAGGAGTCTGGTTTTATTGTGAATAATTCATTTGATAATATACGAATTAAACCTTTCTTGCATGTGTGATCTACCTTTATGTGCAATGAGTGTAAACTTTTGTGTATACTTATATATCTTTCACGTCACTGTCACATTCTTCTACATGAACAGTAGTAGGGAAGAATTTTGCTTGACATGGTCCAATTTCTACATACATCATAAGCATATTGCTACATTCTGAATTTTTTTATGAAAACCAAATTGATTTAAGCACAGCAAGGCCTAATTGCTATAGAATATGTACACATTGTCTGCCCTTCTGTTCAAGACTCATCAATTTAGATGGACTGTTAACAAAGCTCCTACCAAGTTTTATTAAAATTAAAAAGAAACTGTGACCTATAGATTATTTAAAAGGTTCTACAATTATAAATTTGATTCAGTAAGATAGGTGTTTGTACAAGGCCAAATTTCAATAGTTTCTTATCACTTGACATGCTTGATGGTAAACGTAAATTAATATTTATCTTTTTTGATTTTTTAACAGGTCTTAGAAATATAATAGATAATAATGAGTTCAATCACGGTTTTAAAAGTTTCTCTCCTTGGTTTTCGCTTTTGTTCTAAGGAAATCAAATACAGTACAAGTGTAACTTTATCCTGTCATTAATTCTTTCATAATGTGAAATATTTATAAAGATTAGAAAGAAATTAATGAAGTTTACTTCGTATCACTGGAAGCGTGAATTCTCTTAACTTTTTGCGTAGGGGAGGGGGAGGGGATCTTTCGATGGTATAATTTAAAGTGAATTGTTTTGTTTACAATTGTTTTTCTATATGTATTTGTTTGAATGTATATATATGTATTTTTCTGTTTTCTTTGATTGTAAATTGATTGTCAATTTGGTGGAAATAAATTTCAAAGTAATTTCTGACAAAAAAAACCCACACAGATAGAAAAATTTGTCCTGAATGGTATTTACAAGGTAACTAAAAACTTTATATTATTACAGGAAACCCAACTGTGATTAAAAATGAAAACAGTTTTCATATAAAATGAAAACAGACTTAAACCTGCTACTGAATCAAATAATATGACCAAGAGGCCAGCAATTTATAAGTCCTAGGTATTTTTGCAAACAGAAATCTTGATTTGTTTGTGGTTTGGGCTTATCAGATGGAAATGGGATATTAATTGCCGCCCCTCCCCATGCTGTGAATCAGCCACACTGACCACTCAATGTCTTCATGGTAATAACAGTACAGGCAAGATCACTAGTGATCAGATTTTTGGGTCTATGGTCTCGTCTGAGTACTGATAAACACTAACAAATACATAGAAACCAGGCTCTATTAAAGTTGTTGCTAGTTCATTACGTATTTTATATCTCTGTAGAAATATACAAAAAATTATTTAAGCCAGTGGTGGTCATTGGTCAATTAACACACGTTATCAACCTGATATATCTAATACTGACCTTTATTAGCATAATGTCACTACCGATTAACTTGCTATCCGTTTCTAAGTAAGTAGTTGATGCTATATTTTATTGATCTATATAGCGTGTGTTCAAAGCCCCACGACTGCTAATTTCTAAGTTTATTGTTTAATTGTTCCACAAAAGGTTTTTTCTCATTACATGTATAAACGAACCACTTTGCTGCCCGGCCAATATTTATTACAACACAAATAAGAAGCCGTCAAGTTTCCTGCAGCCAAGAAATAAACATAAAAATTAGCTGCACAGTTGAATTCTTTGAATGAAAGAAATATTTCCTACAACAATCTGAAGAACAACATTTTCTGTAATGATGCTAGAGCTGTGTTAAATGTTAAATTATAGTATAGAAAGAAAAATCCATAAGGAAACTGTGTGATCAGAAACACAATGTTTGCTGTAATTTATAGTAACAGTCATCGACATCGTTGTCAACTTAGCTGACTGTCTTCCAATTCTTTTTCGTTTATTTAGAAAAAAACGATGATTGTGGCTGAGGTAAGTAGCAGTAGTACCCAAGGTACTAGCGTATCAACGCTTAAAGCAAACTGATACCCAAAGTCTGGCTAACCAACAGGCTGGCTTCTATGGAGGACCAGATTTCATACCTTGTCCAGAAAATTGACGATGCAATCTAAGGAAAACATTTTACTTGTTACTTGAATTGATCTCAAGAGAACATTAGACAAAGTCTGCGCTGACGGTCTCCTTGTGAAATATCTCCGGAATGGGATCAGAGGCACAATGAACAAGTACATCAGGTCCTATCTGTTCAACAGAAGTAAGGGTTAATGTGATACAACGTCGTTAGTTCTCACAAAACATGGTATTCCTCACTTGTGTGAGAAGTCAGTTACTGTCTTGAATATTAAAGTTTTTTCTATGGTTATAATTTAAGATTTTATGTCGGGTCTGCTTTTTCACTCACATGACACAAAGTGCCAGAGTGATCTTTTAGTCGCTTACCATCTGTTCACATTTTCCTTCATATGATATCTCTCAAATCACTAGGCCAATCTTGATGAAACTTGGCAGGGATGTTCCTTGCATGAAACCCAATAAAATTTGTTCAAATAATGTCATTCCATGTGGAAATCTGGTTGCCATGGCAACGGAAAGGACATTTTTTAAATATCTTCTAAAGAATAGGAAGGCCTAGAGCTTAGACATTTAGCATGTGGCATTGCCTAGACCTCTATAATAATATAACTTTCCAAGATTGTTCAAATTATAATCCCCTCCCCTGGGGGGTCATATTTTTTACATGTAGGCTTATATTGGAAAAGGTTAAAAAATCTCAGAACAGGAATGCCCAAAGCTTAGATATTTGGCATGCTGCATTGCCTAGTGGACCTCTACAAAGGTTGTTTAAAGTACGACGTTCTGTCTGGGGGGACGGGGGTGTCACTTGTGTACTTGGGCTTCAATAAACTTTAAAAATCTCTTCTCTGAAATCACAAGGCTAAGATATGTGGCATGTATCATTACCCAGTTGACCTCTACCAAGTCTGTTCAAATCATGGCCCCCAGGTCAAAACAGACCCTACCTATGGGTCACTTGTTTTAACATATAGGCTTATACATGTAGGAAAAATTTCAAAAATCTTCTTGTCCCAGAGCTTAGATATTTAGAATAGAGCATTATGTAGTGGACATCTCCAAACATTGTGTAAATCAGAACCCCAAGGTCAAAATTGACCCTTTCTGCTATTGATGACCTTGTATTATAGCCAATGGTAGCCAGGTGAGTGATATAGGGCTATCTTGGCTGTCTTGTTTGTAATTTCAGCTGAAGAAAAAAGCCAATCACTTTACACTTTGCTGTTGCATAGTAAGCTATTGAAAGGAAAACAAAAACTGAACACATTTTATTCAGTAACAAATGTAAATTTTTAATTCATATCAAGTACACCATCTCTTAAACAATATAACTTTCCAAGCACTAAATTATCTCTTACACCACATACCAGTCTATACAGCCTGTGATGATGTACACCACATACCAGTCTATACAGCCTGTGATGACGTACACCACATACCAGTCTATACAGCCTGTGATGATGTACACCACATACCAGTCTATACAGCCTGTGATGATGTACACCACATACCAGTCTATACTGCCTCTGATGATGTACACCACACACCAGTCTATACAGCCTCTGATGATGTACTGCACATACCAGTCTATACAGCCCCTGATGATGTACACCACCCACCAGTCTATACAGCCTCTGAAGATGTTCATCACCCACCAGTCTCTACAGCCTCTGATGATGTACACCACATACCAGTCTATACAGCCTGTGATGATGTACACCACATACCAGTCTATACAGCCTGTGATGATGTACACCACATACCAGTCTATACAGCCTCTGATGATGTACACCACATACCAGTCTATACAGCCTGTGATGATGTACACCACATACCAGTCTATACAGCCTCTGATGATGTACACCACATACCAGTCTATACAGCCTCTGATGATGTACACCACCCACCAGTCTATACAGCCTCTGAAGACGTTCATCACCCACCAGTCTATACAGCCTCTGATGATGCACACCACACACCAGTCTCTAGGATGCACACCACACACCAGTCTCTACGATTTACACCACTCGCCAGTCTCTACGATGTACACCACACAATATATACGATGTACACTATACACCAGTACCTACAATGCACACCACACACCAGTCTTTCTGATGTATACCACACACCAGTCTCTACAGCATCTGATGATGTAACAATATAATGATCTATTACAATGTTTTGATGTGAGTACAGGAGACCTCTTATACACTTTGAACAATAAAATTATTACAATTACATACAGTTCAACCTTCCCTAACAACACCTCCCTAAAGCAACAACCTCCCTAAAAGGACACAATTTTCTTTCCCAATGTGTCAATTATACAAGGAATCAACATCTCCAGAACAACACCTTTCTACTATAAACACAATTCAGTGTTCCCAAAGGTGTGTGCTCTTGAGAGGTTGCAATGTATATACAACAATGTAACAATTTCACATAGTTGACAAAAAGTACTATTGTATCTTGTGTTAATGTAAGATGTGTAAAAACTCATGCTAGGCAGATATTTCAACATCTTTCAAAAACTTTGTATAAATCTGGCAGGTTTGCCACTTGTAACACACTGGAATCCTCAGCAAATTGTTTTGGTGGATAAAAGAGATTACGCAGTCCAGGAAAAATCACATGCTCTAAGGTCCACTTCCAAGATGACCTGTTTTTGGGATCATTCTGAAAAAGATCATTATGTTAAAGTTTAGTGTGTGAACTTAATCCAATTTCAACTAGCAGATATCACTTTAAATATGAAAAGTAGGTCAGTAGGTTAAGTGACTCCTGGGTGCCCAGTAGTATTTGATCTTTATACAGGACCATCAGACAATGCTAGAAGCCAAATAAGCTCTGACCCTTGTTGTCTCAGACATGAAGATTTTAAAAGATTTTCCTATATATATCAAGGTAAAAGGAAGTGAGCCTTTGGGTGGGGGTCTATTTGACCAGAGGGTCATGATTTGGACAAATTTGGTAGAAGACCATTAGGTAATGCTATCTGCCAAATATCTATGCTCTAGGCCTTTTGGTTTGAGACAGTAAGTTTTTTTAAAGATTTTCTTACATAAGCTTACGTAAAAACAGGTGACCCAGTGGCAGGGTCAATTCTGACCTGGGGGTCTGATTTTAGCAATCTAAACGCTCACTACACAATGCTTCATGCCAAATATCTAAGCTCTGGACCTTCTGGTTTTAGAACAAATGATTATTAAAGTTTCTCTATATAAAAACAAAAATAATATCAAACAGGGAATGCCACGTACCAAAAACGCAGCCTCCCCAAAACGAGCCCCACAGCACCCAGAAGTGCACACCACCAACACACACTCACACACACACACTCACACGCACACACACACAATCATGTACACACACACATATACGCCTCATCACCCTGGGCAGGTCAATTTTCACCCAGGGGTCATAATTTGAACAAGAAACATGGCAATGCCACGAAACCAGGTTTTCAAAAATGTTGTTCTGATTCAAGTTACAAAGTAGACATGAAATAATATATCATATCTTTTTTAAATTACCTCCAAAGATGATATGACCTTTGACTGCCAAATCAAGTTAAAATCATGTAAACAGGATTTTCAATGTTAATGTCACTGTGACCTTGACCTTGGAGCCAGCCATGCGGAACATGCGTTCTGCACGTCATCTTGATGTGGTAAACATTTGTCTGAAGTTTCATCAAAATTCTTCAAAGGGTTGAAGAGTTACAGAGCGGACAGGATTTTCAATGTTAATGTCACTGTGACCTTGACCTTGGAGCCAGCCATGCGGAACATGCGTTCTGCACGTCATCTTGATGTGGTAAACATTTGTCTGAAGTTTCATCAAAATTCTTCAAAGGGTTGAAGAGTTACAGAGCGGACAGGATTTTCAATGTTAATGTCACTGTGACCTTGACCTTGGAGCCAGCCATGCGGAACATGCGTTCTGCACGTCATCTTGATGTGGTAAACATTTGTCTGAAGTTTCATCAAAATTCTTCAAAGGGTTGAAGAGTTACAGAGCGGACAGGATTTTCAATGTTAATGTCACTGTGACCTTGACCTTGGAGCCAGCCATGCGGAACATGCGTTCTGCACGTCATCTTGATGTGGTAAACATTTGTCTGAAGTTTCATCAAAATTCTTCAAAGGGTTGAAGAGTTACAGAGCGGACACAATTTCGTTTGACGCCCGCCCATCCGCCCATCCGCCCGCCATACCCCAATCTAATAACCAGGATTTTCAAAATTGAAAACCTGGTTAATAAACTTGGTAGAGGTCAACTTGGCAATGCTACACACTAAATATCTAAACTCTATGCCTTGTTTCACAGAAGAATTTTTTTTAAAGATTTCCAATATAAACCTATGAAAAATTATGTGACCTCATGGGTAGGATCAATTTTGACCTTGGGGTTATGATTTGAAAACTTGTTGGAGGTCCATTAGGCAATGCAACATGCCAAGTTCTAAATATCAAAGCTCCAGGTCTATTTTTCATGTTTTTCCTATAGTAACTAACTTAAAATAAAGTGACCCCAGGTCTGATATTTTGTACCCTAGGATAAAGAACCTTGAATTTCACATATCTATCAATATACAAGAGCTGTCTCAATACAGCACTCGGACTATTCTAAAGCTTGTCAGTAAAATGTTTTTGTTTTGTTTAAGAACATGTATATTGTGTAATAGTCTGTAAGAATTCAGGTCAAAGATATGAAACTTGTTCAAAGACCTTTGTAAATGTATATTACATGCAAACCCTTACCCTGGATTCTGTAAGCCAACTGGGGTGGGGTGGGTGGAGGGGAAGAGCCTGGGGGGAGGGGGGGTAATTTTAAAGAAATACATGACCTTGTTTATTTGATCATGAATAACTTTGTAACGTTTCAAAATTGATATGCATAAAATTAAAAAAGCATGACTGCTGCATGCTGCATGATTATTTTATTACATTTCAAAAAGTAAGCCATTTCGAGTATTTCAATATAATATTGTGGTAAAAAGTGTGACAAAATATTAAGTTAAAAGGGGCAAAAATCTGTCAAAAATCAAAAACAGTGGTGAAGACATTCAACTTGATAGTCAACATGCATTTCAAGTTTCAAGTCAATACCTTTGATAGTATTCAAGATATTACATAGACATACATGGGGATTGTTTCCTAGGTGAAGATAATGATGGTAAAATATATTTTAAGTGTCATGTCAATACCTTTGACAGTATTGAAGATATCTCACTTTATAAAATCTTTAACCAAAGATTCTAAATTAAAAAGGGGCATAAATCCATCAAAAATCAAAAGACAGTTATGGGAATTGTTTCCTGGGGTGTAGATGTTGATGGTAAACATATACTTTCAGTTTCAAGTCAATATCTTTGATAGTATTCAAGATATTTGACTTTATTTTGAGTTTCAAGCCAATACCTTTGATAGTGTTAAAGATATTTGACTTTATACAAAAACTTTGCAGACGCCGACACCAGGGTGAGTGCAATGGCCTCCTTATCCTTCAAATAGTCAAGCTAAAAAGGTTTTAAATTTTTATCACAGAATATACTCACTGCTGAACAGTTTATAAAGACGTGTATTTGAAGCACATCGGTGAGGGGTATATTTTTCATAAGTACGTGTCTCTCTACTTGTGAATATTCTGTTAATCACTCTAAATTTAAATTGTTTATGTCTATTATCAGGAATTGCTTTTATAAAGTTATAGACATCAGCCCAGATGACTTTGTCTTTAAACATTTCCGACCAGAATTTATGTACATCATATGGCTTCATGAATTTTGTTTCGACTAATATTTTATATATCGTTTTTGTTTTAAGAGATTCTATAACATGATTGCTCAATTTCACTTCAAGGTATGTTTTTACTTTTATTCTATAGGAATCCTGTTTTTTCATCAGTCTTTCTAATGTCTTGGAATTGCTTGAAAAAGCAAATTTCAAGAAATCACGCAGTTTCTATTATCTGTCAATTTTCTGAGAACGATGCTTTGATCAATTTCCCTGTGTGTATTAAAATATCATTCAGGAAAATTATACCAGAATTTATCCAGCTATTAAAGAACAAGCATTTACTTTTAAGTTTTATATGATGGCTGCCCCATATCATTTGCATACTGATCCATTGACATGATTTATCATTATGATTTTTCTTTTATTACTACTACTATTATTATGGTTCTGACCATTTTTTTTATCAGAAAGAGTTATAGCCTGAATCCACAACTCAACCAAGTTTTGATAAAAGTCTGGGATATTGTTTAGGTTAAAGCTTTTAACACTATCTATATTAGTGTAGAAAATAAGAAAGTTACTGCCAAATTCTTTTAAAAAGTAGTTAGGTATCAGTTTCCAGCTCGCTTCTCTGTGAGACTTTTAACCCATTTCAATTTTATAGCCATGATGTATGTTTCTATATCAATCATGTTGATTCCGCCTAGAGTTTTATCACCAATCAGGTTAGTTCGTTTTTCTTTTTATTGTTTACCATTCCATAAGAATTTGAATAGCATTGTGTTTATTTCTTTAATAAGTTCTTCAACTAATGATTGACATAGGTAAGTAAGTTTTGGTACTAACAGAGTTTTTATTATTTGAAATACAAAATACAAGACACAGACCTACTTTACCTGCAGATGGGTCTCAAGTCTGTTTTAAACTGAGTCAGTAGTGTCAAAAATAATGTTGGCCACTTATTGAAGAGTTCATGTGTTTGAACCTGACTGGCATCTCCGTTGTAAGGCAAAATGAGAATAAGAAGACTCCGGAGTGACTTCAGCAGCCTACAACATTTTACCTACCTCTGTCTGTTCCTTGTTGTCTGTTGTAGCAAATAAACTTTTCTTCACTGCATAAAAACTGCTCATTTCATGAGATAATGTCTCAAAGCATTCTTTTTCTGTGTCCCAGTCAACCTGTATGTGTGAAAAGTTTTACAAAGTCAGCACTTAACAAAAACAAGAGGACCATGATGGCCATATATTGCTCAACTGAATTTATTGAGTTAATTCAATCAAAAATTGTAACCTGTATTGCATATACTACACTTTTCTATGATTTGACTTGGTAACTTTGTTATTTACTCCAGATGACTCATATTCAAAATCAACAAAGATGTCAACAAGGCATTCATTGTGGCCAAATTTCATGAAAATCCAGAGAAAAATGCAGATTCCAACCCAGACATGTTTTTCTATGATTTGACCTACATACCTAGTTTTAAAGCCAAGCTAAACCATATTCGAACTCAACTTAGATTTCATCAAGATTACCAATATTCAAACTTGACCTAGATTTAATCAAGAAAATCATTCGACAAAGTTTCCTAAATATTCAATGAAAAATGCAACCTCTATTGCATAAACAAGGTTTTTCTATGATTTGACCTGGTGACCTTCGTGTGGACAGACAGCAGACACCAAGTGATCACAATAGCTCATCTTTTGCTCAGGTGAGCTACAAATGAGCTACACACATAAGTTGTATCTTTTTTAAAAATTTTAGTCACTTGAAAATTCTTGGTTGGGTATTATTAACCACTCCCTGTTATGTTATTCTGATAAATCAGCTTCATCCATTTTCTCCAGGATTTGTGGCAACCAGAACTATATATTTCAGTCTTGAACACCTTTTGCACAGTTATTCAAGGGACATCTATGTTAAGTTTTATAAAACTTAAACCAGATGTTATTTAATATAATTTAAAGCAAAATGTGGTTTGTTGAATGACAGATACCTATTCTACAAGAAAGGCTAAGGTTGATAAATTGTAAACATTCTGTTACCTCTGTAGCAAGCCTTAAAACCAACATTGGCAGACCCTCAAGTTCTGGGATGTAATCATCTAGCACCAGTGGCAGTGTATGTATATTTCCCGTCTGAAATGCAAACATTACATGGTTATGAACTCATGCTGCCATTTCTAGTTACTATTACAAAATAAAATTTTGCATTCTTTCTAATGTACCTATAAGAGTTTTGAAAATTACATAGAAACTAGATGCCCACGTGCAACATGTTGAGCCCGCCATATGTCAAAAGGGCTAACTCCTTACCAAGTAGAGATAGGTCAAAATACAGTCAAATTTGTATTAAGCGACCTCGTAAGGGAAAGGCCAAACCGTCCTAATAAAATGGTCTCTTATAGTTACGAACTGCAACCCGTTCCGATATCGTTATGTCACATTGTAATTTTCCAAAAGCGCAATTGTTTAAAAACAACCCATCGACAATAACACCTGCGAACATAAGAATGAACAATATTCCTTTTTAGTTTTTACCCCCCCCCCCCCCAAATTTGGACGTTAAATGCAACTCAAAGCGGTCGTTTTCACGAAAGGATCTGTTTGCACATAAATGGTCGCTAATACAAATAAAAGACCGTTTGTTGGTCCCCCCCGCATGATAACTGGCCCCCGCCCCCCAGAAAAGTGGTCCTTAATGCAATACCAATAGTGTAAAAAAGCTGGGAGGATTCAGAAGTGGGAACATCGCTTAATACACGTGGTCCTGGCGCCGTACACCTAAATATTGGATGTAACATGCATGTTGTACCACAGAAAAGCTTTTTTAGTGGTTCAATTTTTTTCTCGGCCAAATGGTCTCAATTTTTCCCCACCCCCAAAAAAAAAAAGTTACAATATAAGCTATTTATAGTAACAACAAAGGGAAGTAATTCTAAAAACAAGGGTAGCCCATGGTGGTGAACATTTGTACAAAGTAATATCAAAATCCCTCCATGCATGAAGAAGAAATGCTCCAGACAAAGATATTCTTGACTTTGAACTTTAACCTGTAAGTGTGACCTTGACCTTAGACCTAGGGACCTGGTTCTTGCGCATGACACTCCGTCTCATGATGGTGAACATTTGTGCCAAGTTAAATTAAAATCCCTCCATGCATGAAAAAGATATGCTCCGGACAAAGTAATTCTTGAATTTGACCTTTAACCTCCAAGTGTGACCTTGACCTTAGACCTAGGGACCTGGTTCTTGCGCATGACACTCCTTCTCATGATGGTGAACATTTGTGCCAAGTAACATCAAAATCCCTCCATGCATGAAAAAGATATGGTCCGGACAAAATCGGGCGGACGGACGCACGCACATACACCGAACCGCCAAAATGACAGCTATATCGAGCTCACCGCAAGCAGGCTCGACAAAAATGAGAACAGCTGGTGAAATAAATATTACAGAATGGAATGCAGAAGAATCTTTTTATCCTCACAGATGAGGCATCACTCATTCTCAGGAAACGGTGGAAACAAACACCATCTCTTACCTGCTTACTTAAGTGTTAAAATCACTGGATACTAAGATGAATTCTTTCTCAAAATATAAGTGTAACCTTTTGATTAAAAATGTATATCTCCCCCCTAAGACCTTGACCTTTGAGTTAGTGACCCCAAATTACAATACACGCAACTAGACTTCATACTGATGCTTCCTGCAATGTTTTGTAAAAATCCAGCAAGATGTATTTGAGAAAAAGTGCAGACAGATTTTCTCTTTTCAGGTCCCTATGACCTTGACCTTTGAGCTAATGACCCAAAATTATAATATGTGCCACTAGACTTCAAAATTATACTTCCTGCAAAATGTTATGAAAATCTAGGAATTGGTAAAGAAAGCATAAACAACATTTTTTGTTTTCAAGTCCCTGTGATCAAGAAGTTGCAAAAAGCTGTCCAGTATCCAGAATTTTGATAGTCCAGTATTTTTTAGAGTTTTATACAATGAATTTAATAGAAGAAATATGGGACTTTGCAAATTGTCAAATTTTCTGAAAGTCTGTTTTTCAGGGAGTTTACTGTATAAATATGGAACGTATTCAAAGTCCCATTACTCATACAAAAATCATTTAAGTGGAAAATCCTGGTGACATGCACAACTACAATTGGTACATAACATTTCTACAAAGTTCCTTTAAAATCCAGCAAGGTGTGTGCAAGGCTGCAGGTCTATGCCAATAAAAAACTGAATGAAACTTCTAGGCCAGGATAATACTTCAGAGTGACACTTGTTGGTCAGGATAATACTTCAGTGACACTTGTTGGTCAGGATAATACTTCAGTGACACTTCTAGGTCAGGATAATACTTCAGTGACACTTCTAGCACTTCTTGGTCAGGATAATACTTCAGAGAGACACTTTTTGGTCAGGATAATACTTCAGAGTGACCCTTCTAGGTCAGGATAATACTTCAGTGACACTTCTACACTTGGTCAGGATAATACTTCAGAGGACACTTTTTGGTCAGGATAATACTTCAGAGTGACCCTTCTAGGTCAGGATAATACTTCAGGGTGACACTTCTAGGTCAGGATAATACTTCAATGACACTTCTAGGTCAGGATAATACTTCAGTGACACTTCTAGGTCAGGATAATACTTCAGAGTGACACTTTTAGGTCAGGATAATACTTCAGCATGACACTTATTGGTCAGGATAATACTTCAGGGTGACACTTCTAGGTCAGGATAATCTTCAGTGACACTTCTAGCACTTCTTGGTCAGGATAATACTTCAGAGAGACACTTTTTGGTCAGGATAATACTTCAGCGTGACCCTTCTAGGTCAGGATAATACTTCAGGGTGACACTTCTAGGTCAGGATAATACTTCAATGACACTTCTAGGTCAGGATAATACTTCAGTGACACTTCTAGGTCAGGATAATACTTCAGAGTGACACTTTTAGGTCAGGATAATACTTCAGCATGACACTTGTTGGTCAGGATAATACTTCAGGGTGACACTTCTAGGTCAGAATGATACTTCAGTGACTCTTCTAGGTCAGGATAATACTTCAGCGTGACACTTGTTGGTCAGGATAATACTTCAGAGTGACACTTCTTGGCCAGGATAATACTTCAGAGTGACACTTCTAGGTCAGGATAATACTTCAGAGTGACACTTTTAGGTCAGATAATACTCAGGGACCTACTACGTCAGATCAGTGACACTTCTAGGTCAGGATAATACTTCAGTGTGACACTTACTGGTCAGGATAATACTTCAGGGTGACACTTCTAGCTCAGGATAATACTTCAGTGACACTTCTAGGTCAGGATAATACTTCAGAGTGACACTTCTAGGTCAGGATAATACTTCAGAGTGACACTTCTAGGTCAGGATAATACTTCAATGACACTTCTAGGTCAGGATAATACTTCAGAGTGACACTTCTAGGTCAGGATAATACTTCAGCGTGACACTTGTTGGTCAGGATAATACTTCAGGGTGACACTTCTAGGTCAGAATAATACTTCAGAGTGACTCTTCTAGGTCAGGATAATACTTCAGCGTGACACTTGTTGGTCAGGATAATACTTCAGAGTGACACTTCTACTTGTTGGTCAGGATAATACTTCAGAGTGACACTTCCAGGTCAGGATAATACTTCAGCGTGACACTTGTTGGTCAGGATAATACTTCAGGGTGAAACTTCTAGGTCAGAATGATACTTCAGAGTGACTCTTCTAGGTCAGGATAATACTTCAGAGTGACACTTCTAGGTCAGGATAATACTTCAGTGTGAAACTTCTTGGTCAGGATAATACTTCAGGGTGACACTTCTTGGTCAGGATAATACTTCAGAGTGACACTTCTGGGTCAGGATAATACTTCAGCATGACACTTGTTGGTCAGGATAATACTTCAGGGTGAAACTTCTAGGCCAGGATAATACTTCAGTGACACTTCTAGGACAGGATAATACTTCAGTGACACTTCTTCGTCAGGATAATACTTCAGGGTGACACTTCTACATCAGGATTATACTTCAAAGTGACAGTTCTTGGTCAGGATAATACTTCAGGGTGACACTTCTTGGTCAGGATAATACTTCAGGGTGACACTTCTTGGTCAGGATAATACTTCAGGGTGACACTTCTTGGTCAGTATAATACTTCAGGGTGACACTTCTAGGTCAGGATAATACTTCAGAGTGACCCTTCTATGTCAGGATTATACTTCAGGGTGACACTTCTACATCAGGATAATACTTCAGTGTGACACTTCTAGGTCAGGATAATACTTCAGAGTGACACTTCTAGGTCAGGATA
Organism: Saxidomus purpurata; assembly: GCA_022818135.1. NCBI lineage: Eukaryota > Metazoa > Mollusca > Bivalvia > Venerida > Veneridae > Saxidomus > Saxidomus purpurata. The sequence continues at coordinate 43,751,040 of JAFMSR010000013.1, forward strand.
ATACTTCAGTGTGACACTTCTAGGTCAGGAATGATACTTCAGAGTGACACTTCAAGGTCAGGATAATACTTAAGGGTGACACTTATTGGTCAGGATAATTCTTCAGTGTGACACTTCAAGGTCAGGATAATACTTTAGTGACATAGGTCAGGATAATAGGTCAGTGTGATTCTTTGGTCAGATAATACTTAATGGTGACACTTTCTTGGTCAGGATATTACTTCAGAGTGAAACTTCTATGCCAGGATAATACTTCAGGGTGACACTTTTTGGTCAAGATAATACTTCAGGGTGACACTTCTAGGCCAGGATAATACTTCAGTGACACTTGTTGGTCAGGATAATACTTCAGTGACACTTCTAGGTCAGAATGATACTTCAGAGTGACACTTCAAGGCCAGGATAATACTTCAGAGTGACACTTATTGGTCAGGATAATTATTCGAAACTTCTAGGTCAGGATAATACTTCAGGGTGACGATTCTTGGTCAGATTAACTTAATGGTGACACTTTTTGTCAGGATATTCCAGAGTAAACTTCTAGGCCAGGATAATACTTCAGGGTGACACTTCTTGGTCAAGATAATACTTCAGGAGTGACACTTCTAGGTCAGTCTAGATGATATTTCTAGGCCAGGATAATACTTCGTGACACTTCTAGGTAAGGATAATACTTCAGTGACACTTCTTGGTCAGGATAATACTTCAGGGTGACACTTCTACTCAGGATTATACTTCAAAGTAACACTTCTAGGTCAGGATAAGACTTCAGGGTGACACTTCTTGGTCAGAATGATACTTCAGGGTGACACTTCATGGTTAGGATAATACTTCAGGGTGACACTTCTTGTTTAGGATAATACTTCAGAGTGACCCTTCTAGGTCAAGATTATACTTCACGTTGGCACTTCTTTTAGGATAATACTTCAGAGTGACCCTTCTATGTCAGGATTATACTTCAGGGTGACACTTCTACATCAGGATAATACTTCAGTGACACTTCTTGGTCAGAATGATACTTCAGAGCGATAGTTCTAGGTCAGGATAATACTTCAGAGTGACACTTCTAGGTCAGGATAATACTTCAGTGACACTTCTAGGTCAGAATGATACTTCAGGGTGACACTTACTGGTCAGGATAATTATTCAGTGACATTTCTAGGTCAGGATAATATTTCAGAGTGATGATTCTTGGTCAATATTAAACTTAATGGTGACACTTTTTGTCAGGATAATACTTCAGACTGACCCTTCTATGCCAGGATAATACTTCAGACTGACCCTTCTAGGTCAGGATTATTTCAGTGACACTTCTAGGTCAAGATAATACTTCAGAGTGATATTTCTAGGTCAGGATAATACTTCAGAGTGACACTTCTTGGTCAGGATAATACTTCAGGGTGACACTTCTACATCAGGATAATACTTCAAAGTGACACTTCTAGGTCAGGGTAATACTTCAGGGTGACACTTCTTGGTCAGGACAATACTTCAGAGTGACCCTTTTTGGTCAGGACAATACTTCAGGGTGACACTTCTACATCAGGATTATACTTCAGTGACACTTCTACATCAGGATAATACTTCAGAGTGATATTTCTAGGTCAGGATAATACTTCAGAGTGACACTTCTAGGTCAGGATAATACTTCAGGGTGACACTTATTGGTCAGGATAATTATTCAGTGACACTTCTAGGTCAGGATAATACTTCAGGGTGACAATTCTTGGTCAGTATTCAACTTAATGGTGACACTTTTTGGTCAGGATAATTCTTTAGAGTGACACTTCTTGGCCAGGATATTACTTCAGGGTGACACTTTTTGGTCAAGATAATACTTCAGGGTGACACTTCTAGGTCAGAATGATACTTCAGAGTGACACTTCAATGTTAGGATAATACTTCAGGGTGACACTTATTGGTCAGTATAATTATTCAGTGACACTTTTAGGTCAAGATAATACTTCAGGGTGACGATTCTTGGTCAGTATTAAACTTAATGGTGACACTTTTTGGTCAGGATAATACTTTAGAGTGAAACTTCTATGCCAGGATAACACTTCAGACTGACCTTTCTAGGTCAGGATTATTCTTCAGTGAATTTTCTAGGTCAGGATAATACTTCAGAGTGACACTTCTAGACAAGGATAATTCTTTAGGGTGACACTTCTTGGTCAGGATTTTACTACAGGGTGACACTTCTAGGTCAGGATAATACTTCAGTGCCACTTCTTGGTCAGGATAATACTTCAGGGTGACACTTTTTGTTCAGGATAATACTTCAGTGACACTTCTAGGTCAGGATAATACTTCAGAATGACACTTCTTGGTCAGGATAATACTTCAGTGACACTTCTAGGTCAGGATAATACTTCAGGGTGACACTTTTTGGTCAGTATAAAATTAAAGGTGACACTTCTTGGCAAGGATAATTCTTTAGGGTTACACTTCTACATCAGGAATATACTTCAAAGGTGACACTTCTTGGTCAGGGTAATACTTCAGAGTACCCTTCTAGTCAGGTTACACTTCTGACACTTTCTACATCAGGATAATACTTCAGGTATACTTCTGTAGATAAAGGTGACACTTCTTGGTCAGGATAATACTTCAGGGTGACACTTCTTGGTCAGGACAATACTTCAGGGTGACACTTCTTGGTCAGGATAATACTTCAGAGTGACACTTCTAGGTCAGGATAATACTTCAGGGTGACACTTCTTGGTCAGGATAATACTTCAGAGTGACCCTTCTAGGTCAGGATTACACTTCAGTGACACTTCTAAGTCAGGATAATACTTCAGGGTGACACTTCTAGGTCAGGATAATACTTCAGGGTGATACTTCTTGGTCAGGATAATACTTCAGGGTGACACTTCTTTGCCAGTGACAATTCAGAGTGACACTTCTTGGTCAGGATAATACTTCAGAGTGACCCTTATAGGTCAGGATAATACTTCAGGGTGACACTTCTATGCCAGGATAATACTTCAGAGTGACACTTCTAGGTCAGGATAATACTTCAGGGTGACACTTCTATGCCAGCATAACACTTCAGGGTGACACTTCTAGGTCAGGAGAATACTTAAGAGTGACACTTCTTGGTCAGGATAATACTTCAGTGACATTTCCAGGTCAGGATTATACTTCAGTGACACCTCTAGGTCAGGATTATTCTTCAGGGTGACACTTTTTAGTCAGGATAATACTTTAGGGTGACACTTCTAGGTCAGGATAATACTTCAGGGTGACACTTCTAGGTCAGGATAATACTTCAGAGTGACCCTTCTTGGTCAGGATAATACTTCAGGGTGACACTTCTATGCCAGGCATAATACTTAAGGGTGACACTTCTAGGTCAGGATAATACTTCAGGGTGACACTTGTTGGTCAGGATTACACTTCAATGACACTTCTAGATCTTTTTGGTGAGGATAATACTTCAGGGTGACACTTCTAGGTCAGGATAATACTTCAGGGTGACACATTTTGGTGAGGATTATACTTCAGTGACACTTTTTGGTCAGGATTATACTTCAGGGTGACACTTTTTGGTCAGGATAATACTTAAGGGTGACACTTTTTGGTCAGGATAATACTTCAGGGTGACACTTCTTTTCATGGACAATTCAGAGTGACACTTCTGGTCGGATATTAATTCAGAGTGACACTTCTAGGTCAGGATTATACTTTAGGATGACACTTCTTAGTCAGGATTAATACTTCAGGGTGACACTTCTAGGTCAGGATAATACTTCAGGGTGCCACATTTTGGTCAGGATAATACTTCAGAGTGACCCTTCTAGGTCAGGACTATGACATTTCTAAGTCAGGATAATACTTCAGGGTGACACTTCTAGGTCAGGATAATACTTCAGGGTGATACTTCTTTGTCAGGGACAATTCAGAGTGACGCTTCTTGGTCAGGATATTAACTTCAGAGTGACATTTCCAGGTCAGGATTATACTTCAGAGTGACACTTGTTGGTCAGGATAATACTTCAGAGTGACACTTCAAGGTCAGGAAAATACTTCAGTGACACTTCTAGGTCAGGATAATACTTCAGAGTGACACTTCAAGGTCAGGATTATACTTCAATGACACTTCTAGGTCAGGATAATACTTCAGTGACACTTCTAGGTCAGGATAATATTTCAGTGACACTTCTAGGTCAGGATAATACTTCAGTGACACTTCTAGGTCAGGATAATACTTCAGGGTGACACTTCTAGGTCAGGATAATACTTCAGAGTGACAAGTATTGGTCAGGATAATACTTCAGAGTGACACTTCTTAGCAAGGATAAAGCTTCAATGTCAAACTGCAATATCAAGTGTACTTTCTTACTGTCTTGGAAATACAAAGCAATAAAACTCGGACAGCTTTTAACAGAGTATCACCACTTCCACAAGGGTGATACAAATCAGCAACTTTTGGCATGATTTCCATGAAGACAACTGACATGTGAAGGGATCATTAAAGCTACAAGCTGTCCTTCAGATACAATGTTTATTACCAGCTATTTCAAAATCTTTCTTTCTCTTTATGACAAAGAGAACCAGTTTTAGTTCCAATTTAGTGAGAAACTGTCTCAGGGAACATTGACATGTTACATATCCACTAAAAGCCTAAATTTTTTTCTTTAAATCAATAGGAAAACAACATTGTAAACAGGTTAATGGTTGATGAATCTGTAATAAACTGTATCAACATAGAAGATGTAACTGTTCTCTTCTTTTTCTTCCATGTGATCTTTTAAACTGTCGGATAAAAACACTAATTTATATCTCACTAATATAATTAAATGAATCTCTGCAAGATGTACAATTAAAGACAAATAAGATAATCAAAAGGGCCAAGATGGTCCTTTAACAGTTACCTGAGTCGACAGAAAACATCTGAAACCACTTATGATTTGTATGATATATGATAATTGGGTACAAAATATATTCGTAAGTTTTTATTATTATCTGACTTGGAGATCTAGTATTGCACCTGACCAAGTTTCCAACTTGATCTGGAGCATTCCGACCAAATCTCATCATGCCTGGGTACAAAACGTGGTCCTTTGATTGGCCTCAAAGATTCTCAATGCTTTTGACTTGCTGATTTAGTTTTCACCTACATGACCCAGTTTCAAACTTGACCTCCAGTTCATCAAGACAAAACAACTGATGACCTTTTATGATGATTACCTACAAACTGAGGTCTTTGGAGTTTATGCGAAGTTTATTTAGGATTTGTCATCATAACAAGTTTCTATGTGGCTCAGAATCAATCTTGACTTAAGAGGTCTTTATTTCATTACAAGGCAGAAGCCTCATCATGTGAACCTGTATCATATTGACTGCTGTTCCTTGTGTCTGGCTAAAGTGTGCCCACACAATGTTTCAATGATTTGACTTGGTGACTTAATCTTTTTACCCAAAGTGACTAGATTGGGCTTTTTTGTTCATTAAGACCCCACAGAGTTCATTTAGACAAAAATTCTAATCAACCTGTCTATAAGTGTTCAAAATGCTTCTTCTTTTATGATCTGATTTGATCCCACATTACCTAACTTGTAACTCAGCTTAGTGTATATAAAGACAAAGATTTTCATTAACTTTCTGAATATTTGATTGGAAAGAAAATGTGGTCACTAGAGCGTTCACAAACGTTTTTGATGACATGACGCCGGACTTACTTTTTTACCCCCTGTGACCCAGTTGCAAAATTAGACTTCATCAAGACAAACATTCTGATTATCTTTAAAGATTACTGCTTATCAAATGTGGCCTAGAAGTAAATGTGTACACACTGACTACTGAAAGTGGACATCATGCGATCACACTAGCTCACCTGGAGTCATTGAGAATACAAGTGAATTTTGCTGAAATTTGTAATTAAGGCACAAGTACTGTTTCTAGTGGAAGTGTATAGTTCAACTACACTACATCTGGTAATAACCTCTAAAAAAATTGTTAAACATCAAACCTGGTCTATCTCTATGGAGAAGTAATCATGCAGCATTTCTGTCTTGGACTTGAGAAAGTTTACGATGTATGAAGCAAGGTCTTCCTTTGAACCATCAGCCTCTGTCCAGCCAGACTCTTCAAGGTCAAGGGCCATCATAGCCAGGTCATAGATAGGGGCTGGCTCCTTCGGTGAAAAAAGATAAATATTCAAAAGGAATTTTATTAATATATCTTATTTGAACTTTTCCTTTTGCTTATACAAAACAGCAATCAGTGTGATAGATAACATATAAATAACATATCTATACAGTGACATGTGCCCCTGAATGGCAGCTTTGATTGATAACAGCAGCATTGATTTTATTCAAAAGCATAAAAAGAGCTGTCTTCTGACGGTATGCTGGACTATTCGAAGGCTTGCCAGTAAAACGCTTTTTTGTTTAAGATTAGGTACCTTATATTGTATAATAGTGTAAGAATTAAGGTCAAACTTTTAAAAAAGAAATTCATTAAACTTTTTTTCCGGTTGGGAGGGTGGAGGGGCTAAATCATGACCATGTTGTCTTAAACAATATAAATTGAAAGTTAGATGAAGAAATATTAAGAAATGGCAAAATTATAGCCAACTTTAAAGTTGACAAAATCTAAGTACAAAAAGGGGCATAACTTAAAATAAATGTTGGCTGCATCACAACACTGTTATCTTAAGCACAATAATTTGAAAGTTTAGTGAAGAAATGGCAAAGCAGAGGTGTAGGAGCTGGGCCTTTTTATGCAAAAAGTTAACCTATGATGGTGAAAGAATATTGTGGTCCTTGATACAATAATTTGTTTACAAATTAGTCATGTAACCGGCTTCTGGTGTATTTCATCTTGGTAACAGGATACTATACACAATTAATTATCCGTAATGACTCCGGACTTTTCTTAAGTTTATGACCATGAGCCTTGGATTATTGGCCATAATTGTCAAACATGACCGTGAATGTATTAATTGCTGTAGATGGCACACATAAAAGACACTTGCAATTAATCAATTCTAGTGTCTCATATTTGGCCATCAAAAGTAGGTAAATTTTGTGTGAAAAACACACAAATCGGTGTCTTTAGATGTATTTTACATAATACATGTACATTAAATTGAATATTTTGACAATGAATTTAATTGCTAAATAAACACCAAAGAAAACGAACATTTATGCTCTTTTAATTAACTCAACATACATCACACATTATATATTACAAGACTATCCTCATAAACTGTTACCAACAGCCGACAGTAATTTGCACCACTTAAAATAGATGTTTATAAAATTTTCACAGGGGCACCAAGGGCACCCTCCCTCCTCAGTTGCCCCAAAGAAATTTCTAGCCCTATGCGCCTGCAAAATCATAGCTAATGTTAACTCTAAGAACTAAAAAGGGCCATAAATACCCAAAATTTAACATGGAGTTATGTGACTTGCTGCAGCTGTCTATATTGCCATGAGAAACAAGTATGCCAAGTTTGAAGTAAATATGTTTGATGATAAAGAAGTAATGAAATAATGGACTTTATAAAAAACATTTAACCAATGCTGATGCGGACACCAGGGCGAGTGCAATAGCCTCCTTAATTATTCTTCGAATAATCAAGCTAAAAAGTAATCATGTTTTTCTTTTGTCCTTTTTAGTGTCATTTCCAACATAACACGATTTTCTTCTAAAACAAGATGGCCCTGTATCACTCACCTAGGTATCATTGGCCATTATACAAGGTCAACAACAGGGTCTTATAAATAAAAGTAAAAATACAGTGATTCTCAACTTTTCAAGCCTATGTAAAGGCTACATGACTTTAGAAAAAAACATCATATTCAAGGTCATCAATGAACAAGAGGGCAAAGATGGCCTTAATTTACAGAAGGGATATCGCTCACCTGGTTACCATTGACTATAACACAAGGTCTACAATCATGTTGCAGAAAGGGTAAATTTTGACCTGGGGGTCCTGATTTGAACAAGTCCACATGGCAATGCTTCATGTAAAATATCTAAGCTCTAAATCTTGTGGTTTCAGAGAAGATTGTCAAAGTTTTTCCTATACAAGTATATGTAAATTCAAGTGACCCCTAAGCAGGGTAAATTAGTGACCCGGTTATCATGACTTCCCTGCCAAGTTTCATTATAAATGGCAATGTGGTTTCAGAGGAGATGTTGTCGGTGGGCCTTAGTCTAATAGCTCATCCTGGCACTTTCTTCCAGTTGAGCTAATAACTGGAACTAGATGCTGTTGCTATATGCCACTGCCTTCCAGAGACCTTTATGGTCGCATAAATATTAAGGAGAGAAGAGAGGTACGAAAATATTAACATTTTTAAGGATTATTTTGCAAACATCTCAAGTCTAAGAAGAACTTGAGTTAACTTCGTATATTTGATAAGGCAGTGATAATCATCGACCAGTATTTAATTTGTCCAAATTGCTTGTCTTGCAATTACTTAATAACGTGGGAAAACAAGACAAAACATGCAGTCTAGGAAATTAATCGCATTTATGTATTTTCCCCACGCAACAATATTCTTTTTGTGCATAAGACAAAGTCTGCAAGGAGTATCTTCTAATAACAGTATTTATACTGTCTGTATTATAATCTTCTTATTAACCTTGGATACAAGAAACAATAAGCTTACTCTAGTCTGCCCAGAGTTCCCTGCAATATCATTGTAATCTGACTTACAAAGCAGTTGCATCTTGTGATGAGACAGCCATACTGGCCCTACATGGCTCACTGGAATACCATTGCTCTGACAAGGTCAAACCTTATGAACAACAATGAATATTCTCATCAAATGCTTGCTTTAAACTGATATAGTGTCCTAGGTCAATGTGACGTGGTTAACTTCTTGTACAGATCATGACTTACCACCTTTTGACCAAGTTTTATGGAAATCAGATAGACTTAATGTGACCTGCAGTGTTCAAGATTTTAATTCCACAAAAAAAAACTGATTTCAATCAAATTTTTTTACACAGATGCTTGGGTTCAGTAAAGCAATTCTGGATCAAAATTGTATCTTGTAATCGTTTGTTTGCATATTCATGTACTATAAGAACCCAGTATACACACGAAACAGGTTTATTCAATTCAACAAACACATTTCAAAAATGTTCCTTTTCACTATGTGACCTTATTTGAAAATGTGCATGCATGTGAAAGTTACAGCCTAGACACGAAATTGAGAACAGACTCACAGAAGGTAGCACTGAACAGCTCTGTAGTCTCCAATCCGGTGTATGGACTAATAGTTTTTCAAGAACTCAACCAATATATTTGCAGAGCATTCATTCTAAATAAATGACTACACACTTCCTTACACGGATCACTTTGAATTTACTGATTTAGTCAAATAAATTTACTGACAGGATAATGATAGAACTATGTTCTATTCACTCTAAAACAATGTTTACATAATTTATGCCTTTCTTTCATAGTCAAGTCGATTTCTTCACACAAAAAAGAGTTGCCATAAAGCCTTTATTTTTGCAATATCACTGAAAAAAATACTGCACTATATTTCAAATGTGTACTTATTGATTCAAAAAGCAAAGCGAATGTTTTTTGTAAAAATAAAGGTCATTTACAGACATCTTTCTTGGTAAAATAAGAGCTACTTGTAATTGTGGTCCTAGGACTTAAAGCAGTATGAGAGAAAAGCTGGAATGGTTCATGTAATTGTGGTCCTAGGACTTAAAGCAGTATGAGAGAAAAGCTGGAATGGTTCATATTCTCCTTTTAATTGTGGTCCTAGGACCTAAAGCAGTATGAGAGAAAAGCTGGAATGGTTCATATTCTCCTTTTAATTGTGGTCCTAGGACTTAAAGCAGTATGAGAGAAAAGCTGGAATGGTTCATATTCTCCTTTTAATTGTGGTCCTAGGACTTAAAGCAGTATGAGAGAAAAGCTGGAATGGTTCATATTCTCCTTTTAATTCTGCTTGATTAAATTTCTGATTTACTAGTATCAAATTTGCTAACGTTGTGGCATTTTCCAGCTACTGAAAATGATTTCCTTAATTTCTTGGAAACCTTTTGGTAATTGAGACATACAACTATCAATATGCCCCAAAAACTGTCAGGTTAAACTGTCCAGAAAACTTGCCTATAAGACATGCTGAGGTTATTGGGAAAGATGTTCTATAAGAATGATTAAATGTTACATTTGCTCTCATAGTTAGTTTGTTATTTTATTAACTGCTGAAAACTTAACTATACATCAGTGTCTCATTGTTTTATGTCTCTTACAATTAAAACTTAACTGTATCATTGATAACAAGCTAAACAATTAAAATTTTGAGTTTTACCATTTTTGTCCTAAATTAGACAGCTCAATATTTATGAGGAAAGAAAGCAGACGTGGATCTAAAAATACACTGGTTCTAGTCATGCCAACAGCTGTGCTTTATGAAATGTTTATTTTACTTGTGGCATGGGTCTGAGATAACAGAGAACAGGCACCTGACTGATGGCCATTGTAGAACTCAAACATTGTGGAAGGGCAGTAAGCCTAGTATAAACAACACAACAGTTATCCTTATATAAGGCTATGTGAAATCAAGTGACTTTGGATAGGGTCAATTTTGACCCTAGAATTATGATCTGAACAATCTTGGTAGATGAAAATCAAAGTCAACAAGGAAATGCTATGTATGCCAAATATCTAAGCTCTAGGCCATGTGGTTTTAAAGAAGAAGACTTTTTAAGTTTTTCCTATATAAGCCTATGTTAAATCAAGGGACCCCTAGGCATGGTCCATTTTTACCTGGAGATCATCATTTGAGCAATCCTGGTATAGGTACACAATGGAATGCAAATACATGCCAAATATCTAAGCTGTAGGTCATTATGGTTTCAGAGAAGACAATTTTTTAATTTTTCCCTATATAAGTCTATGTAAAATGCAGAATCTGTCAAAATGATGTCAACAGGCAATGCAATATGTGTTGCAGAAATAGCTCATAAAACTTGAAGCAGATTCTTAAATATCGGCAACAATGAATTGCAAAACTTCTAAGTTAAAAAGAGGGCCATGATGGCCCTGTATCGCTCACCTGTCTACCATTGGCAAAAATAAAAGGTTATTAATAGCAGAAAGGATCAATTTTTACCTTTGGCTCATGATATCCTCTTAATAAGCTTATGTAAAATCAAAAGATCCCACCTCCCCGCCCCTGGTCATGATTTGAACAATCTTGGTAGAGAGTCAATTATTGCCACATGCTGAATATCTAAGCTCTATGCCTCATTATTTTGCTGTCCGATCATGATCTGCACTGTTGGCTATTCATTGTTTTGCTGTCTGATCATAATCTGCACTGTAAGCTATTCATTGTATGTTGGCTGGTCATGATCTGCACTGTCAGCTATTTATTTTTTGCTGTCTGATCATGATCTGCACTGTTTGCTATGCATTATTTAGCTGTCTGATCATGATCTGCACTTTCATTATTTAGCTGTCTGATCATGGTCTGCACTGTTTGCTATGCATTATTTTGCTGTCTGATCATGATCTGCACTTTCATTATTTTGCTGTCTGATCATGATCTGCACTGTAAGCTATTCGTTATTTTGCTGTCTGATCATGATCTACACTGTAAGCTATTCATTATTTTGCTGTCTGATCATGATCTGCACTGTAAGCTATTCATTATTTTGCTGTCTGATCATGATCTGCACTGTGAGCTGTTCATTTTTTTAACAATTTATGGTACTTTCCAAAGTGATAGATGTGAATGTAAAAATTACAACTACATTCTTTAACATGGAAGTTCAACTAGGGGTCAAGAACATGTATTGCATCATCGCTATTTAAAACTTTATAAGTGCCAATTTTAGGCCAGAGTTTTTATATTGCTTGGTTTATGGGAAGTTTTCTAAAATGTTGAGTATGAAGGACTTTTCCTACTGTATTGAACAGAGCACATATTGAACATCAGTCTACTGCACCCGTCATTTTCGAACAAAATAAACACTTTAAAATAATTACTTTCAATTATATATCCCTACTATTCTGACACTTCATTAACTAGTCTGTGAAGTCGGAACAGCGGAAATAATACAAATAAAATGTCAGTTCATAATGTCATTGTTATTCTACTTTTTCAAAAAATAGGACAGGCAGTCGCATAAACCAAGAGATATAAAAACTCTGGCCTTACCATAGAGAGATCCAAGATGTGTACTGATTACAAATCAATCTTATGGTGTTAAAATACTGCAATAAAATTAGCGATTGAGGTGTTCAATAAACAACTCACTATTAAAACTAGAAATCATCAAAACAACCTTTCTGACAAATTTCAAGGATATCTGGGCTGAAAATGTAACATCTAGAGTGTTAACAAGGTTTTTCCATATTTGGGCTGTGACCTAGTTTTTGACCCCAGATGACCCATATTCGAACTTGGGCTAGAAATCATCTTAACAACCTTTCTGACAAATTTCCAGGATATTTGGGCTGAAAATGTTACCTCTAGAGTGTTAACAAGGTTTTTCCATATTTGGGCTGTGTGACCTAGTTTTTGACCCCAGGTGACCCATATTAAAAGTTGAGCTAGAAATCAACCAAACAACCTTTCTGACAAATTGCCAGGATATTTGGACTGAAACAGTAGCCTCTAGAGCCTTAACAAGATTTTTCTATTTTTGGGTCATGTGACCTAGTTTTTCATCCGAGATGACCCATATTCGAACTCGTCTGAGTAATTACTGGGACAAACATCCTGACCAAGTTTCGTGACAATTGAGGAAAAAATGTGACCACTAGAGCGTTAACGAACTAAATGTGGACGGACGACGTCCGACGGACATTCATCGATCCTAATAGCTCACCCTGAGCCAGCTCAGGTGAGCTAAAAAGGGCATACATCTGTCAAAAATCAAAACAGAGTTATGGGGATTGTTTCCTCAGGTGTAGATGTTGATGGTAAACATATTGTTTGAGTTTCAAGTCAATATCTTTGATAGTATTCAAGATATTTGACTTCATAAAAAACTTTAACAAACATAAACGTCGATGCCGAGGGCGAGAGCAATAGCCTCCTTATTCTTCGGATAGTTGAGCTAAAACTAACTTAAGACAATAGTAAGTTAGTACCCATAGACAGAAGGTGTGTATGGTCTCATTCTCCGAGTGATCACTAACTCTGACAAGAAAATAATCAATTGTACATGATAGAATAACTGTTATTCTCTGATCTATCTCTACATGCCTATGTGAGCAAGTATTCTGACGTTTTGAAGTTTACTTACTGAAAGCCGCAGAAGTCCAAAGTTCCCAAAGTCAAATAAGAACAGCTGGTAGAACAATTCTTCACTGAAAATAATCTCTCTTAAATGTTACATATATAAATGTTATATCTTTAAATATCATATATCTTTATAATTATAACAAGAAGACGGGCAATGCCGCCAAAGCAGGTTTAAACAACGCCTGTAGAAATTGTAGAATTAAAAAAAAACAGTCATCTTGACTCCTCCCTATCTTAGTAACAGTGCCCTTGACCTTGACCCTTGTGACCAAATTTTTTTTCGCTACAATTTAAAAACTAAATTTTTTTAAAAATTTTTAGTAACAGTGACCTTGACCCTAGTGACCTTGACCCCCCAATTTTTTTTTTGCTTAAAACAATCAAAAAACTAAAAATAAATAAAAATCTATTTTTAGTAACAGTGACCTTGACCTTGACCCTAGTGACCTTGACCTGAAAAAAAATTTTTTTGCTTAAAACAATCAAAATACTAAAAATAAATAAAAATCTATTTTAGTAACAGTGACCTTGACCTTGAGCCAAGTGACCTTGACCCTAAAAAAAATTTTTTTGCTTAAAACAATTTAAAAACTAAAAATAAATAAAAATCTATTTTTAGTAACAGTGACCTTGACCTTGACCCTAGTGACCTTGACCCGGAAAAAATTTTTTTTTGTTTAAAACAATCTAAAAACTAAAAATAAATAAAAATCTATTTTTAGTAACAGTGACCTTGACCTTGACCCTAGTGACCTTGACCCGGAAAAAAAATTTTTTTGTTTAAAACAATCTAAAAACTAAAAATAAATAAAAATCTATTTTTAGTAACACTGACCTTGACCCCGAAAAATTTTTTTTTGCTTAAAACAATCAAAATACTAAAAATAAATAAAAATCTATTTTTAGTAACAGTGACCTTGACATTGAGCCAAGTGACGACCTAAAAAAAAATTTTTGGGCTTAAAACAATCTAAAAACTAAAAATAAATAAAAATCTATTTTTAGTTACACTGACCTTGACCTTGAGCCAAGTGACCTTGACCCCGAAAAAAAATTTGTTTTTTATAACAATCAAAAAATTTAAATTAAATAAAATCTATACTTAGTAACAGTGACCTTGACCTTGAGTCAAGTGACCTTGACCCAAAAATTTTTTTTTTGCTTAAAACAATCTAAAAACTAAAAATAAATAAAAATCTATTTTTAGTAACAGTGACCTTGACCTTGACCCTAGTGACCTTGACCATAGTGAACCAAAGCTTCCTCTCCACGCAAGCTACCTACACACCAAGTTTCATTACAATTGGTCACTCCTAACTCAAGTTATTGAGTGGAAACCATTTTTCTATTTTTAGTAACAGTGCCCTTGATCTTGAACCAAGTGACCCCTAATGCAATCCCAAGCTTCCTCTCTACACAAGCTACCTACACACTGAGTTTGATTGCAATTAGTCACTCCTAACTTGAGTTATTGAGCGGAAACTATTTTTCTATTTTTAGTTACAGTGACCTTGACCTTGACCCTAGTGACCCCAAATGCAATCCCAAGCGGCGTCTCCACGCAAGCTACCTACAGACCAAGTTTCATTGTAATTGGTCACTCCTAACTTGATTTATTGAGTGGAAACCATTTTTCTATTTTTAGTAGCTGTGACCTTGACCCTAGTGACCCCAAATGCAATCCCAAGCGGCGTCTCCACGCAAGCTACCTACAGACCAAGTTTCATTGTAATTGGTCACTCCTAGCTCGAGTTATTGAGCGGAAACCGTTTTTCTATTTTTAGTAACAGTGACCTTGACCTTGACCCTAGTGACCCCAAATGCAATCCCAAGCGGCGTCTCCACGCAAGCTACCTACACACCAAGTTTCATTGCAATTGGTCACTCCTAACTAAAGTTATCCAACGGAAACCAATGTTTGACACCCGCCCGCCCGCCCGACATCGCCATTCTAATAAGTAGGTTTTTTGAAAAAACCTGCTTAATAAACAATAAACGTTAAAACACTCTTGACTATAATACAAACTAGAGCCATCACTAAATGTGATAAATACCCCCGAAAGACTGCTTTATAAACTGAGGAAGTTCAAAGTAACAGAATACCTTAAAAAACTAAAATAGAAATATTGTTCTTGGCAATAACTCTGTAATTAGTCAAGATTGAGTTATGGTTCTTGTACACTGCACTCTTTTCATTGTGCTGGACCATTGTATGAAGTTGTATTGCATTCCAACCAGTAGTTTTCAAGTTATGCTCTGCGACAAGGAAAAGTAAAAATGGGCAATAACTCTGTAATGAGTCAAGATAGAGTTATGGTTCCTGTGCACTGCACTTCCTCTCAATGTACTCCACCATTGTATGAAGTTAAATTGAATTCAAACCAGTAGTTTTCAAGTAATGCTCCAGGCAAGGAAAAGTAACAAAGGGCAATAACTCTGAAATGAGTCAAGAAAGAGTTATTGTTTTTGTGCACTGCACTTCCTCTCAATGTACTTGACCATTGTATGAGTTTGTAACCAGTAGTTTTCAAGTTATGCTCCGGACAAGGAAATGTAACAAAGGGCAATAACTCTGTAATGAGTCAAGAAAGAGTTATGGTTTTTGTGCACTGCACTTCCTCTCAATGTACTTGATCATTGTATGAAGTTATATTGAATTCCAACCAGTAGTTTTCAAGTTATGCTCCGGACAAGGAAAAGCAACAAAGGGCAATAACTCTGTAATTACTCAAGATAGAGTTATGGTTCTTGTTCACTGCACTTCTTCTTATTGTGCTAGACCATTGTATGAAATTGTATTGAATTCCCACTAGTAGTTTTCAAGTAGAGCTCCGGACAAGGAAAAGTAACAAAGGGCCATAACTCTGTAATGAGTCAAGATGGAGTTATGGTTCTTGTGCACTGCACTTCCTCTCAATGTGCTTGACCATTGTATGAAGTTGTATTGAATTCCAACTAGTAGTTTTCAAGTTATGCTCCGGACAAGGAAAATGCAACAGACCGCCTGACCGCCGGCCCGACCCACCAACCACCGGGTGACTCCTATATACCTCCCAAACTTCGTTTTGGGGGTATAATGACACCTCCCTAGAGCAACAACCTCCATAAAAAGACACAGTCATATTTTCTTTCCCAATTTGCATCAATTATATATGGAATCAACATCTCCAGAACAACACCTCTCTATACAACAAACACATTTGTGTTCCCATGGGTGTTTGTCCCAAGAGGTTGCACTGTACCGTTCACATGTAAAACAGGGCCTCAACATTGACTCTTTCAATAAAATATTGTAACACCATGTTAAAACAACAATAAAATACAGGACAAATAAAATTATTTACTGTTACAGAACAACTGCTCTGAAATGTTTCACTTTGGGATCATGTCCCTCATTCCAATCCGTTCCTTCTATCATAATACCTATACTACCATCACAAAATGCTTCTGTGCCCAATATTCAGTTTTACAGTATATTATAAAATCTTATTAACAACTTGTTAACAAACTGTCTCTTCCTAGCACAGCCCTTCATGTCTTCATGATATCCTTCTCTTGTCTAGCGCAGCCTTTACTGCTGTATTTTTAGGCATAGAGCATAATATTAAGCAGTTACTTTAAGGCTGCAAAGCTAGAAATCACTTCAAAGCTTCTGCTTTCATACAAACTAGTGCGAAATAATCTGTAAATAGTTTAAAATAAAAGACTACTGATTTCAATATGGTGTTTTAAACACTTAACACAATAAGCAACTAAATATCTGATATGTAGCGTCTGCCTATTTTTAGAGAGAACAGTAAAGGAGTTTATACAGAGCAAGTCTGACTCTTAGTTAACAGAAGCTGAAATCAGCGGAGTATCTAAACAGCGAGTTTAACTTTTAGCACAAGCTGTTAATCTGATATCTGTTGTCATACTCACCTAAGTTTAGTTGTGTTAGTTAGGAACAACTTCGTCTGGTGCTGTATCAGAGAAAATTCCTTGTCCACACAACCAACAAACACATGATTAGCAAACATGTCACGAAGTCCTGCAAGTAGAAACTGTTGTCATAGCAACCTTCAAAGGCAAGTACAAAGTACTGAGGCTCGGTTTCTCTAATTCAACACTTATTTGCTGATAATAATTTGTCAACTTAACACTTAACTACACTCCTAGTCCTCTCATGAGGACCATGGAAACGATATATCAACATGGCCAGCTATGATAGCCCTATAATGCTTACCCAAATTTCACTGCATTTTGTTTTTTTACATACAAATACAGTAAAACTTTGATAACTCGAAGTCGCACAGGCCAAAGTAAAATGCTTGAGTTATTGAAGGTTTTGAGTTATCCCAATTTCAGGCATTTACATGGGAAAGTATCTTCTTCTGTGGGTCTTATTAATAAATTACATTGATTCCTCCATCTGTTGTGGCCAGTAAAGTCACTGTTCATCTTAAAATATGCAAAAGTTGTATCAATTACGTGCCAAATGTACTATGATGATTTATTTAACGAAAACTAGAGCTATCACTAAATGTGATTAATACCCCCGAAAGACTGCTTTATAAACTGAGGAAGTTTGTAGTAACAGAATACCTTGCAAACAAACTAAAAAGAGATATTGTTCTTGGCAATAACTCTGTAATTTGTCAAGATAGAGTTATGGTTCTTGTACACTAGACTTCCTCTCAATGTGCTTGACCATTGTATGAAGTTGTAGTGAATTCCAACCAATAGTTTTCGAATTATGCTCCGGACAAGTAAAAGTAACAAAGGGCAATAACTCTGAAATGAGTCAAGATAGTTATTGTTCTTTCGCACTGCATGTCCTCTCATTGTGCTTGACCATTGTATGAAGTTGTATTGAATTCCAACCAGTAGTTTTCGAATAATGCTCCTGACAAGGAAAAGTAACAAAGGGCAATAACTCTGTAATTAGACAAGATGGAGTTATGGTTCCTGTGCACTGCACTTCCTCTCATTGTGCTTGACCATTGTATGAAGTTGTATTGAATTCCAACTAGTGGTTTCCGAATTATGCTCTAGACAAGGAAAAGTAACAAAGGGCAATAACTCTGTAATGAGTCAAGATAGAGTTATGGTTCCTAGGCATTGCACTTCCTCTCAATGTACTTGACCATTGTATGAGGTTGTATTGAATTCCAACCGGTAGTTTTCAAGTTATGCTCCGGACAAGGAAAAGTAACAAAGGGCAATAACTCTGTAAATACTCAAGATAGAGTTATGGTTCTTGTACACTGCACTTCCTCTGATTGTGCTTGATCATTGTATGAAATTGTTTTGAATTCCAACCAGTAGTTTTCAAGTTATGCTCCGGACAAGGAAAAGTAACAAAGGGCAATAACTCGGTAATTAGTCAAGATGGAGTTATGGTTCTTGTGCACTGCACTCCTTCTCAATGTGCTTGACCATTGTATGACGTCGTATTGAATTCCAACCAGTTGTTTTCAAGTTATGCTCCGGACAAGGAAAAGTAACAAAGGGCAATTACTCTGTAATGAGTCAAGATGGAGTTACAGTTCTTGTGCACTGCACTTCCTCTTACTGTGCTTGACCATTGTATGAAGTTGTTTTGAATTCCAACTAGTAGTTTTCAAGTTATGCTCCGGACAAGGAAAAGTAACAAAGGGCAATTACTCTGTAATGAGTCAAGATGGAGTTACAGTTCTTGTGCACTGCACTTCCTCTTATTGTGCTTGACCATTGTATGAAGTTGTTTTGAATTCCAACTAGTAGTTTTCAAGTTATGCTCTGGACAAGGAAAATGCAACAGACCGCCCGACCGACCAACTACCAGGTGACTCCTATATAACCCCCTAAACTTCGTTTCGGGGGTATAAAAAGCCTTGTTTATTTCCACAGTACCGGTGACTTGTTATCATATAACACTTGTGACATTTTCAAAGAAAAGCTTTTGCAAACGTATTCTACATACCCGTTGTTATTTATTCCAGTCGTTGAAAAAAAAACACGAAAATATTATGAAATTCTATTTCAAATTGTTTACAAATGTCATGAAATATTAATTTAATTTCTTCACACAAAACATGAAACTCACAGACAGATATTTTCTTTATTTCCTTCTCATTGAATCAAAATAATAAGTAGGTTTAATTGAGACAATTAAAATATGCGAATAATGTTTTATACAGTTGAGCCACTAAAGAGTCAATAATTGGTCGGCATTAAACAAATGCTTATTGACAATTAACAATATAAGTTTTTCTTGCGACGTGTGAAATCATATAGATGCGCTGGTGAATGTGTGAACAATTTATTTAATCAGCAACTTCCTGTTGCGGCAGGTTAATTAGTAGGAAACTACCCCACGGGACCGCAGGTGTTCCTTGAATTACCGATGCTCGAGTTATCCACGGTAATGTGTAGCTAAACATATAGGAAATATGGCCGGACAGACCTCGAGTTATCCCGGGTCCTCGAGTTATTGATGCTCGAGTTAACGAAGTTTTACTGTAAATGAAATTGTTATACTTCAACATATTTTTTGACTATTCAACATTTCTTCAATAATATTGTTACAGGGTAAAGAGCATTCCTATGATATAATGTCGATCAATATCAAAGATTTCTGGGATTTATTTTGATCATTTTAGAGCTGGCAACTGACTGACAGGGCCAAGCTATATACAGGTTAATTATAAAGGGATTTTCATCTGTAAGACCTGAAGTTGGCCATTAAAGACAGGGTCAGACTTTAATGGGTTTATTATAAAAGAATGTTTAGATGATCTGAAGACCAGATGTGAATACCAGACAGGAGTTAGACTGGTATCAGTATTAGAGTCATTACTCATGTCTTTTCTGCGCATTTTACAACCTCTTCACAATTTCTCCTTCCTCTGACTCTGTTGAGATGAGCTTTGATTGAGACATATTTTCTTAAAAGAATAAAATACTTGGAAGAGAAAAAAAACCTATCTAGACAGGAGTCTGTGAATTATGACTTTAAATTAATATATGGCTGTTAAGGGAAATCTAGGTCTGACTTTTAATTGATCTGCAGATTAATTATGCCTCATAGATACTCCTTTTAACTCCTCTACTGATTGCCACATAGATACTCCTTTTAACTCCTTTCAACATAGTCAGGTTTAAATGCCAGAAAATCAATAAAGTAATAAAAACAAATTTTCTTACAAAAGCATTTTGGTGAAGTTTAATCCTAGTGCAATAAATTTCTTTCACAAAAGTATGTAGTTACTGTTAGAAAATTATTGGTAATTTACAGCTCAAGACAGGTAGAATTTTTCTATATTAGTTATAATAAGATAATAACAGAGTTTTATGAAACAAGAGGGCCATGATGGCCCTATATCGCTCACCTGACTACCATTGGCTATAATACAAGGGGTCAAGATTCTAACAGAAGTTGTAGAGGTCCACTACACAATGCTAAGTAACATTCCAAATAACTATTCTTTGCCAGTCGACCTTCTTGTTTTTTTAAGTTTTCCCTATATAAGCTTATGTGAAATCAAGTCACCTTCCTCCCACCCATCCCCCCCCCCGGAACGGTTAATTTTGACCTGGGGGTCATAATTTGAACAATCTTGGTAGATAGTCCAATGGGCATTTTTACATGCCAAATTTCTAATGTCTAGGCCTTGTGGTTTCAGAGAAGAAGATTTTTAAAGATTTTCCTATATAAGCCCATGTAAAACCAAGTGACCCCCGGGCAGGGTCAATTTTGACCCAAGGGTCATAATTTGAACAATCTTGCTAGAGGTCTATTAGCCAATGCTACATGCCAAATATCTAAGCTCTAGGCCTTGTGGTTTCAGAGAAGAAGATTTTGAAAAGTTTTCCCTACATAAGCCTATGTAAAACCAAGTGACCCCCCGTGCAGAGTCAATTTTGACCCAGGGGTCATAATTTGATCAATCTTGCTAGAGGTCCACTAGCCAATGCTACATGCCAAATATCTAAGCTCTAGGTCTTGTGGTTTCAGAGAAGAAGATTTTTAAAGTTTTTCCTATATAAAGCCTATGCAAAACTAAGTGACCATCCGCGCGGGGTCAATTTTGACCCTGGGGTCATAATTCGAACAATCTTGGTAGAGGTCCACTAGACAATGCTACATGCCAAATATCTAAGCTCTAGGCCTTGTGGTTTCAGAGAAGAAGATTTTTAAAGTTTTTCTTTTTTTTTCCCTTAAAAAACAAATTCCCCCCGGGAGGGGTTTTTTTTTACCCTTTTTGTTAAATTAAAAAAAAAGAATTCTCCCCCCTTTTATTAAACTATCCCCTAAAATTTTTTTTTTTTTTTTTTTTTTTTTTAAAAAAAATTTTTTTATTTTTTTTTTTTTTTTTTTTTTTTTTAAAATAATTAATTTTTTTTTTTTTTTTTTTTTTTTTTTTTTTTTTTTTTTTTTTTTTTTTTTTTTTTTTTTTTTTTTTTTTTTTTTTTTTTTTTTTTTTTTTTTTTTTTTTTTTTTTTTTTTTAAATTTTTTTTTTTTTTTTTTTTTTTTTTTTTTTTTTTTTTTTTTTTTATTTTTTTTTTTTTTTTTTTTTTTTTTTTTTTTTTTTTTTTTTTTTTTTTTTTTTTTTTTTTTTTTTTTTTTTTTTTTTTTTTTTTTTTTTTTTTTTTTTTTTTTTTTTTTTTTTAAAAAAAATTTTTTTTTTTTTTCCCCCCCCCCCCCCCCCCCCCCCCCCCCCCCCCCCCCCCCCCTTGACACATATGATAGAAAAGCTCCCCACCGGACTATAGCGATGTATTTTTTTGATTTTTAAATTTTTCCTTTGGGAAATATATTTTCCCAATTAAATTGCTGAATTCCATCAGACTTTGTCAAAACAGTAAGCATAAATAATTACATAATCAAAAAAAGTTAGATGACCCTGGGCATCACCTTTTCATTGTCTCCAATCAAAGTGTTTTTATAAGCTGATTAAATTTCTTTTGATCATATTTCTTAACAAAACATTAAATATTAATTAAATTTTATGACCCATGAATATCTGTTGATTTCATAACCCCCCAAAATACAATGGATTGGTCAACATGATAATCCAATGAAAATAAATATGATTAGAACACGCCCATTGTTTATATCCGTTTTCCTGTAATTTATGACTCTTCAGTTAGTGTTCGAACACCATGAGAGTTAGATCCTAAAATATCCTGTCTTCTTCCACTTATTGTTAAAAAGACTTAGAAGGGAAATACATTTAGATTGAAAATGCAAATAATTTGTTTAAAAATGTGAAATGACTGTTTTTAAGACTCACAATTCAAGAAATATTCATCACACAATTTTGAAAAATTTACCATTAGAAAGAAAATTTAATTATGAAAAACTTTTGTATTGGTCAGTAAATGATTAAATGAAGTGTTAAAAGAAAACAAATAGCTTGAATAACACAGGTCCCTTTTTGTATTTTTACCAATAACCTGTATGGGGATAGTGTACAGATAATGCTATTATCTACATAAGGAAAGTAACACTGATAAGGCTTATGTGTATGAGGCATAGAGTTGGATTAAATTTAAAATATTTAAAAAAAAAGACAATTATTGAAGCCTGCATGATAGTGATGTTCCCTTAGTGTACCGGAAGACAGGTTAAAATGAATAAAACACAGCCGCTTCGTATATTGCACTTTTAATTGCAGAAACAGTGAGATTTTCAGTGTTATTCAGGAAAAAAGATTCAAAGTAATATGCTTTTGATCAAAATTTATCACATTTACTTCATTCCCCCCCCCCCCCCCCAAAAAAAGCAAGACCTATTAGGCACATCCTATTTCAATTTAATGTTTTTAGTGCACACAAAATTAATTAAATAAAGCAAATTGCTGATCATGCAAATGTGCAAAACATTCGAGATTGAATTAATTTTCAGGAAATGAAATTATCCTACACACATCACACACAAATCTGATGTAAAAGCCATTTCTCATATCATCAATAAAACATGATGATAATGAATAATGACATGTTTTCTTTACATAATGCAACCCTAGTCAGCGACAGGAATACTAAGTAACCTTTAATGGAACATGTCAGGAAAGATGTGCAAAAAATCAAACAGACCCGTTCATAATAAAATAAGTTCATGCTAATAGTGTTTCATTGTTAAGAAGAGTTACTTCCAGATCAAAAAGTGACTTTAAAGGAGTTGTTAGAACAGCAACGCATATAGTTATTAGCAGTATCACAGACATACGTAGCCATCACTTACAGCTGAAATGTCACTGCTGTTGTATGGGTTTAACACCTGTTTCAAGTTGTATTTCAGTCGTTTTAACATGCCCGCAGTTTACCTAACCATTGTACCTGGGAAGAACCAGTACTAGATCCCTATCCTTCCTAAGAATAGCTGAAATGAACACAAAACAATACTGTTCTCAGAAACAAAGACAAGTTTTTTAGTCAAAATATTAGGTCAAAGTAAAGCATTTCCAAGTCTGTAGAGGTCTACTGAAAATCAAGGACTGTCAGATACACGTACCAGGCTTTTCTTTTCAAACGCATCCACTCTTACAGATGCACACCACATTTTTTCTTAAAGAATGGGCTATTGTAGGGTAATTTAAAGTACTGACTCTTTTCATAATACATTTGTATTTCATCATATAAGTCACTTTCTGATTGTGCTAAATACTTCAAGAAACTAAAATAATTTATTTTTGAAGTGTTCAACACAATCGGAAGGTGACTGTGATTGAGACCTGTGTAACAGTCAGAGCTACAGATAAGCTGTGTATTTGCGTAAATACGCAAACAAAATCGGCAAAAAAGCAATTGAAATAGCAACCCTAGTGTACAGAAAAGCAAAGGAAAATAAGTTTACGTATTTGCTTTTAAAATCGCTGCGTATCGAAAGTAAATAAACTGAAATCGTATTTATAGACTGTTCCAGCAAGCAATGACTTTCCACTAAATAGCGAACATTGAATCGGCAGGGATAATCCTTTTCGTATG
This sequence comes from Saxidomus purpurata, assembly GCA_022818135.1. Lineage (NCBI taxonomy): Eukaryota > Metazoa > Mollusca > Bivalvia > Venerida > Veneridae > Saxidomus > Saxidomus purpurata. The sequence goes on from JAFMSR010000013.1 coordinate 43,775,241, forward strand.
TTTCGATTTTTAATCAAGTTGTAAACCAGTCTCGGCAGAGATTTAGTATTTCCGGCTTCATTTTGTAAACAAGTTTGTCCCAATACGCAAATGATTTTCTAAAAAAAGCAATTGCTTTCTGGAAAAAAAGCAAATGATCAAAATATAATGGGGTAAAAAAATTTTGTTACTTATTTGAAAACTAAAAAAAGCAATTGGTGAAAAAGTAATGGAACACGTTCTGATGAGAACGTCCTGAACCCAATTACAGCAAAAGTACCGCATTTGATCAGAATTTATGAAATATTGTCATTACTATCATACCCTTTATATTAAACAAACTATGAAAACCTATTTGATGAATCGTATGTCTAAATTGTTTTGTTAAGATCATAAGCAGCATAGAATCGTAGCTGTCAATTCGTTAATTGCATGTACTTAGTGGATTAAACAAAAGCAATTTTTGCACATGACCCCATGTATTTGGATAACAACCCTCCCGGATTAAAATAATGACAGCTAAAGACTGCTAATTGGACAGATCAAATAGCGAAGATTTATGACTTTATGTATGAAGTGGAACAAATTTGCAATTTCGTTTTCAAGTACTGGATTAGCGGTTTGCTAACTGAATACTCATATGTTCTATCGAATAACCTGTTAACCAGTTAGTTGTTGCCATCCCTAATTGTTATGCTAGTTTGGATCTAAGTTGACTTGCTTCCTTAAATGTTATATGCATCACGCCCGGGATATTGATTACACAAAATACAGGATAAGCAAGAGCTGTCCCTCACAAGTGACGAATGCCCCCGAAAGAGGTGTCTCACAGTCTGTGTCCTCTCCATGTGCTCAATAAATGTGCTATGTAATTTTAAAATCCTTCCATGCATGACAGAGTTACCAAGCACACAGTATTCCATTTCTTTTAAACACTAAGTGTGACCTTGACCTTTGAGGTAGGGACATGGTTCTTGCACACGACACATTGGCTTGACATGCTGAACATTTGTGCCAAGTTATTTTAAAATCCTACAATGTATGACAAAGTTATAGTCCGGACACAAATGTATGCATATATACAGGATTCCATTACCTTCAAACTCTAAGTGTGACTTTGACCTTTGAGGTAGCAACGTGGGTCTTGCAGCAACACATCGTCTTGATGTGCCAGACATTTGTGCCAAGTAATTTTAAAATCCTTCAATGCATGACAAAGTTACAGTCCGGACACGAATGTGTGCATATATGCATATATATAGAGGAATCCATTACCTTCAAACTCTAAGTGTGACCTTGACCTTTGAGCTAGGGACGTGGGTCTTGCACGCAACACATTGTCTTGATGTGCTAGACATTTGTGCCAAGTTATTTTAAAATCCTTCGACGCATGACAAAATTACAGTCTGGACACGATTGTATGCATATATAGAGACATCCATTACCTTCAAACTCTAAGTGTGACCTTGACCTTTGAGGTAGCAACGTGGGTCTTGCACGCGACACATCATCTTGATGTGCTAGACATTTGTGCCAACTTATTTTAAAATCTTTCAATGCATGACAAAGAGTCCCGCACAAATGTGTAAGCAGTCCCGCACAAATGTGTAAGTGGGGACGCACAGATGGTGCGATTTTAATATGCCACCCTTTGGGAGCATAAAAATTATTATCAAAAAAGTGAAACAATATTAAGCCTGAAATACTTTCAGATATTTATTTTTCAAAATCTTTTTCTTGTCATTCTTATGCTGAATCATAAAAGTTATGGTTATTTTGCATGTAAAACACTAGAATGATCTATATCTACATAAACATACAGTTTCACTTATGTTCTCCTCTTTTTATGTTACAATCCATCTTGTATAGATGTACAAATTGATCTAATTAGTGTCAAAGTTGCCATATTACTGTGACTCCATCTCCTTAAGTTGATAAAATAACAGCCATTAAATTACAGTGTCTAAGACTAGACTGCCACTGAATTAAAGCAGAGATACTATCATCTGTAATACACTGTTTTTGAATTAAATAAACCTCATCAGATTCTTTATGTCAGATGACTGGTAAGTCTAAAAGCACAATGATTGCTTTGTACTGTCTAATTACTGAGAGACAGGAAAACAATTTCCTAATTAGCAATTTGTTCATTTGACAGAATCTAACAAAGGAGGATCTTAAACACTGACTGCTCTGGGATGACCAGATATTGAATCAGGCTTGCTATTGAAATGTTGCTATCTTGTGACTGAATCTCCAGCTAGGCTGGTTGCTCACACTTCACTACCTTCTAAAGGAACCTCTGGTCAGGCTGGCTGCTCAAAATTTGCTGTGTAGTGAAGGAACCTCTGGTCAGACTGGCTGCTCAAAATTTGCTGTGTAGTGAAGGAATCTCTGGTTAGGCTGGCTGCTTAAAATTTGCTGTGTAGTGAAGGAACCTCTGGTCAGGCTGGCTGCTCAACATTTGCTGTGTAGTGAAGGAATCTCTGGTTAGGCTGGCTGCTTAAAATTTGCTGTGTAGTGAAGGAACCTCTGGTTAGGCTGGCTGCTTAACATTTGCTGTGTAGTGAAGGAACCTCTGGTCAGGCTGGCTGCTTAAAATTTGCTGTGTAGTGAAGGAACCTCTGGTCAGACTGGCTGCTTAAAATTTGCTGTGTAGTGAAGGAACCTCTGGTCAGGCTGGCTGCTTAAAATTTGCTGTGTAGTGAAGGAACCTCTGGTCAGGCTGGCTGCTTAAAATTTGCTGTGTAGTGAAGGAACCTCTGGTCAGGCTGGCTGCTTAAAATTTGCTGTGTAGTGAAGGAACCTCTGGTTAGGCTGGCTGCTTAAAATTTGCTGTGTAGTGAAGGAACCTCTGGTCAGACTGGCTGCTCAAAATTTGCTGTGTAGTAAAGGAATCTCTGATCAGACTGGCTGCTTAAAATTTGCTGTGTAGTGAAGGAATCTCTGGTCAGACTGGCTGCTCAAACTTTGCTGTGTAGTGAAGGCTGGCTGCTGAAAATTTGCTGTGTAGTGAAGGAATCTCTTGTCAGGCTGGCTGCTCAAAATTTGCTGTGTAGTGAAGAAGACTCTTGTCAGGCTGGCTGCTCAAAATTTGCTGTGTAGTGAAGAAATCTCTTGTCAGGCTGGCTGCTTAAAATATGTTGTGTAGTGAAGGAATCTTTTGTCAGGCTGGCTGCTCAAAATTTGCTGTGTAGTGAAGAAATCTCTTGTCAGGCTGGCTGCTTAAAATATGTTGTGTAGTGAAGGAATCTCTTGTCAGGCTGGCTGCTCAAAATTTGCTGTGTAGTGAAGAAATCTCTGGCCAGGCTGGCTGCTCAAAATTTGCTGTGTAGTGAAGGAATCTCTGGTCAGGCTGGCTGCTCAAAATTTGCTGTGTAGTGAAGAAATCTCTTGTCAGGCTGGCTGCTCAAAATTTGCTATGTAGTGAAGAAATCTCTTGTCAGGCTGGCTGCTTAACATTTGCTGTGTAGTGAAGGAACCTCTGGTCAGGCTGGCTGCTCAAAATTTGCTGTGTAGTGAAGAAGACTCTTGTCAGGCTGGCTGCTCAAAATTTGCTGTGTAGTGAAGAAATCTCTTGTCAGGCTGGCTGCTTAAAATATGTTGTGTAGTGAAGGAATCTTTTGTCAGGCTGGCTGCTCAAAATTTGCTGTGTAGTGAAGGAACCTCTGGTCAGACTGGCTGCTCAAAATTTGCTATGTAGTGAAGGAACCTCTGGTCAGTCTGGCTGCTCAAAATTTGCTGTGTAGTGAAGGAATCTCTGTTCAGGCTGGCTGCTTAAAATTTGCTGTGTAGTGAAGGAATCTCTGGTCAGACTGGCTGCTTAAAATTTGCTGTGTAGTGAAGGAATCTCTGGTCAGACTGGCTGCTCAAAATTTGCTGTGTAGTGAAGGAATCTCTGGTCAGGCTGGCTGCTTAAAATTTGCTGTGTAGTGAAGGAACCTCTGGTCAGACTGGCTGCTCAAAATTTGCTGTGTAGTGAAGGAACCTCTGGTCAGACTGGCTGCTCAAAATTTGCTGTGTAGTGAAGGAACCTCTGGTCAGGCTGGCTGCTCAAAATTTGCTGTGTAGTGAAGGAACCTCTGGTCAGACTGGCTGCTCAAAATTTGCTATGTAGTGAAGGAACCTCTGGTCAGGCTGGCTGCTTAAAATTTGCTGTGTAGTGAAGGAACCTCTGGTCAGACTGGCTGCTCAAAATTTGCTATGTAGTGAAGGAACCTCTGGTCAGGATGGCTGCTTAAAATTTGCTGTGTAGTGAAGGAACCTCTGGTCAGTCTGGCTGCTCAAAATTTGCTGTGTAGTGAAGGAATCTCTGTTCAGGCTGGCTGCTTAAAATTTGCTGTGTAGTGAAGGAATCTCTGGTCAGACTGGCTGCTTAAAATTTGCTGTGTAGTGAAGGAATCTCTGGTCAGACTGGCTGCTCAAAATTTGCTGTGTAGTGAAGGAATCTCTGGTCAGGCTGGCTGCTTAAAATTTGCTGTGTAGTGAAGGAACCTCTGGTCAGACTGGCTGCTCAAAATTTGCTGTGTAGTGAAGGAACCTCTGGTCAGACTGGCTGCTCAAAATTTGCTGTGTAGTGAAGGAACCTCTGGTCAGGCTGGCTGCTCAAAATTTGCTGTGTAGTGAAGAAATCTCTGGCCAGGCTGGCTGCTCAAAATTTGCTCTATAGTGAAGAAATCTCTGGCCTAGTTGGCTGCCCAAAGTTTGTTCCCTAGTGAAGGAATCTCTTGCCTGGCTGGATGTTCAAAGTTTGTTCCCTAATGGAGGAATCTCTGGCCTGGCTGGATGCTCAAAGTTTGTTCCCTATTGAAGGAATCTCTGGCCTGGCTGGATGCTCAAAGTTTGTTCCTAGTGAAGGAACTTCCAACCTAGCTGCATGCAAATATTTGGTTGCCTAGTGAAGGAATCTCTGGCAAGGCTGGATGCTCAAACTTTGCTGCGTAGTGAAGAAATCTTCTCTCAGACATGATACTCACACACTGCTACCAAGTGAAGCAAACTCTGGCCAGTATTGCTGTTTAAACATTGTTGACAGTTGAAGAAATCACTGGTTGGACACAGTACTCACACTTTACTTCATAGTGCAGGAACTTTGGTCAGACATGGTACTCACACTTTACTTCATAGTGCAGGAACTTTGGTCAGACACGGTACTCACACTTTACTTCATAGTGCAGGAACTTTGGTCAGACACGGTACTCACACTTTACTTCATAGTGCAGGAACTTTGGTCAGACACAGTACTCACACTTTACTTCATAGTGCAGGAACTTTGGTCAGACATGGTACTCCCACTTTACTTCATAGTGCAGGAACTTTGGTCAGACACGGTACTCACACTTTACTTCATAGTGCAGGAACTTTGGTCAGACATGGTACTCCCACTTTACTTCATAGTGCAGGAACTTTGGTCAGACACGGTACTCACACTTTACTTCATAGTGCAGGAACTTTGGTCAGACACGGTACTCACACTTTACTTCATAGTGCAGGAACTTTGGTCAGACACAGTACTCACACTTTACTTCATAGTGCAGGAACTTTGGTCAGACATGGTACTCACACTCTACTACCATATGATGGAATTTTGACCTTCCTGCTTTACATAGATTCATTATAAAACCTGACAAGCAGATTCCATACACTTGTGCTTAAATAGGTATATTTTAAAGTCTTATCATATGTTGCCCTGTCTATCACTTTTGCCCTAACTGTATTTCAACTGTCCAACCTAACACTGGGAGGCCAAAAACAGTCTTAAGACAGACATACCAATGCTGCTGTGTGTACCTTGTCTGCTGCTGTGTGTACTGCTACTGTGTGCACCTTGTCTGTTGCTGTGTGTACCATGTCTGCTGCAGTGTGTACTGCTGCTGTGTGTACCTTTCTGCTTCTGTGTGTACTGCTGAAGTGTGCACCTTGTCTGCTGCAGTGTGTACTGCTGTTGTGTGTACCGTGTGTACTGCTACTGTGTGACCTTGTCTGCTGCTGTGTACTGCTGCGTGTGACTTGTCTGCTGTTGTGTGTACCTTGCTCCTGTTCTGTGTACCTTGTCTGCTGCTGTGTGTACCTTGTCTGCAGTCCTGCGTTCTCGCGTTGTCTGCTGCTGTGTGTACCTTTTGCTCCTCTGCCTGCTGTGTGTACCTTGTCTGCTGCGTTCTTCTCTTGTGTGTCCTTCTGCTGTTGTGTACTGCTGCAGTGTGACCTTGTCTGCTGCTGTGTGTACCTTGTCTCCTGTTGTGTGTACCTTGTCTGCTGCAGTGTGTACCTTGTCTGCTGCAGTGTGTACTGCTGCAGAGTGTACCTTGTCTGCTGCTGTGTGTACCTTGTCTGCTGCAGTGTGTACTGCTGGTGTGTACCTTTCTGCTGCGTGTGTACCTTGTTGCTTCTCTGTGTACCTTGTCTGCTGCTGTTGTGTACCTGCTGCGTGTGCACCTTGTCTGCTGCTGTGTGTACCTTGTCTGCTGCAGTGTGTACTGCTGTTGTGTGTACCTTTCTGCTGCTGTGTGTACTGCTGCAGGGTACACCTTGTCTGCTGTTGTGTCTACCTTGTCTGCTGCTGTGTGTACCTTTTCTGCTGCTGTGTGTACCTTACTAGTAGTTGGAGGTTTCAAATTTCTGTGTATAATTCTGGTTTGCAAGTGCTGTGTTTAATGCTTTTGAGTGGTATTTTAGTGATAGAGTCTAACATTAAAATGGAAGTGACACTTGTTATCAAACTTTGTAGAGATTTATGGCCTATAATCATTATGATTATTTTTTATGGTGATCTGGCATCACATATCAAAGTGAATGAATGTGGACAGTGATAATTGGGAGAAACGGGAGTAACACTGGACCAACTTAAGAGAGTCGTAATTGAACTTGGCTGAGATATGATGACCATAAACAATTGTGCTCAAGCTCCTAACGATTCAGTAAGAAGAGTTTTCAGTTAGAGAGAGCAGACACAAATAGTTTGGTTAAATCCCAAGGTTATAACTCTAGAGAACTTGAACATTGTGATCTGGTTTGGTGATGATCTGGAAAAAAAGTACCAAGTGAAGTGTCCACAAATGTAAAGACCAGCTTTGGTGATCATCAGATAAGAAGCATTCAGGTGAGAGTGACCAACAATGCTATTTTGTTGAAATTTTGCAAATGAGAGGGAAACACAAACAACCTGAAAAAAAAAAACCCCAAAAAAAATAAATTTTTTTAAAAAAAAAAAAAAATATTTTTTAAAAAAAAAAAAAAAAAAAAAAAAAAAAAAAAAAAAAAAAAATTTTTTTTAAAAAAAAAAAAAAAAAAAATATTATTTTTTTTTTTTTTTTTATAAAAAAAAAATTTTTTTTAAAAAAAAAAAAAAAAAAAAAAAAAAAAAAAAAAAAAAAAAAAAAAAAAAAAAAAAAAAAAAAAAAAAAAAAAAAAAAAAAAAAAAAAATTTTTTTTTTTAAAAAAAAAAAAAAAAAAAAAAAAAAAAAAAAAAAAAAAAAATAAAAAAAAAAAAAAAAAAAAAAAAAAAAAAAAAAAAAAAAAAAATACTCACAAGACTCCCTTGAACAGTCTGGCTCATGAGATGTGAAGCTCATAAACATTGTGACAGGTTTTGTGATGTTCACTTAGATAACAAGTTTTCAAGTTACAGGGTGGACAAGGGAGTCTAGACTATGTGACCTGCCTAGAAATTACTTTTAAGCTTGTTCTATTTCTAGAGATAAGCAAATCAAACACTAGACTTAACTGTTACAGTGACATTTGATCAGCTTTTTTATACCATACTTTTACAGATATACCATATCCTAAAACCATTAGTCATCCAAAAATAAAAATTTCATAACCAGATGCTTAAAAAGGCCTGACTAATTCCACTGAGATTAATAAAATACAAATAGAACTGCCTTAAATCAAATGGAAAAAACAAAGCACTGAATATGAAATAGAGCAAAAACAAACCTAAAGTTCCTAGAAAATCAGATGTCAATGGTAATTGATAACCATTTCATATGCATTTCAAAAGCTTCATAAAACATTAATTTCAAAACCCAAATTAATACATTTTTTCAACGAAGCCTGACTTTTTAATGTAAACAACAGAGAAAAATGTCAATTCCCTTTTCAATTTAATATCCAAAAACTTTATGCATTTCAAGTTGCTAATTCTGATCATGAATAATATAACGTAATGCTTAAAATGGATCGAACTAGTATTATCTAACAAATAGCTTCTGTCGCTCTCACATAATAATTGCTTTGTTAACAATGAGACTTCATTTTAATAACAAATATAGAAAGAATACAATGAAACACCATTCTGCATCAGCTAACTCTCACATTTCGTATTCATTTCCATTGTAAACACACTTGTTTGTGTATCAAACAAACTGCTTAATTTATACGGCTTTCAAAGAAGTGTACGCAAGCTTGTTCAATTCTTGCTAAATGAGCTGTACAAGCAAAAGTTCTACCTCACTGACCTCGGCTATTCACCTTTGATTTAATGTCACTTTGTCTTGTCAAACATTACGTTTTATTTATAAATGTTTTGTCACCAACTTACCAATGAATCAATGATTAAGATATGACATCCAGGACCCGGTTGTTTGAAACTTTAACCATCTGTTAAGCTAACCATTGATTAACTTTTGACAAGAAAAAAATAATTTTTGTAAGGCAACAATAGCAAAATATTTTGATTTTGCATTGAAGAGTTAAAAAAATGTTTAAAAGTCTTTCAAACTGTAGAAATGTAACCTTTAAAGTTGATAAACTGTTAGCTTAATGTTCGATTAAAGATTTGAACCGGGTCTTTATTTTTCTATGTAATTGCTACAGTATGCCTTGACTTAGAATATTATGATCATGGATCAGAGAATAAAGGGTCATGTATGTTTAGTTATTATTGCTGTTTCTGTTATTAAAATCTGCATCTATTTTGAAGCTGACTGCATTCAATATCTTTTTGCGGAGGAATAAAATTTGCATCAAGTTATAACACTGTTACATCAAACTTGCTGTCAGTTCTAGGTTAGCTGATGTATATAAAGACAGGTAAAAGCTGCATATACTAGCACTTCTCGTAAAGTACATAATGTAGCAAATTTTTCTATATAATATTGCACACCAGTCCTAGCATAAGAAAACAAAACTTCTTTTTCTCTAACTGGGGAACTGACCATGATCCCCCGTGACAATCTTGATGGTATGCCAAATATGTGGGAAAATATGGTGTGCAATCCCTGAAACACAATGCATCCTGAGGGAAAAGATGCCCATAAAGGTATCCATTTGATGTAGGAGGGAAAAACTTTCACTGTATCTTATTTTTTTCTTTACATATAACCAGACAATTCACTATTGTTTGTTTTTTATGTGACAGGGATGTGTCTATTTATATTATTATGCAGTTTGTCTCATAGGATGAATTCACAGAAATGTGAGATTGACTTACTGCAATGTGATATAGACCTACACACTTTGTGGTAATTGACTGTCCCAAAGACACGATCTTGTGTTCAAATAATTGGCTCATTCATTGTTCATAGTGTTTGTTTTATCTTTTGTAATATATATATATATATTGTGTAATGTGAGTTTTCTTTCACTTACCTGAATGCATATTATCTTTAATTTGTTTTTGAAGATCAAGGACACTTGAGAGACGAATTTCTCTTCTTTTTGGCTGACTTCCACACTGAGGCAGATTGCTTTTACTGTAGAATAAGATACAACCAAGTCCAACAAACATGTAGTGCAATGTTAATGAATGATTTGATCAGGTTTTTACAAAGCTCTTGCAAAAATTTCAATCTGATCATAAATAAAAGTTACATGACCATTGACACATAAATGTGACCTAGACATTGAACAAAAATGACTGAAACATGCACTATGCACATTGACTTCGTGTGGCAAACATTTGACCTAAGTAACATGAATATCCCTCAAAGGGTCACGACTATTGACCCTTAAGTGAGACCCTAATCTTAAGAGACAGACAACTTTTACTTGGAACAGGAGTTCTGCACAACAACTTTACAAGATGAACATTTGACCTAATTTTCATGCAAATCCTACAATGGGGTCAAGACATACGGAGCAGACATGAAAAACCAGTGACTCCTAAATGTGACCATGACCTTGAGTCAGCGGAGTTGATACATGACCTCTGTATGTCATCTTTATCAGGTAGCATCATGAAAATCCTTCAAGGATTCTAGAAGATACAGAGTGAACTAGAACAAGAGGGCCATGATGGCCCTGTATCACTCACCTGTCTACCATTGGCAAAAATAAAAAGGTTATTAATAGCAGAAAGGATCAATTTTTACCTTTGGCTCATGATATCCTCTTAATAGCCTATGTAAAATCAAAAGACCCCCCAGACTGGGTTAATTTGACCCTGAGGTCAGGATTTGAACAATCTTGGTAGAGAGTCTTATTGCCACAGCTGAATTCAAGCTCTAGGCCTCTTTTTTCTGTCTGATCATGATCTGCACTGTTGGCTATTCATTTTTTACTGTCTGATCTGATCTGCACTGTGCTATTCATTGTATGTTGGCTGGTCGTCTGCACTGTTAGCTTTTTTTTTTGCTGTCTGATCATGTCTGCCTGTTTGCTATGCATTATTTAGCTGTCTGATCATGATCTGCACTTTCATTTTGCTATCTGATCTGTCTGCACTTTCATTTTTTGCTGTCTGATCATGATCTGCCTTTCTGACAAATTTCAAGGATATCTGGGCTGAAAATGTAACTCTAGTGTTAACAAGGTTTTTCCATATTTGGGCTGTGACCTAGTTTTGACCCCAGATGACCCATATTCGAACTTGAGCTAGAAATCATAGAAACACCTTTCTGACATTTCCAGGATATTTGGGCTGAAAATGTTACCTCTAGAGTGTTAACAAGGTTTTTCCATATTTGGGCTGTGTGACCTAGTTTTTGACCCCAGGTGACCCATATTAAAACTTGAGCTGAAATCATAGAAACACCTTTCTGACAAATGCCAGGATATTTGGACTGAAACGTGCCTCTAGAGCCTTAACAGTTTTTCTATTTTTGGGCTCTGTGCCTAGTTTTGACCCCAGATGCCCATATCGAACTCGTCCGAGTAATTACTGGGACAAACATCCTGACCAAGTTTCGTGACATTGAGGAAAAAATGTCCACTAGGCGTTACGAATAAATGGGCGGACGCGTCCGACGGACTTCATCGATCCTAAACTCACCCTGAGCCCCGGAGCAAAAATCAATGACCCTTAAGTGTGACTTTGACTTTGGGCCAGAACATTGGAACATGGGTTTTGTTCATTGTCTTGATGAAATAAAAATTTCAGAAAATCTTTTGAACATCCTGCAGGGGGTAAAAGGGAGATAGGAAGATGAAACAAGCAAGAGATGTCCTTCACAAGTGCCTACGGAGGTCGGTCACCCAGCCGGGCACGAGGTATGTCCTTGGGCAAAGACACTAAACCCCGTGCCTTAGCCCAGTGAAATGGGTGCGCGATGAAAACCGCTGCCTCTCTCGCGAATGTGAAACCTCTGGAATGAGTGTTGGCGTTAAAAGCACGGGCTTTTTACAAAAAGTGCCTAACGTCCCCAAAGCAGCTGTGTCTCACAATCTGTGACTTTGACCATTTTGGTGTTGACCTGGTACTTGAACGGGACATATTATCTCTATGTGCCAATTCATTTTAAAATCCTTCAAATATAACAGAGTTACAAGCCAGACATGAACATTTGAAAAGTCTTACCTCTAAGTGTGACCTTCAAGGTCATGATGCAGGACTAGAGCATGACAAGTCATTTCCATGTGCTAAACAATAAATTGTGCCACATAATTTTAAAACCCATCAATGCATGACAGACTTACCATGTATACACGATTCCATGACATTTTAAACTCTTAAGTGTGGCCTTGACCTTTGTTAATCATGGGTCTTGCAGATAACACATTGTCTTGGTGTGCTGAACATCTGTGCCAAGTTATTTTAAAATCCTTCAATGTGTGACAAAGTTACAGTCCTGACACAATGTGTGCATATATACATTATTCCATTACCATTAAACTACAAGTGTGACATTTGAGGTACTGATGTGGGTCTTGTACTTGTCACATCGTCTTGATTTGCTGAACATTTGTGCCAAATTATTTTAAAATCATTCAATGCATGACAAATGTACAGCCCTGACACGAAAAAATGAAAGTACGGACACATGGACTGACAGTGCAATTTGGTGCATACAAACCAACCAGACCAACCAACAGATAGCTACACTGACACCAATATACACCTGAAACCTTGCTTGGTCATAAATATCTTTCAATTTTTACATAGGCAATAATATACATATCAAATCACAAGGCACAAAAAACAGGATTGTTTTTATTACCTATACCTACTGATCACGACTAGTCAGAACCAGAAAATTGGTTTTGAAAAAAACGCAATGTCTCCCCATCACTCCATCCCACCCAAACTCCTTCCCTTGGTTTAACCTTGACCTTTGACCAACTGATTGATGAGGGGTCATCAATAGATTATCACCACTAAGCCTACTAAGTTGTTTAAATTTCATGACCAATCATTTTTCACTTATTTAGTGGAAACCTTTTTTAATTTAAGGTCATTATGAGCTTGACCTTTGACCAACTGACCCCAAACTGACCAACAATATGCACAATTAGGCTTGGTACCAATTACTTTTATCCTATTTCATTGATTTCCTGTCTTTGGTTGCTGAGAAATAGCACAGACAAAATTTGATGAAAAAATCAAAGGGCCTTAACGCAAGCAGAATTTATCTGAGGGTAACATGCTGACAATATGCACCAATAGGCACCTGTAAAGCTTCACTGGTAACTTGCAAATGGTTGCTGAGAAATAGTACGGACAAAATGTGCACAGACGGAAGAACGGACAAGGTGACTACACTATTATAATCAATAGAATTAAGTTACATATTGTCCTACTTATTACATTAATACTTATGTGTAAGCTTGGAGAGACAGACATCTATGATACCTCATTATTCTCAGGGAGTCATGAATCATTCATAGATGTAAGTTTCATTCTGGCTACAATCATTTCATCATCTTAACATGCAGTTTTTGTAAATTCTGCAAGTTGTTTGCATTCTGAATGTCAATAAAATCTCATGGATTGTCGTGATAAATGTTCTATTGCAGTTATTTTGGAAGCATGTCTTGAGTAAAGCAAAAGATGAAAATGAGTGTAAATCAATCTGATAACTTGAGAAAGATCAGCTGATAACTGCAAATGGATCTCAGCTGGTTGTTGTGATTTTCGTTTATTTCACAAAGTTTTAATGGACTTTTTAATGGTGAGATGAAAAGTTTCACCTTCTTTCTGTCCTTGAGGCATTTTCATCCGTTTCCATTGGAGGTTCTTTGGACATTATGGAAGCAGGACCTGGTGCTTGATATGGATCAACTGTTGTTTTGCTGTCCCCTTCAACAGCCAAGGATTCTCCCATCTGATTGGTTGGTTTGAAGAATGCATCGAGTTTCTGTTCCCTGCTATCTGTACGAACCATCTGATGAGCATAGGTTTTGTTTGCAGCATCTAAAAGCAAAGTGTTTCAATGTGCAGTCTATATTTTACATTTAATTTGTTTATTATACACTACGGTAAGATCATACATATAAATAATATTGCCAAGATTAACTGAGTGGCAGATACTCATAAAGTTAAAGTCAAATTTCTAATCAATCACATTGAGGCTTTCTGCGATTGTTTCACATTACACATTAATCAAATTTTCCATGCTGAATTTCAGTATAAATTGGGCTGTACTTTTCAGGATTCATTATCCTAAACAACACAATACTAAATCACTGAATGATGCACTTTATTGTAGAGAAATAACTTTGAATTTACCACAGCTGAGTTACAGGTCTTCTGTTCTATTAAATCAAGCAACTTTGAAAATTGTAATACCAATTTCGAATCTGGCTTGCCTAGCTGGAGTTCCTGCACAGACACAAACATAGTTTTGTGACTTTTCACTGCTAAATGTGACTTTGACCAAGTTGATCTGGCACATTTGGAATATGGGTTCTTCTAGTGGTCTCAATGAGATAAACAGTTGACCACAGTTTCATAGAAATCTTTCACAAGGTCTCATGATCTTTGAGGTCTAACTTTGACCTTCAGCTGAAGTGTTTGGAACATGGTCTCTGCTCATCATTTTGCAAAACTAAGTTTCGTAAAAGTCTGATAACCTTGACCCTGATTGTGACCCCTGACCTTTGCCTCAGTGAGATAAACAGTTGACATTGAGCTTAACCTGGCATGGGTGGAACATACTTTCTACAAGTTGGCCTGATGGAATAAAGATGTAACCCAAGTTTCATGAAAATCCATCAATGGAGTTTAACCCTCAACAGACTGAGCATCAAACTGTGTATCTGACTAACTGACATACACACTGTGTCCTACATACCCCCAAAACTTAGTTCATGTGCACCAAGTTATAACAATACAAACCTGTGCTTTTACTGCCTTCTTCTTTAGACAACTCTGGTATGACAGTTGCCCCTGGCAACAGTGCCTGGGTGTAGTAAGTTCTACTGACATTACAACTCAGCAACTTTGTCTCAATTGTTTTCTGTACACTTTCTATGATGGCATCCTCATGCAAGAATCGTACCTCATGTTTGGTTGGATGTACGTTGACGTCAATATTTTGTGGTGCAATTTCTAGACTGCAAAAAGTAGAATTTAGTTTTAAGTATACAAAATTTACTTTTTACTCAAAGGACATATTTTCATACTTTACTTGCAAGTTGATTGTGCTTACATGCTACTGAGCAGTACCTACTCACGTTTATTTTTGCAACTTCATAGTTACCATCACTCCTTGCTCCAATATGCACAACTGAGCTTGGTACAGACAGGGGCCTTGGACATCTGATGTTCTGAACTTTTCCAACTTTCACTGTTTCCGTGGTTTGCTATGTTAACCCGATTTTGTGGTGGTAAGTGATTCTGCCTTTATAACCAATGCAGTTCCATGATCTACACTGTTCAGTTACTATTCAGTCAGTAAATTTTCAGTGAGAACCCATTTGAACAATGAAACAAAGTAAGGAAAGTCATCCATTAACACCAAACACAGATCTCACAAACAGCCAGCCTTATGGAATAATGAATCTTCCATCTATGAGAAAAGTCTGGTTTGAAAATTTACTGGGGGTAAGGGTTTGAAGACAATCTGTATTTACCTCAGGTATAGAAATGGATGAGTATGTTTGGGTAGGTAGGCCTGGTACACCAAATCTATGGCTTTTTTTAGAGCACTAGATTCCACAAGCCTATCTGAAATTGTAAATTACAGTTATTGTACAAAATACTGTCATTTATCTATAATACCGGTATATGATATTGAAATTCCATGCAATGCCTGATTCGCTTCACAGATCATTGCTCCAAGCATATTATCCCTCTTGCTGTCAGCATTTTGAGTGCTTTGATTAAGCCATACCAACAATAGGGCTATGGTGAACCAATACCACTAACCTGTGTCCCACTGCAGCTCACAGACAATTGGGTGGTCATAATTATTCAGAGAGATCAATTTTCTTTCCAAAATTATGATACATAGTCACTCAAAGAAACCGAGTCCCTGACCGAGATTTTCTTCTTCTAAATAATCATTAATGCAAAATGCCAAAATCCTATCAAAAAGCAACTCAAAATGGGGCAAAAAAAAAATCTACTTGTGAATTATTATATTTCAACAAACATACATCCTGGAAATTCAAAAAACTGCACATGGTGTCTTACACTGTCATCATCTGATCTTGGCATATATCATTTTGATCAGTTGAGTACATAAAGATAACAGTCTGTCTGTCTTGACATTTTAGTGAAGATATGAGTGTTGGCCATTAAAACTTCCTGGCACTTTTAGGAGAAATAATGAACAAAAATTAAAAATAAAAAAATAATCTGAACAACATTTTCAAGATTTATTTTTCAAAGATTGCTTTTGCATGGTTTCACTTAGTTTATTCAAAATTACTTCATAGAGCTACCATTTAACCATGGATTTTTTGCTGAAATATAATGAATTATGTGTAAACTATAATGCATGTATTTTAGAGTTTTACCATTGGTATCTGATAATCCATTTGACCAACACCCCCAGAAGAGTTTAGTTATTTAAGGTTTCAAGGGATACAGCAAGATACAGAACATGTTCCTTTCCAGAGACAGTCCCTGGTTCTTTAACATGCCTGGTGTTCAGCACTGATACATCAGACTTCCGTTTTAGGTCTCACCCGAAAGACCATTAGTTACGTTAGTGGATGAGCGGGAGATCTAACCTTCATGGATTACAAGTCCAGCATGTCAACCACTCGACCATTGATCTGCTCCTGAACAAACTATGTTAAATGATGTTCTTTTTATCTCAAATAATCAATATTAACAAACTACTCAACACCTGTTGAGATCTACACAACTAAAGTCATTATTTAATAATGTAAATTTCACAAACAATGAATGTTGTTAATACCTGAACCAGTTTTATGAATAAGAACTGTTGTAAAACGTTTGTATAATTAAAGTCCTGTACGTATTTTGGATGTAAAATTACCTATATCTCTTCTATTTTCAAGAAAGATATCTTACCAATGTTTGTTTCTACTAAGAACAATCATAACTATGAATTTTAAATTGGAAGTAAATACTATAAATATCGGGCAACATCTTATAAACTACAAGAGGGCCAAGACGGCCCTATATCGGTCACCTGGCTACCACTGGCTATAATAACAAGAGCTGTCAGTAGGACAGCGCACTCAACTTTTTTAGTGCTTGCCAATAAAACAAAACTTTGACAGTTAAAGGCAAAACAAGGATCTGTATAAACAAGGGCCACAAATAGCAAGATATTAAGTCAAGAGTTATCAAACTTAAATGTTTGATATCCCTGAATACTACAGCAAAGTTGTAGATTAATACTTCAAGACTTCAAGTGGTTAATGATATATGTGCACGACAGTGCCAGTTGCACACAAGACTTTAGCTTGGAATTTCTAAGTACAAATCAAGAAACATTTTCACAGAGTTATCTTCTCTTGCTTACAGATAGGTCTCATGATGGTACATAAGTACTTCAACTTTCAAAGTAATATCTCAAATGGTTAAGTCAACAAGTGGACAAGAGTGAAAATTTTAACTGAGTTTCTAAGTAAAAAAGGGCCATAATTATAAAAAAATCCTTGACAGAATTACCTTCTCCTGCCCATGTTTTGGGATCATGATGGTTTACAAGTATTCCAACTTTCAAATTAATATCTCAAACAGTTTAGTCAAAAAGTGGACTGGTACGAAAAACTTAACCAAGATTCTAAGTCGATAAAGGGCCTTTATTTTTGAAACAAATCCCTGACAGAGTTACCTTCTCTTGCCTACAGATGGGGGTAATGATGTAAACAAGCATTCAAAGTTTCAAAGCAATATCTCAAAGGGTTAAGGCAATAAGTGGATTTTACCCATATTCAATGTATTTTCTTAGTAAACAAGAGCTGTCAGTAGGACAGCGTGCTCGACTTTTTTAGTGCTTGCCAATAAAACAAAACTTTGACAGTTAAGGGCACACAAGACTTTAACTAGGAATTTCTAAGTACAAATCAAGAAAATTTTTCACAGAGTTATCTTCTTTTGCTTACAGATAGGTCTTACGATGGTACATAAGTACTCCAACTTTTAAAGTAATATCTCAAATGGATAAGTTAACAAGTGGACAAGAATGAAAATTTTAACTGAGTTTCTAAGTCAAAAAGGGCCATAATTCAAATAAAATCCTTGACAGAATTACCTTCTCCTGCCCATGTTTGGGAATCATGATGGTAAACAAGTATTCCAACTTTCAAATTAATATCTCAAACAGTTCAGTCAAAAAGTGGACTGGTACGAAAAACTTAACCAAGATTCTAAGTCGATAAAAGGCCTTAATTTTTTAAACAAATCCCTGACAGAGTTACCTTCTCTTGCCTACACATGGGGGTAATGATGTGAAATAGCATTAAAAGTTTCAAAGCAATATCTCAAAGGGCTAAGGCAATAAGTGGATTTTACCCATATTCAATGTATTTTCTAAGTCAAAAAGGGGCATAATTCTGTCAAAAACCTGGACAGAGTTATGTCCTCTTGTCTGTTGATGAAGGTCGTGATGGTAAACAAGTATGGTTAGTTTCAAAGCAATACCTCCAATGGTTTTGAAATAAAGTGAGGTGGTACGAAAAACTTAACCAAGCTCAATACACTTTCTAAGTAAAAAAAGGGCCATAATTCTGTCAAAAACCTTGACAGAGTTATGTACTCTTGTCTGTAGATGGAGGTTATGATGGTAAACAAGTATGGTAAGTTTCAAAGCCATACCTCTAATACTTCTGAAATAAAGTGGGGTGGTACGAAAAACTTAACCAAGGTGTGACGCCAACGCCGACGCCGGGGCGAGTAGGATAGCTTCCCTTTTCATAGAAAAGTCGAGCTAAAAAGGGGCATGTCGTAGGTCATGATGGTAAACAAGTATGGTTAGTTTCAAAGCAATGCCTCCAATGGTTTTGAAATAAAGTGAGGTGGTACAAAAAACTTAACCAAGCTCAATACACTTTCTAAGTCAAAAAAGGGCCATAATTCTGCCAAAAACCTTGACAAGAGTTATGTACTCTTGTCTGTAGATGAAGGTTATGATGGTAAACAAGTATGGTAAGTTTCAAAGCCATACCTCTAATACTTTTGAAATAAAGTGGGGTGGTACGAAAAACTTAACCAAGGTGTGACACCAACGCCGATGCCGGGGCGAGTAGGATAGCTCCCCTTTTCTTCAAAAAGTCGAGCTAAAAAGTCATCAATAGCAGAAAGGGTCAATTTTGACCTGGGGGTTCTGATTTAAACAATCTTTATATAGGTTCACTACATAATGCTATATACTAAATACTAGTGGTTCCAGACAAGAAGAGTTTTTAAGTTTTCCCTATAAGCCTATGTTAAATCAAGTGACCCCCCCCCCTCCCTTCCTCCTGCCAGACAGGGTCAATTTTGACCTCGGGGTCATGATTTGAACAATCTTGATAGAGGTCCACTAGGCATGCTTCTTTCTAAATATATAAGCTATCTATCTTGTGGTTTCCAACAGGAATTTTTTAAACAGTTTTTCCTATATAAGCCTATGTAAAAGCAAGTGACCCCTAAAACAGGGTCACTTTTGACCCAGGGGCCATAATTTAAACAATTGTTGTAGAGGTCCAATAGACAATGCTACATGCTTAATATTTAAACTCTAGGCCTTGTGGTTTCAGAGATTTTTAACTTTTTCCTACATATTATTAAGCCTATGTAAAATCAAGCGACCTCTGGGTCGTGAGGCACTTAGAATGGTTGCTAAGACCATTTTTCATTCAGGTGTAATATAAAAGTACTTTTCTTGGAGTGTCACAAAATAGTCACTTACATCGAGTGACTGTCAATAACAGGTTACTATATGTATGGGGAGCGTTTGTTTAGAGGGTAAAGTGTCTGCTGCTCATCCCGGAGGTTGCGGGTTCGAGCCCCATCAGGGTCACAACCGTACTTCCTCATATGACACCAGTACTGGTCTTTCCAGGAAGTGGACTTGAGAGTGACTCGATAAGCTTCAAGCTTTCTTCACAATCAAGTGACCCCCCGTGCAGGGTCAATTTTGATCCGGGGGTCATAATTTGAACAATCTTGGTAGAGGTCCACTAGCCAATGCTACATGCCAAATATCTAAGCTCTAGTTGTTGCCATAGCAACCGGAGTTCTGCATGGAATGGAATTCTTTGAACAATTTTGGTAGAGCTTCATGCAAGGAACATGCCTGCATAGTTTTATCAACATTGGTCTAGTGGTTTCAGAGGAGATGTCATTTGAATCAAAATGTTTATGGACAACGGACAATCATCCATCAGAAAAGCTCATCCTGGTGAAGCCAGGTGAGCTAAAAAATAAACATTGTTAGCACAAACTTTGTTGTCTCTTTAATTATCAAACAATTATTGCTGATCAGTACAACATTCTGTTGATTGGTAAACAAACACGCTTATATAATTGCATTGATTTTCACATGTCTCCCTTAGTCGATAATTGCAGTATTGTAATTTTCATGTGTATTTATCGTTACGGGTGCGCCGATTATTGAATAATTTCGGATACGAAAATGGCATAATTTTCGGATTTTTGCGGTGCATATTATACACCATTGTACGCTTTTTCCCCCATTTTGAAAGGCCAGATCTTCTATGCGTATTATACCCCCTAGCATATTATATTCAGTAAAATACGGTATGTGAAATCAAGTGACCCCTTGGGTGGGGTCAATTTTTACCCAAGGTCATAATTTGAACAATTTTGATAGTTGTCCACTAGGCAATGCTGCATGCTAAATATCTAAGCTTTATAGGCCTTGTGGTTTCACAGATGAAGATTATTAAAGTTTTTCCTCTTTGTTGCCATAGCAATGAGAGTTCTCCATGGAATTAAATTCTTTGAACAATTTTGGTAGAGCTTCATGCAAGGAATATCCCTGCCAAGTTTCATCAACATTGGCCCAGTGGTTTCAGAGAAGACGTCTTTTGAAGCAAAATGTTGACAGACGACGAACAATCATCCATCAGAAAAGCTCATCCTGGCACAAAGCGCCAGTTGAGCTAACAAACCCTGTTAGAAAAAGAAAAAAACCCTTTAATGTCTTTTGCTTTCTTGTGTGCTTTACTTACGGTTAATGAACAGAAGAAATGTTCCCTTTTTCACATTATAGTTAGCATTGGTGACAAATCCATGAAGTGTGAAGGACAGTCTCTCATCTGTATGATCTACTTCCAGTAGCTCCCTGATTTAGAAAATAACAAATAGATATTCCAAACAAGAGGGCCATGATGGCCTTATATCGCTCACCTGAATATCAGTCCACTTGCCTAATGGGTGTGGTCAATTTTGCCCCAAGAGGCATGATTTGAACAAAGTAGGTGGAAGACCACAAGACAATGTTACATACCAAATAGGTTTTCCTATATACATCTTTGTAAAACAAGTGACCTCCTTGGCGGGGCCAATATTGACCCCAGGGGTATGATTTGAACAAACTTTAAAGACGTCTACTAGGCAATGCTACATGCTAAATATCTAAGCTCTAGGCCCTGTGGTTTCAGAGGAAAAGATTTTTAAAGTTGTTCCTGTATAAGCTTATGTAAAATCAAGTGACCCCCTGGAGGGGTCAATTTGACCTGGGGGTCATAATTTGAACAATCTTAGTAGAGGTCCACTAGGCATTTCTACATGCCAAATATCTAATCTCTAGGTCTTGTGGTTTCAGAGAAAAAGATTTTAAAGTTTTCCCTATATAAGCCTATGCAAAACTAAGTGACCACCCCCGCGGGGTCAATTTTGACCTGGGGGTCATAATTTGAACAATCTAGGTAGAGGTTCAATAGACAATGCCAAATGCTAAATATCTAAGCTCTCGGCCTTGCGGTTTTTGAGAAGAAGATTTTTAAATATTTTTCTATATAAGCCTATATGTAAAGCTAAGTAACACCCCGGGGAAGGTCCATTAGACAATGCTACATGCCAAATATCTAAGCTCTAGGCCTTGTGGTTTCAGAGAAGAAGATTTTTAAAGTTTTTCCTATTTGTTGCCATAGCAACCAGAGTTCTGCATGGAATGGAATTCTTTGAACAACTTTGATAGAGGTTCATGCAAAGAACATCCCTGCAAAGTTTCATCAACATTGGCCCAGTGGTTTCAGAGGAGATGTCGTTTTAAGGAAATGGCGGATGGACGGACCCCGGATGGAATGCAATCCTAATAGCTCACTCTGGCACTTTGTGCCAGGTGAGCTAAAAAAATATAGTTATATATCACAGCTTACTAAAGGTTGCAAAATTTAATTTTCTTGAATACAGTACCATTTTATATCATTAGGTAAGTCAAAATTTAAGGTATGGTTTGTTGTTCTAAAGTTGTGCGTAGTCCTAAAGTTGTGCATGTACAATATCCCGTATTTTTCATAAAAAGAATACTTTCGGGATTTCACATTCGTTCCTGCAATGAAGTAAAATAAGAACAAAGAATTTGACTCTCTCCAAAACTTTGAAAACAAGAGGGCCAAGATGGCCCTATATCGCTCACCTTGGTACAAGTCCACTTGCCTGGTGGAAGATCACTAGATAATGTTATATACCAAATAAGTTTTCCTATATACGCCTTTGTAAAACAAATGATCCCCGCCCCCCGGGCAAGGTCAATTTTGACCCCAGGGGCATAATTTGAACAAACTTTGAAGAGGTCTACTAGGCAATGCTACATGCCAAATATCTAAGCTCTAGGCCTTGTGGTTTCAGAGAAAAAGATTTTTAAAGTTTTCCCTATATAAGCCTATGTAAAACTAAGTGACCCCCGGTGCGGGGTCAATTTTGACCCGGGGTCATAATTTGAACAATTTTGTAGAGGTCCACTAGCCAATGCTACTGCCAAATATCTAAGCTCTAGGCCTTGTGGTTTCAAAGAAGAAGATTTTTGAAGTTTTTACTATATAAGCCTATGTAAAACTAAGTGACCCCGGTGCGGGGTCAATTTTGACCCGGGGTCATAATTTGAACAATATTGGTAGAGGTCCACTAGCCAATGCTACATGCCAAATATCTAAGCTCTAGGCCTTGTGGTTTCAAAGAAGAAGATTTTTGAAGTTTTTACTATATGCCTATGTTAAACTAAGGACCCCGGTGCGGGGTCGATTTTGACCCGGGGTCATAATTTGAACAATATTGGTAGAGGTCCACTAGCCAATGCTACATGCCAAATATCTTAGCTCTAGGCCTTGTGGTTTCAAAGAAGAAGATTTTTGAAGTTTTTACTATATATTCCTATGCAAAACTAAGTGACCCCCGGTGCGGGGTCAATTTTGACCCGGGGGTCATAATTTGAACAATCTTGGTAGAGGTCCAAAAGACAATGCTACATGCCAAATATCTTAGCTCTAGGCCTTGTGGTTTCAGAGAAGAAGATTTTTGAAGTTTTTCCTATATATTCCTATGCAAAAACTAAGTGCCCACCCTTGCCCAGGGGTCAATTTTGACCCGGGGGTCATAATTTGAACAATCTTGGTAGAGGTCCACTAGACAATGCTACATGCCAAATATCTAAGCTCTAGGCCTTGTGGTTTCAGAGAAGAAGATTTTTAAAGTTTTTCCTATTTGTTGCCCTAGCAACCAGAGTTCTGCATGGAATGGAATTCTTTGAACAATTTTGGTAGAGCTTCATGCAAGGAACATTCCTGCATAGTTTTATCAACATTGGCCTAGAGGTTTCAGAGGAGATGTCATTTGAATCAAAATGTTGACGGACGATGGACGACGGACAATCATCGATCAGAAAAGCTCACCCTGGTATAGCCAGGTGAGCTAAAAAGGCATATTATAAGACTAAGGATAGTGTGGAACTATAAGAAAACAAATAAAAGAAATTCAGTTTTATCTACTACAGTCATTCATTTATATATAAAACTAGAGATTGTTTTTCACAAAAAAACTTGTCTCCCCCCTTATGACCTTGACCTTTGAGTTAGTGACCCCAAATTATAACGAGAAATTGACCAACGGTCCTGTGACCTTGACCTTTGAACTACTGACCCCAAAAACAATAGGGATCATCTGCTCAATAAGACCAATCATCCTATGAAGTTTGAGGTCTGTAGGTCTAAAGGAACTCTAGTTATCATCCGGAAGCGAGAAATTGACAAACGGTCAGTATGACCTTGACCTTTGACCTACTGACCCCAAAAACAATAGGGATCTCAGCTCTATAAGACCAATCATCCTATGAAGTTTGAGGGCTGTAGGTCAAAAGGAACTCTAGTTATCATCCGGAAACGAGAAATTGACCAACGGTCACTGTGACCTTGACCTTTGAACTACTGACCCCAAAAACAATAGGGATCATCTGCTCAATAAGACCATTCATCCTATGAAGTTTGAGAGCTGTAGGTCAAAAGGAACTCTAGTTATCGTCCGGAACGAAGAATGGACGGACGGACTGACGGACTCCCCAGTTTGAGGGTTGTAGGTCAAAAGGAACTCTAGTTATCTCCGGAAATGGAAATTGACCAACGGTCACTGTGACCTTGACCTTTGACCTACTGACCCCAAAAACAATAGGGATCTCTGCTCTATAAGACCAATCATCCTATGAAGTTTGAGGTCTGTAGGTCTAAAGGAACTCTAGTTATCATCCGGACAGAAATTGACCAACGGTCAGTGTGACCTTGACCTTTGACCTACTGACCCCAAAAACAATAGGGATCTCAGCTCTATAAGACCAATCATCCTATGAGTTTGAGGGCTGTGGTCAAAAGGAACTCTAGTTATCATCCGGAACGGAAATTGACCAACGGTCACTGTGACCTTGACCTTTGAACTACTGACCCCAAAAACAATAGGGTCATCTGCTCAATAAGACCATTCATCCTATGAAGTTTGAGAGCTGTAGGTCAAAAGGACTCTAGTTATCG
Organism: Saxidomus purpurata; assembly: GCA_022818135.1. NCBI lineage: Eukaryota > Metazoa > Mollusca > Bivalvia > Venerida > Veneridae > Saxidomus > Saxidomus purpurata. The sequence continues at coordinate 43,799,763 of JAFMSR010000013.1, forward strand.
TCCGAAGCGAAGAATGGACGGACGGACTGACGGACTGACGGACGGACGGACTGACGGACAGGGCAAAAACAATATGTCTCCCCCCGAGGTGGGGGAGGGGGGGAGACATAATAATCAAAAATTTGGAGGACAGTGCAAAACAAAAATGGCTGACCTTTGAAATGAAAACACACCATTCTCTCATATATGAATCGATTGTATATGTCAAATTAACCCCACATTTTAACAAACAACAAGCACTGCCATTATAACTGGCTGAACAATATAGAAAACTTGTTCAATTTTCTTTGCGGTATGACTTAGTTCATTTTTATGCACGACTTTCATCATATGAAGCATATATATCAAGGATCTGGAAATTTTGAAATCTCATTGATCCGGGCCAGACAATCACGGCCGATTCCACATCTCTATGACCCTACTCTCTATCACAATCCATCAACAAAAGATATAACCATTTTGATAACAATTACAGCCACTAAAGTAGCTTCCTTGTTGGAATCAACCACAGAAGCAAACTAAAGCTATCACTGGAGCTACCCCTGCTTAATGTGCTGGTCACTATGGCATTGAAGTACCCTAGTTATACTGTAATACTGTCATCTGCTTAATACTGTAGTACTCCATAATATGTAGAGTTATGTAGTATCTAAAATTATTATAATATTATGTATTATACTATATTTAAGAATTTTTCTTATTTTAGTAGTAGCGGCCCCTGTGTGCAATGGACCAGAACCATTTCCTGCTTGTTGAAAGGGGACAATGTAAGACTGCTAGAGAGCAAGTTTGGTGACTTTCCATCCATTAAAAGAAGCTGTTAAAAGGTTTTTCTATTTTTAGAAACAGCAACCCCTGTGTGCAATGAACCCAAAACATTTCCTCTTGTTTTATAAGGGGATAATACAATGATGCTACAGAGCAGGTTTCATAACATTCCATCCATTGGTTCAGGTGATGAAGCCTTTTTTTATAGAAACAGCAGCCCCTATGTGCACTGGACTGGAACCATTTCCTATTTTTTGAAGGGGTCAGTGCAAGGATCCTACAGAACAAGTTTGGTAAAAATCAAACATGTAATTTCTGAGAAATACTTGACTATGTGTAATATGGGACCGGACGGGATGGACAAGTCATTCCTATATAGCCCCTAATTTGGGTACACTTATACTAATGATTCATGGGAAGAACACAAGGAATTATTTCATACAATCACTGATACAGAATATTCCACACTCCCAAGTGTTCTACATTGACGTCATTACTCAACAGATTTTATCACATCACCATAATCAAGAACATAAATAGATATGGTTCTCTCTCTAAAGCTGTTATGAAAGATAAAGACAAAATAGATTCCAAGAAACATGAGAGGAATTTCTCATCAACACTGTTAAAAATGTCACTAAGAGTGTTTTCTGCTATTGTTCGCTTGGGTAGGGTAACTGTTATGTAAATATGTTAATCCCACCAGTAAACAAGAGGGCCATGATGGCCCTTTATCGCTCACCCGAGGACATTTGGACTGAAAATGTTACCTCTAGAGTGTAAATAAGGCTTTTCCTTATTTGAGCTGTGTGACCTAGTTTTTGAGCCCAGATGACCCATATTCGATCATGACCTAGAAATCATTGAAACAACCTTCCTGACAAATTTCCAGGATATTTGGGCTGAAAATGTTACCTCTAGAGTGTTAACAAGGTTTTTCCATATTTGGGCTCTGTGACCTAGTTTTTGAGCCCAGATATTCGAACTTGAGCTAGAAATCATCTTAACAACCTCTCTGACAAATTTCCAGGATATTTGGGCTGAAAATGTTACCTCTATAGTATAAACAAGGCTTTTCCATATTTGGGCTCTGTGACCTAGTTTTTGACCCCAGATGACCCATATTGAAACTTGAGCTAGAACTCATCGAAACAACCTTTCTGACAAATTTTCAGGATATTTGGGCTGAAAATGTTACCTCTAGAGTGTTAACAAGGTTTTTCCATATTTGGGCTCTGTGACCTAGTTTTTGACCCCAGATGACCCATATTCGAACTTGAGCTAGAAATCATCGAAACAACCTTTCTGACAAATTTCAAGGATATTTGGGCTGAAAATGTTACCTCTAGAGTGTTAACAAGGTTTTTCCATATTTGGGCTGTGTGACCTAGTTTTTGACCCCAGATGACCCATATTCGAACTTGAGCTAGAAATCATCTTAACAACCTTTCTGACAAATTTCAAGGATATTTGGGCTGAAAATGTTACCTCTAGAGAGTTAACAAGCTTTTTCCATATTTGGGCTGTGTGACCTAGTTTTTGACCCCAGGTGACCCATATTAAAACTTGAGCTAGAAATCAACCAAACAACCTTTCTGACAAATTGCCAGGATATTTGGACTGAAACAGTAGCCTCTAGAGCCTTAACAAGATTTTTCTATTTTTGGGTCATGTGACCTAGTTTTTCATCCGAGATGACCCATATTCGAACTCGTCCGAGTAATTACTGGGACAAACATCCTGACCAAGTTTCGTGACAATTGAGGCAAAAATGTGACTACTAGAGTGTTAACGAACTAAGTGTGGACGGACGATGGACATTCATCGATCCTAATAGCTCACCCTGAGCCTACAGCTCAGGTGAGCTTAAAAATCAACCAATCAAAGCCTTGGCCCTGGCACTGGCTTGTGAACATGTAAAATACATTCACCAAGCTCAATCCTCACAAAAAGTCTAAGTTCTGACTTATATATGCTTATAAAAAGAAACCCAATGGATTCATATAACTGACATATAACTGACAGCTACAGACTCAGAAAAAGTGGCTTATATAACAGGCTTAGACTAGCTTTTATGTAACTTATGTGCAACTTATATATTTTTCATAAGTCACTTATATATTTCTTATAAGTCAAGCATAATTTGCATACAAAATGATACAACAAGAGGGCCAAGATGGCCCTATATCGCTCACTTCGGTAAAAGTCCACTTGCCTGGTGGAAGATCACTAGATTATGTTATATACCAAACAGGTTTTCCTATAAATGTCGTTGTAAAACAAGTGAACCCCCCTCCCAAGGTCAATTTTGACCCCAGGGGCATAATTTGAACAAACTTTGAAGAGGTCTACTAGGCAATGCTACATGCCAAATATCTCAGCTCTAGGCCTTCTGGTTTCAGAGAAGATTTTTAAAGTTTTTCCTATATAAGCCGATGTAAAACTAAGTGACCCCCCGTGCGGGGTCAATTTTGACCCAAGGGTCATAATTTGAACAATCTTGGTAGAGGTCTACTAGGCAATGCTACATGCCAAATATCTAAGCTCTAGGCCTTGTGGTTTCAGAGAAGAAGATTTTTAAAGTTTTTCCTATATAAGCCTATGCAATTCTAAGTGACCCCCCGTGCAGGGTCAATTTTGATCCGGGGGTCATAATTTGAACAACGTTGGTAGAGGTCCACTAGACAATGCTACATGCCAAATATCTAAGCTCTAGGCCTTGTGGTTTCAGACAAGAAGATTTTAAAAGTTCTTCCTATATAAGCCGATGCAAAACTAAGTGACCACCCCTGCGGGGTCAATTTTGACCTGGGGGTTATAATTTGAACAATCTTGGTAGAGGTCCACTAAACAATGCTACATGCCAAATATCTAAGCTCTAGGCCTTGTGGTTTCAGAGAAGATTTTTAAAGTTTTTCCTTTATATGCCTATGCAAAACTAAGTGACCACCCCAGGAGGTCAATTTTGACATGGGGGTCATCATTTGAACAATCTTGGTAGAGGTCCACTAGACAATGCTACATGCCAAATATCTAAACTCTAGGCCTTGTGGTTTCAGAGAAGAAAATTTTTTAAGTTTTTCCTATTTGTTGCCATAGCAACCAGAGTTCTGCATGAAATGGAATTCTTTGAACAATTTTGGTAGAGCTTCATGCAAGGAACATTCCTGCATAGTTTTATCAACATTGGCCCAGTGGTTTCAGAGAAGATGTCATTTGAATCAAATTGTTGACAGACAAAGGACGATGTACCACGGACAATCATCAATCAGAAAAGCTCACCCTTGCGTAGTCAGGTGAGCTAATAATGTAAAACGCACAACTACACTTCATAGTTATGCTTCTTGTCCAGTTCTACCAAAATCCAGCAAGGGGTTTAAAAGAAGAAGTACAGATAAAGTCAAGCTGACAGATAAATGTCAAGGGAAATAAGAGGGCCATAATTGCCCTATATTCCTCACCTGGGTACCTTTGGCCATTATTCAAGGTCAAAAACATGGTTGCAGAAATCAAAGTAAAGGTACAGCTAAAGTATGGTTTTCAAGTCTATGTGTTGTTTTAATGGAGGTAAAACACATCAAATTCAATACAATCTGCTTTGGACAGTTCAGTCATGCAAGTACCTTTTTGTAAGAGCGAAACAGCCCAAGTCTATAGTCCCAAATGATCTTGAACAAAGTACTTTACTCATAATATGACAAAGCTAGAGTTATGGTTGTTAAACCAAGTATTTCATCTTATTGTCCTCTATCAATATATGATAAACTTTCAAATGATTCCCTTCATTTCTTTTCATGTTATGCTCTGCACAAGAAAAACTAGAGCTATCACTAAATGTGATTAATACCCCCAAAAGACTGCTTTATAAACTGAGGAACTAAGTAGTAACATAATACCTTGCAGAAACAAGAGGGCCAAGATGGCACTATATCGCTCACCATGGTATAAGTCCACTTGCCTGGTGGAAGATCACTAGATAATGTTATATACCAAATAGGTTTTCGTATACACGTCTTTGTAAAACAAGTGACCCCCCCCCACACAAGCAATGTCAATTTTGACCTCAGGGGCATAATTTGAACAAACTTTGAAGAGGTCTACTAGGCAATGCTACATGCCAAATATCTCAGCTCTACGCCTTGTGGTTTCAGATTTTCAGAATTTTAAAGTTTTTCCTATATAAGCCAATGTAAAACTAAGTGACCCCCTGTGCGGGGTCAATTTTGACCCAGGGGTCATAATTTTAACAATCTTGGTAGAGGTCCACGAGACAATGCTACATGCCAAATATCAAATATCTAAGCTCTAGGGTTTGTGGTTTCAGAGAAGATTTTTAAAGTTTTTCCTATATAAGCCTATGCAAAACTAAGTGACCACCCGCGTCAATTTTGACCTGGGGGGCATAATTTGAACAATCTTGGTAGAGGTCCATTAGACAATGCCACATGCCAATATCTAAGCTCTAGGCCTTGTGGTTTCAGAGAAGAAATTTTTAAAGTTTTTCCTATTTGTTGCCATAGCAACCAGAGTTCTGTATGGAATAAAATTCTTTGAACAACTTTAATAGAGCTTCATGCAAGGAACATCCCTGCAAAGTTTCATCAACATTGGCCCAGTGGTTTCAGAGGAGATGTCGATTGATGTCGACAGAATGCGATCCTAATAGCTCACTCTGGCACTATGTGTCAGGTGAGCTAAAAACTAAAATAGAGATATAGTCCTTGGCAATAACACTGTTATTAGTCAAGAAAGAGTTATGGTTCTTGTGCACTGCACTTCCTCCCATTTTGCTTTACCATTGTAGGAATTTTTATTGAATTCCAACCAGTAAATTTCAAGTTATGCTCCAGACAAGGAGAGTAACAAAGGGCAATAACTCTGTAATGAGTCAAGATGGAGTAATGGTTCTTGTGCACTGCACTTCCTTTCAATGTACTTGACCAATGTATGAAGTTGTATTGAATTCCAACTAGTAGTTTTCAAGTTATGCTCCAGACAAGGAAAAGTAACAAAGGGCAATAACTCTGTAATTAGTCAAGATGGAGTTATGATTCTTGAGCACTGCACTTCTTCTCAATGTGCTTGACCATTGTATGAAGTTGTATTGAATTCCAACTAGTAGTTTTCAAGTTATGCTCCGGAAAAGGAAAATGCAACGGACCGACCGACCAACCACCAGGTGACTCCTATATATCCCCCTAAACTTCGTTTCGTATAACAAGAGCTGTCCCTCACAAGTGATGAATGCCACCGAAAGAGGTGTCTCACAGTCTTTGTCCTCTCCATGTGCTCAGTAATTGTGGTATGTAATTTTAAAATCCATTCGACACATCGACTTGATGTGCTAGACATTTGTGGCAAGTTATTTTTAAATCCTTCAATGCATGACAAAGTTATAGTCCGGACACAAATGTGTGCATATATACAGGATTCCATTACCTTCAAACTCAAAGTGTGACCTTGACCTTTGAGGTAGGGACATGGTTCTTTCACACGACACATTGACTTGATGTGCTAGATATTTGTGCCAAGTTATTTTAAAATCCTCCATGCACGACAAAGTTAGTCTATACCAATGTGTGCATATACACACTGTAACGGCAAAACGCAACGGCTCCAATTTAACGATGCTGCTCCAACTAGCGTAACGACAGGGCTCCAATAAAACATGGCCGATTTCGTAAACAAAACACACACGAGTAAAACAGATTCATGTTTTTTTTATAGTTATTAGCAAATTCTGATGAAATGAATACTCTTATGGAATACCCACACCTGTCCTACATGACCGTAGCTTGTCGGCTTTTTCAGATATCCGTGCGTGTGAAAGTAATGCAAGTTGAATGCAGAGGATTCAACGGTAAACAGTGCGAAAACACACCAAAACACATGGATTTTGCACAAAATTAGCGAAGTTAAGGTGTTTAAGATAAAACAAATGCACTGGCATGTTACTTTTAGTCAAATCTCGCAAGATTATACTCGTAGTTTACCGATCTGGTATGTCTATAGGCAAATATCTACCTTTTCAACAATACAACGATTCAGACTCCAATTTAGGATACAACGAAACAGTTCCAATTCGTTTTCACCAACCATTTTTATAGACATTTAAGAACACTTGCAATTATTAAACAGTTCCGATTCGTTTCTTCTCAATGTGTTTGCTCGCCATTGATAGCAAATGATGACAAAATAAAAGCAGAAATTCATATATAACAATTGTAAACGGAAAATAAAAGAATCTGAGAGGGTGTCTAGTGCTTTTGTCTTATAGTAGTAGTAAACCGAAAATCATGGACTATAACTGTACTGTATTGACACCTTTTCTTTATATATTATCAATTGTTAAAAGTTAAAAAAGGACAGTGAACGATGTTGATGATGGAAAATCCCGACAAAGTGCATTAAAACATTGGTGCTAGTTCAGAAATCGGTGTTTTATTTTAGCTCGATTGTGAAGAAAGCTTACTGAGTCACTCTAGAGTCCGCTGGAAAAAATAGTGCTGGTGTCATATGAGAAAGTACAGTCGTGACCCCAGTGGGGCTCGAATCTGCAACATCCGGGATAAGCGACCGACACCCTAACATCTAAACCACGTTGTCTTGATGTGCTAGACATTTGTGCCAAGTTATTTTAAAATCCTTCAATGCATGACAAAGTTACAGTCCGGACACGAATTTGTGCATATATACAGGACTCCATAACCTTCAAACTCCAAGTGTAACCTTGACCTTTGAGGTAGGGACGTGGGTCTTGCACGCGACATGTCGTCTTGATGTGCTAGACATTTGTGCCAAGTTATTTTAAAATCCTTCAATGCATGACAGAGTTACAGTCTGGACACGAATTTGTAAGTGGGGACTCACAGGACGGACAGACAGACGGTGCGATTTTAATATGCCACCCTTTGGGGGCATAAAAAGTAACTGAGGCAGTAACTCTTTAAATATTGAAGCTACAGACACTGCTCTTCCTCTCATTGTCCTCTATCAATGTATGAAGTATCAATAATGATTCCCTTCTGTACTTTTCAAGTTGGGCTCAACACATAAGCTAGACTGACTGACGTTTCCAACAAAGTGATAATTATACGGCTACCCTTTCCATGTAAAAGAAAATTTTAGCCAGACATAACAGACTGAATAAATATAATTTACAGTTATCTGTTTTGCCCGTAGTCTCATAAATATTGAGGTACTAAATATTGGCAGTTGTGTGGCTATTCTTTTGTTCTCTCTATATTACTTTTAGCCATATAAGCCTAAAAATAGCCACATAACACATACTGATTGTATGACATTAAAGAGAATTAACTGTTATCTATTCTTGCCTTTTGTCCATTTTTTACCGCACTTTTTGGGTATGGACAGGACGGGGACAGGGATGGTAAGGGACAAGACAGGACAGGACAGGATCATACTGTACCGTACCGGACCAGACCGACAGTGACGGACAATGCAATCTCTAAATGCCCATCCTGCTTTTCTGCAGAGCCATATGAAAGCTGTTGTGTATGACTTCCTTTTTAAAAATATATCAGCAGACTAATACAGATAAACTCTGCTATTAAGACCACCTAGGGAACTTTTGAAAAGTGGTCTTATTAAATGGGGTGGCCTTATTCATAAAACATGCCATAGATGAACTTTCTCCCTAAGAGAGAGCTCCCAATGTTCAAGTATTTCCATGATTAATCTATGAAAACTTATTGCATTTAAAGAGCAGAATGAAAAAAATCTGATTTACTCAAACCAATCAGCGATAATTAATATCCATTAATGCCAAATATGACAGCTGTACAAGTGCAAGTTGCAACATAATTGATGTATTACATTTTTGTTTCCAATGTTTATTTAACAATCGCCTACCTTAATGTAAATTATAACGATTCATACCCCATGCAAAACAATAATTTAATCCCTTTTCAAAACATTTGACATTAATTTTCACACCTATCGTAAATGTAACGTTGGTCTTTTGCTTACAATTGAAGGTAATAAAACTTGACCTTGCTTATTTGTGAACTGTTATGACACTAGGCTGTTTATCTCAGGAATCAGTTGCTACATGGTCCTAATTTAGGAGTCAAAATAAGCAAAATTTAGAGACTTGGGACTGAAGAAAGTGGTCGTAATACCGAATAGTGGGGTGGTCGTATTTTTGAAGTTCCTCACCAATAGACTATACAGAACCTTTTTAATTTAAAAAAATGCTCGTAATAGCGGGGTAGTCTCAATTTCGGAGTAGTCATAAAGCAGGTTTAAAATTTACTGTAATATAACTTTGTCTTTAAAAACAGTCTATTTACATGATAAGAATCCATTATAGAGCAAATAATGATAGACTGAGTGTAAGAAAATTGATATGAATTTAGTGGATAGTACATGTCCATTAGTCACCTATCTATTTCACTAAATGAGACCATTGAAGCAGACTGGTGCCATAATTGTCTCATAGAAACAGTCTCCTGGGACCAGTCCATCACATAAATGGCTTGAAAAACATGATGGGAAAATGACAGTTGCTAGTCTTTCTCACTCCATGTGACATTTTTTTTACTAACTCTTAAACAAATAAACATTAATTTAACATCCATACCTATCCAATTTTATGATGTTTGTGGGAAATTTATCCTAATGAAGGAATTATAACTATATCCTGGGAAATAAAAGCTTTCAATAAACGGACATAAACATCAAGTGTCTACAGAAAACAAAGAAATATGAGCCTTATCATGATATAACTGGATATATCACTGAAGATGATAAATCAAACTTCTATTACATTTCTACTCCTGACTGCCAAAGCATTATTAATGTATAAGCAAGTCATTTATGTCAGCATGCCACATTTAACATAATGTACCCTTAAAATGAGAGGGCAATTATGGCCCTATTGAAAAAAAGAACATCTGCACTGTGTAATTACTTTTGTAAATTGATTTTACAGCTATGATCTGTGAGCAATTTTGGAAGAGAATTATTCAAGCAACAATCTAGTGAGAATTTCCTAGGTTCAGCTCTTGCACCATTGGAACAGCTTTAACAACCTTGGCATGGCACTATCTAAGGATCATTATTGTAAAGTTAGTTAAAATTTAGCTGAAAATGGATTTTTTTAGCTCTGGTAGCCATTTTGAGCAGAGGAGCTAAACACTTTGAGCAATTTTGGCAGAGGATCATCCAAGATTATCGTGTTTAGTTTGGTTGAAATTGGCCCAGTGGTTAGTGGAAGATATCTTTTAAAGGTTTTCTTATTTTACGCTCTGGGCCGGCTTCAGGGAGCCTTCTGTTCATTCTAATTAGTTTGCAACAGGTGACAAATTGGGGGTGTTAACTGATGCATGCCAGACAGATCAAAGTATAATTTAGCCCAGTACTATTTTCCAATAAAGAACTATTATCCGACATTAATGCATTTGACAGTCAATTCCCAGTCTAGACAGAATTCTGAAATCTGAAAAATTAAACAGTTATTACTATATTTTCCAACATATTCAGGTATAATAAAGCTTCTCTGAAAAATTAGGCTCCATAATAATGTTGTTACATTAAATTATTGTCAGAAATAAATCTTATTTTCTTCACCTGAGACAAAATTGAATTCTAAAACTTTTACTTGTGCGTCTATGACAGAGTTCTACTTCTTACCATTTCCAGTAAGTTTTTTTATGCAGTTTTATGCAAATGAGTATTTGCATTTACATTATGCCCAGGTTAGGAAAAAAAGAGTTATCTACTCTTGCTTACAGAAAGGTGTCTTGATGGTACATAAGTATTTCAACTTTCCAAGTAATATCTTAAATAGTTAAGTCAACAAGTGGACAAGTACGAAACATTTATCTGAGTTCTAAAAGGCCATAATTCAAATGAAATCCTTGACAGAGTTACCTTCTCTTGCCTACATTTATGGATCATGATGGTAAACAAGTATTCTAACTTTCAAAGTAATATTTCAATTAGGTAAGTCAAAAAGTGAACTGGTTCAAAAAACTTAACCAAGATTTTTTATGTCAATAAAGGGCCTTAATTGAAAAACAAACTCCTTAACAGAGATACCTTCTCATGCTTACAATGTATGGCCTCATGATGCAAACAAGTGTTCCAAGTTTCACAGCAATTATCTGAAAGGGTTAAGTCAGTAAGTGGATTTTACCAAGATTTAATGTATTTTCTAAGTCAAAATAGGGCTATAATAATTCTGAAAACAAGAGGGCCATGATGGCCCTATATCGCTCACCTGACTTAACCATTGGCTATAGTAAAAGGGGTTATGATTTTAACGTAATAAGTAGAGGTCCACTACACAATGCTAAGTAACATTTCAATTATCTATTATCTGCCTGTTGGCCTTGTTTTTTTCCCCTATATAAGCCAATGTAAAATCAAGTGACTTTCTCCCCTCCCGGGAAGGGGTAATTTTGATTAGGGGGTTATGATTTGAACAATCTTGGTGGAGGTCCAATAGACAATGCTACATGCCAAATATCTAAGCTCTAGGCCTTGTGGTTTCAGAGAAGAAGATTTTTAAAGTTTTTCCTATATAAGCCTATGCAAAACCAAGTGACCCCCTGGTCTGGGTCAATTTTGACCCGGGGCTCATAATTTGAACAATCTTGGTAGAGGTCCACTAGGCAATGCTACGTCATGCTAAAGAAGATTCTAAAGTTTTTCTATATAAACCTATTTAAAACCAAGTGACCCGACGGGCAGGGTTAATTTGTCCCGGGGGCTCGTAATTTGAACAATCTTTGTAGAGGTCCACTAGGCAATGCCACAAGCTAAATACCTAAGCTCTAGGCCGTGTGGTTTCAGAGAAGAAGATTTTTTAAGTTTTTCCTATTTGTTGCCATAGCAACTAGAGTTCTGCATGGAATGGAATTCTTTGAACAACTTTAATAGAGCTTCAAGCAAGGAACATCCCTGCAAAGTTTCACCAACATCGGCCCAGTGATATCAGAAGAGATGTCGTTTGAAGGAAATTGTGGACTGACAGACTGATGGACGACGGACCCCGGACGGAGAGTGATCCTAATAGCTCATTCTGGCACTTTGTGCTAAAAAAGGATGATGTGATAAACAAGAGGGCCAAGATGGCCCTGTATCGTTCACCTTGGTACCACCCCTGGCCACTTGCCTGGTGGAAGATCACTAGACAATGTTATATGGTATTTTCCTATATACTCTTTGTACAGAAAGTGTTCCCCCCCCTCCTGGCAAGGTCAATTTTGACCCAAGGGGCATAATTTTCCAATTTTCCTATTTGTTGCCATAGCAACCAGAGTTCTGCATTGAATAGAATTCTTTGAACAACTTTGATAGACTTCATGCAAGGAACATCCATGCAAAGTTTCATCAACATTGGCTCAGTAGTTTCAGAGGAGATGTCATTTGAATGAAATGACGGACGGACGACAGACCCGGGACAGAGAGCGATCCTAACAGCTCACTCTGGCACTTTGTGCCAGGTGAGCTAAAAACCTTGACAGAGTTATGTACTCTTGTCTGCGGATGCAATGATGGTAAATACGTGTGGTAAGTTTTAAAAGAATATCTCCGGTTTTAAAATAAAGTGAGGTGGTACAAAAATCTTAACGAAGGTGTGACGCCAATGCCGGCGCCTGGCTCCCCACTTTTTCAAAAAGTCGAGCTAAAAAGCAGAGTACATTATGTAATGTTATATATAGGGAAATGAAGTTAATACTGCTTTGGAACAAGGTCTGAACTTTATTGAAAACATAACTATGAAGAGATACTCATTATGCAGGAACTATGCAATTATCCATGGAACTTCATTAATTCATACCACCTTATTTGTCAATTTGTCTTAGTGTAAATTTATTTTGAGTAAAACAGGTAAGCCCATATATACTACAAATATATAATATTTCCTCAACCACTTACACTTTTTTTTATCTAAACTATTACTGTATAATTACACCAATGGTTAAAAACTTAATCTACTCATTACACATTCATTATAGTCAGTTCAACCCACAGCTGAAAAATGATTTCTTTTCTGTGAAATTGGATTTCCAATAAGAACAGACAACAGGCTGGATAGGGTAAGATGCAGTCAGGCAATTGTTGACTTACATCATATTGGGTATAATCTCTCTTGTTGAAGGAGTTATTCAATTAGGTAAGTGTTG
>JAFMSR010000013.1:44417685-44572685 GCA_022818135.1 Saxidomus purpurata
TTGTATTATCTAATTTTTCCCCTCAATTGTCTAATCTGTCACGTGGGGTAATTGGTAAAGGCGTTTGCACCTGTATACATTTGTACAAATGCTTTTCACGTATGAGTTCGAATCCCACCAATACCCAATATTTTTTTTCTGCTGTTTTACTTATGATCTTCAGCTTTTAAACCATTTTAAAATGTTTTACGGCAAATAATCATAAAAATCTTCAAAATGATTCATGTCAAACTAATGAGGATAATGGTAATGAAACATTAAGACATACCAGAAACGGTCTATAGAGTATTCCTGGACATACTATATAAATATTATTCGATAACAGTAAAGTTTCGATACTAAATGTGGTGCCGTGTCAGGTTTTGCATGTTCAACCAGAATTGGTTTCCTTAAGTTCTTCTGGGGCCATGCCTCAACATCAGCCATCACCAATTTCCAAATATTTACATGTCATTATTATTCAACTTTACAATATTACACACTGTTTTAGATCAATTGCACACATGATATGAAACAGGTAGAGCTAATACAAAGCATAACTGAGCCAATATGAGAAAAGCAGGGCCAATACGAGAAAGCAAGGTCAATATGGAATTCAAGCATTCTGATTGGTTTAAAAAAGAGGGCCAATACGTAGAAGTCACTTCCGTTAGATTTTTTTGAACGACGCCATTTTGTTTCAGTTGATATGCAGACTTTTTTAGCTCCTGCTGATGTCTTATTTTACTAAGTTAAACCACCACGTTAAAAAGTTCAGTTAAATACAAATAACATTGTTATTGTTACAAGAACATTTATTTCTCACTTACCGGACAGAAAAATCTCTATTTTTAGCAGTGATGGAAAATCTTATCTCACATAGGGTTATCGAAAAAAGACTGTAAAATTTTTATTTTTGAAATAAACATAGGGTTATGGTTATTCATTTTCTTAGATCATTTTCTATCCATCTCAAGCAGTTTTGAAGTAAAATTCGAGAAAAAGTTGATTTTCATTTTTTCATCCCCATCCTGTACTTGCACTTATTTCTTCTTTCTTGTGTGAAAATGCGATTTAAACGCTGAGAAAATAAATCTACCATGTCCATTGAGTTGTGGAAAGGAAATCCCACCCTCGGGTTGAGATACGTCCAAAAAAACTCAGCAGAGCCTTGTCTTTGGGACATATCTCAACCCTCGGGTAGAATTTCCTGAACGTGTTAGATTCACTTTATTCTTTTTTTTATCCAAAATTGTAAAGTTGAATAATAAAATTATCATTAATCAAGTGATTTCATATTGGCCTTGTAATTTGTCCTCGGGCAGTCGTATTGGCCCTCGGCCTTCGGCCTTGGGCCAATACGACCACCCTCGGACAAATAACAAGGTCAATATGAAATCACTTGATTAATAACATTATAGTATTGTTTGTGGGCCCGCTGTGATATAATGTTATTAATCAAGTGATTTCATATTGGCCTTGTTATTTGTCCGAGGGTGGTCGTATTGGTCCAAGGCCGAAGGCCAATACGACTGCCCGAGGACAAATAACAAGGCCAATATGAAATCACTTGATTAATGATAATTTTATTATTCAACTTTACAATATTGGCTAAATGAACAAGAATATAAAGAGAATCTAACATGTTCATGAGTTGCGGATAAGGAAATCCCACCCAAGGTTCGAGATACGTCACAAAAATGAGGCTCGTTTGAATCGCATTTTCACACAAGTAAGAAGAAATAAATATACAGGAGGGGGATGAAAAATGAAAATGTTTCTCGAATTTTACTTCGAAACTGTTATGGATGGATAGAAAATGATCTAACTAAGAAAATGAATACCCATAACCCTATGTTTATTTCAAAAATAAAAATTTTACAGTCATTTTTCGATATCAGCATGAGTCTAAAAACAAAATGGCGTCATTCAAAAATCTAACGGAAGTGACTTCTCCGTATTGGCCCTCTCTTTTAAACCAATCAGAATGCTTGAATTCCATATTGGCCCTGCTTTTCTCGTATTGGCCCTGCTTTTCTCATATTGGCTCAGTTATGCTTTGTATTAGCTCTACCTGTTTCATATCATGTGTGCAATTGATCTAATACAGTGTGTAATATTGTAAAGTTGAATAATAATACTTTGTATCACAGTTTTTCTTGTTAAAGATTAACACGGTCATAGGCGCTAATAGAGGAGCGCTGTTCAGATTACTTAGCCGTAATACTTCGTGAAAATTATTGTTGAATTTGTAACTTTTTAATTTTACAATGGTTTTAATGTACCTGTTGTCTTAAATATATACATTATGCAATATTAGATGGACGAAAATCTTTCATTTTTGTAATATCTTAGTCGGCAGATAAATACATTTTTTTGTAAATTTCAGTTTGTATGGTCATGTCATCGGCTTTAAAACAAAGAGTTGATGTCGGAATTGTTTAAAAGTTTGCAGACATTTTAGAGATATAATGTTTGTGATATGTTCTAAATTTCATAACGACTTGTTTCCGATTAGTTGACTTATTGCACGTATTGCACAATATATATAAAGGGGCGTTAGATTAGTGTACTTATGCTCAAGTCTTAATAATATAGAATAAATTGAGATTTTTAAAGGCAAAACATTTCTTTTAATTTAGAAAACATAAGCTTTTGAATATTACAAAACAGCATGAAAATCATGGGCGAAACCTTTTCAAGTTATTGAACAGAAACAGTTTTTTAAATGCGAGGTCACTGTGACCTTGAACTTTGACCCAGTGACCTCAAAATGAATAGAGTTCATCTTATTCCCATGACCTATATGATCCTACCTAGCTTGAGACATCCGGGTCATTGCTTTCTCAAGTTTTGAGCGGAACCGAAGATCTACCGACCGACCGATAGACAGCTGCAAAGCACTATACCCATTACTTTTAAGAGCGGGACTTGATAATCAGTTTTATGTACTTACAAATAAATTAGATGTGCGATCGTAGCTAGACTACATAATGATAAAAGCGTCTAACTCTTATTGTAGTATCGTTTGCTGTAATGCTATTGTACCGGTAATCTGTCAGGCACATCTTAGAAACGTTTTGCATTTATTTAAGAATCTATTCGTAATTTATACAAGGTCACATTGTTTGTTCGCATGGGTTGTTCAAATCTGAATTCAAATCTGAGGCTAATAACTCAACAAGCCTCAGCAAATATGAAATCCTATTAACGATATTGAAAATCTATCTCAGTTTTTTAATACATAATTGACATCAATCTATATGCATCTCACAATTAAATCACAAGATTCAGCTGCTGATAGCAATGTTTGTAACCGCCAGGTAGAGTCAGGATGCCATTTACTAATCACCGGATATAAAAGGAGTTGCTTATGGTGGATAGATCAGATTGTAAAGTCACTTTCGAGATGAATGTTATGTTAGTTTTATGCATTCGCAAATATCATATGTATGATTTCTTATTTCGTCTGTATAAGAGTACTGTATTTTCATAACTGTAGACACAATTTTCAAGGAGCATTAATAATTTTCTAAAGTTTTCGTATGAGCATGTTTCTCGTATGCTTACACGTACATTGTGTTACATTTAATTTTAAGTCATTCAATAAATGCTCTGCGCTTAAACGTATTTCACTTAATCGCTTGAAACTGGACATATAATGAAACGCAAACTGCTTTTTTCGGTTTATAAGAAAAGTGTGAATAGTTGATAGTATTTACAAAAAACTTGGATCTCAGACAAAATATGTACATGCAATTGCTGATAGTTCTACACCTAATTTGGGTATTAGAATGTACAAGAGAACTTAGGCTGCTTGGTCTTCAGTCACAAACAGGAGTGGCATACAGGAGCGCTGGATCTTGCCTCACAGCAATTCAGATGGCAGTTGAGGATATAAACAATAACACAAACATTCTAACAGACTACCGTTTAAATTACAAATGGATAGATAGCAAGGTATATAACAAGACTATATCAGTTGTTATTTTTATTTTCGTCAACATATGTTTTATTTATTCGGCGCAGCCGTATTAAGCTTGCTTTTGACCGGAAGTTGGTACCCTTTCAGTCGCCAATGAAATGACAAGTAGACTTTTGGGTTGAAACATTTACTGTATTAGGCGCCTTTTAATTAACTTGATAACCGAATGAAAAAGGTCAATAAAATACATTTTCAGTCTTTCAGTCGATTCTGGTCAGGGTACTCATTTTTTCCCACCACATTTGGCATCCTCTTACTACACCAAGATAAAACTTGACGGAAATTTTACTATGAAATCTAACAATCAATCTCCTCTATGTACTCAAAAACGCGCTGACTATCTTTTTTAAAATATAGTTGTTGTATTTTCTGATTTTGTTGCGATGTTTAGTTTTTTTTCTCCACTGTAATACTTGTGATTCTTTCGTTTCCTCAATAGTTTTTTTTAATATTTTCTCTGATATACATGTACATGTATTTGTTTTTATTGTAAGTTTTGTCAACATTATTGTTTAATTAGTTTCTGCGATTGTTTTGTAAGTTTCTACGATAGTTTTGTTAGTTTCTACGATAGTTGTCTACGATAGTTTTGTTAGTTTCTACAATAGTTTTGTTAGTTTATACGATAGTTTAATCGACTGTATCCCCGAATAATTTTGCATCAGCAAAAGAACGGTGGCCAGGCACTGCTCCTCTCTAATGAATGGAGTACAGGTTCAATACGGCACACAATACCCTACACACGCTGACTGAACCGGAAATCCCTATATCCTGTTTAAAAGATAGAATGTATAAAGTAATTTACTTAACTCTCTTCTTTTGAATTCTTCAAATTGGAGGTTATGCTACCACCCATGACATTTTTATTTAAAACGTAATTTAATATTAATGGAAAGATCTCACTTATAATGATCAACCCTCTTAAACTTGTATTAACTGGAAACTAGCAGCATATATTGTCACAATGCTACAAATGATAACATTTTCTTTTAGTGTGATCCGGGGACAGCACTGTATCGAATGTTTTATCGACTCCAAAATGACCCTTCGTACATTATGCTGCTCGGAGGAGCCTGCTCAGTAGCAACAGAGGCTACAGCCCAGGTCTCGTATCTCTGGAACCTAACACAGGTTGTAAAATATTTATTGTCTGGTTTTATTGTTTGACTATAAAATACCGAGAATCACATATACCTCTCCTACCACCATACTTCCGAGAGGAGTGAAACGTGGGATATTACTTAGTATATAAAAATCTGTACAAGTATGAGAACTTTAAGTGTTCTATTAACTCTAGTTTGCCCTTTTATTTATTCCTCTTCTTTATTTTTTTTTGTGCGGAGCATAACTGAATATTATAGATGAAGTTTACTTACATGTTTATTTAATGATTACGGATATAAACATTACAGTGAATAAGAACCATACCTGTAAAAATAAGATATTTAGATGGCTTATTTTAAATTCTGCCTTGCCAAAACTGTGACTTATTACTATATGTTATTAAATGAGTGATTTGATAGCGGCCTTGTTATTTGTCCGAGGGCATTCGTATTGGCCTGAGCCCGGAGGGCGAGGGCCAATACAATTGCAGAGGACAAATAACAGGGCCAATAGCAAATCACTCATTTAATGATAATTTTATTGAATAACTTATCAAACTTAAAATGATTCATTGTATATAGACAATCATCTTCACTGGCAGTAACTCGTCGGAAACAGACAGTAACATGCAGATCTGTAAATAAAAATACCTCTAGCATATTAATTTCGAAATAAATATATTGATGTGGGTATTCATTTTCTTAGTTGGTGCATTTTCCATCCTTCTAAATGGGTTTTCAGGCAGAAATTGATTAAAAGTAGATTTTCAATTTTGTCATTCAATCTTCAAGGCTGATTTCAACAGATTTCAAGATGGCGGCCATTTTTCGTTTTCGACAAACTAAACATCTGAACGCATCAGCCAATTAGAATGATCAGATTTCTCGACAGCCAATCATTCGTCAGCAATCTTTTATTGGACCAGTCCAATAAGTGATATTGGCCCTGATCTTTTGTTATTGGCTCTGTCTTTTAATTTTATGATAGCTCTTCCTATTTTATTATGTAGGGAAGTTAACGAATATTAGAGCCAATAAACAATAGTTATTTAATAATTCGTTTCATTACGCTCAAATATTTATTTTTATTACCTTTCCATGAAATTTTAAGCCTTTTGATTGGTTATCGATCCGTTATAAGAAATTGATATTAACGGGCTAGGCAGGCTTTATAAAATTAAAATTTCCTTTTCTCGTACCCTTCGTCAATTATTTCGGATGCTTGTGCAGTTCTTCGATGCACAAAGAAAACTTCAGTTCTACTGATTACAATCCTACGGTGCCCGTGAAGTGACATGTGATACTTTTTTTTTATTTCGTAATTACGAAATACATTTCGTAAAAACGAAATATTATTTCGTAAAAACGAATTGTTATTTCGTAAAAACGAAATGTTATTTCGTAAAAACGAAATGTTATTTCGTAAAAACGAAATGTTATTTCGTAAAAACGAAATCTTATTTCGTAAAAACGAAATGTATTTCGTAATTACGAAATAAGATTTCGTTTTTACGAAATAAGATTTCGTTTTTACGAAATAAGATTTCGTTTTTACGAAATAACAGTTCGTTTTACCGCAATGTATTTATTTCGTTTAAACGAAATGTTATTTCGTTTAAACGAAATGTATTTCGTAATTACGAAATAAGATTTCGTAAAAACGAAATAAGATTTCGTAAAAACGAAATAACATTTCGTAAAAACGAAATAACATTTCGTTTAAACGAAATACATTTCGTAAAAACGAAATCTTATTTCGTAAAAACGAAATAACATTTCGTTTAAACGAAATAAGATTTCGTAAAAACGAAATAAATATATTTCGTATAATCGAAATCTTATTTCGTAAAAACGAAATCTTATTTCGTAAAAACGAAATCTTATTTCGTAATTACGAAATACATTTCGTTTTTACGAAATAACATTTCGTTTTTACGAAATAACATTTCGTTTTTACGAAATAAGATTTCGTTTTTACGAAATAACATTTCGTTTTTACGAAATCTTATTTCGTAATTACGAAATCTTATTTCGTTTATACGAAATGTATTTCGTAATTACGAAATAAAAAAATGTATCACATGTCACTTCACGGGCACCGTACAATCCGAATTATCATGTTACGTTCTTGAAATTTAATGACAAATTTCCGTTGAGCAAATTCTCCTGCCACTAACATCTTAAGTTAAATCTGAAGATTTTCCTTAAAATAAAAACAATCCTTAAGAAGATAATTTAAAAAGGAGAATGTGCATTGCAGCATGATGGAAAATTATTAAATCTTCCATGATCATTTTCTATAATGATGATGGAATTACACACAATCATTGACTTTTGAGAGAATTATAATAATTAAAAGTTTTGGACTTCAGTTGAAATACTTAAAGACAATTGAACAGGAATGTGGGGTATTCACCACAGGGGTCCAGTCAGCCATGCGAATTCACAGCGAATTCACAGTAGATGTCAATTAACATGACTGGTCACTGGTAGACTAGCTTCTGTTTATCATATTCAGCTACTGTATAACTTCCTTACATTATGTACAGATAATGTAGGAAAGGGATGTTAGTTATACATAAATTTTAAGACCTTCATAAGATGTTATTATTCTATTTTATCAGTTACCTTTTAGGTACGTAATTCCCAGTCAAATTAGATTATAAAAAATCAACACTTACAGTTATTAAATCAAAATTATTTTCTTATATGACAGAAACATAAACTATTTTTTTACTTTTAGATTACTGAAAAATAACTGATTTCAAAGTTAGATTGAGTAATGTTTTAAATACTCAATCAATTACTCTTACAACAAACCAATTATTACTAAGATTAGATGTTACACTTGATACATAAGAGAAATTTAGTTTTAGCTTATTTTACAGTTAGAAGAAGCGTTCAGTTGCATTTATAATTTACAAAGAAATAAATAGTCAGAAGGATTCTTTATACATCAAAAATGCATTCAGGCCATACCACAGGAAGGTGCTTAATTACTTGAGCATATTACCTTTCTCAGTATAACTTTAAAGTCACAGTTTACTGCATTTATCTAAAATAGTTTTCATATCCTGCAATAAAATTAAAATGTCATTATTATATAAAACAGTTTATATAAACAACAGGAAATAAGTTATAAATCAATTATCTGTAGAAATCAATAAAATTTATGGTTCTACTATTGTACTACATATCAAGTCTACTGTACTGACACACTGCTGGAGCTAATCAGAGAGGATTAACACTGATAAGGGGCAATGAAACGATTAAGATATTTGACCACCAGCGGTTTGGGTGGGGGTGTGTGGGGGGGGAGGTCACTTATGAAGGACATTTTAATTGTCTTTAAGAAATCACTTAAGATGCTACTGGAATACGACCCAGGATGTTTGTTACGTTCTTATTTCCGACGTTATTTTGTGACTACGTTTAATGACATTGAGACACCATGTGGGTATCAAAATGTAGCCAACAGTGATTAATACAGATTGAATATTTTTGTTAAAGACAAAGGAAAAGCAATTTACAATTTTAGTTGGTGTCTGGCGTGGTATATATGGATGTAAAACACGCCTCGACATAATATCACCCTCGCCTAACAGCTCGGGTAATATTAATCTAGGCGTGTAATATATCCACATATACGACGACAAAATCCAAATAACATAATTATACTGTTTACTTATCTATTTCAAAACATACATTAAATTATTCATCTCAAAGGCTTTGAGAGTTAAGAAATTAAATTGAACTGTAATCATCTCTGTTGGGTAATATTTATGTTTCAAATGTATTTAAAATATTTAAGTATATTTTGTTTTGTGTTTTCATATTTTTTCCATATGTACATAAATTTGACAATGTTTTATGGCAGTTGTCTTACGAGTCGTCATCCCCTGTACTCTCTGATCGCTCGAGATTCCCGCGCTTTTTCCGTATGTACATGCCCGATCAAAAACTGAACATTGCAAGGATAGCTTTGATGAAACAATTCAACTGGAAGAAGGTAGCCACTATCAATCAAGCACGGGAATTCTTCTCCGCGGTAAGACATTGTTTGGTTCTCTGTAGTAAATGCTAGTAAGAGCAACAACGATTCTTCGAAATAATGCCGAACCCTTGCATATGATTTAGTACAAATAGTTATTCCTGACTGAAACAGATTCTTTGTTGTGCAAAAGCAATAATGACGCAACAATCACTATTGATAGGATAAAAAAATCCACATGCAACATAATTATTTAATTTACGAACATGCTGTGACGGACAAGCACTTTTTCACAATGTGTTGTCTGTAAAATAATGCGACTAATGGGAATTCGGGCCGAATATTTCTCAACAGTCTCCATTCATTTGAGATATGCCGAGAGCATTAAGAACGGAACAACGAAGCGGTATTACATGACTTGGCTTAAAGTTCGTGTTATTTAGCAATTGGAAAGTTGAAACTGTTGGATAAAATATCTGGCATTACATGTGATATATTTCCGTATATTTCGAGCATTAATGCATTTCAGTGACAATCGTCGGCCTGATGATAAACATAGTGCAGTTTTGAGTGATGTGGAAAAATTTAGATTGTGACATGATTAACACTGCAATATAAGTGCTTTGAATTTGTGACTTTTGAAAAACTTTTTAAAGTTGACAATAACACGGACCTATATACACATATATAGGTCCGTGACAATAAACTTTTTTGACAAGTAAATAAATCTTTCTCCTAACAACAAGTAAAGTAACACCCTTTTTCTTATAAACGAAATTGATTTTTTAAAAACATGATTATACGTAATCCCTTTCGCAGGTGATTGAGGATTTTGTTCGAAGAATCGCAGGCACTGATATTACTATTCTATCCCAGGAAATATTTACGAACAATCCCCACTCAAGGGTTGAAAATTTAAAGGTAACCTGTTTGGATGCGTAATCATTAATTGCTACGTAAAACTATGCAGTTTTCTTAACGACACTCTTTCCAGATAAATTTTAATCTAATGTTTATCAAATCAGTTAACATGTTCGTCCAACTTTTAATTTATTTACATTATTACCACAATAAAAGATCAAAAACAGGAAGATCACTTATAAAGAGTGCCTTGGCTTTTGAATCAACGAAAACATGTCGGCATAATGTTTATTTGCTTTCCAGAGACACGACGCTAGAATTATAATAACGGCGATGTATGAAGACATGGCAAGAGAAACTATATGTGCGGTATGTATAAAAGTTGCGGTGAGCGCTGACGGCCTTGAGCAGCAAAAGAGTAGGTGGGCTTAAAGTTTGCAAAATATAAATGGATGGAAGTGTAAATGTTATGAACAAGCATATTGTGTGATTCAGCTATGCACTAATTTGGTGGAAGATCCTGGGTCAAGACACGTAATCCACGGGCCCAAAACTAACATAAGTATTGATCCAAAGATTTTGGATCTTGTTGACACGTTTTAAACTACTTTTAAATAAAAACGCAAGTAAAAAAAAACAATGGGTGCATTTGGACACTAAGCGAACGTGCACCTTGTCAGAAAGCTTTAGAGGAGAATTTCATTTATAATTTCACATTCTTTATGTCTTCGAGTTCCATTCTCAAGACATAATTGTGTTGCTTATAAAATGCTATCCCGAAGGACAGAAATACGTATCTGAATAAACATTTGCTTAGTATATTCAATTTTGTTGTTGCTTCGATTGTATTGTCGTCTGCTTAGCGCTTTACTCCCTTTATAGATGTAGTCCTTATATGACATTACCGGTCTGTTACAGGCTTACAAAACTGGTTTATTTGGTCCAAAGATCATCTGGATGTTTGTGGGATGGTTTTCCCCGACATTTTGGAAAGATAATCTTGAAAATGTGGATTGTACAGCACAGCAAATGTTGTCAGTGGTAGAGGGTTCTTTTATCACTGGTGCTGCAGTTTTAAACCCAGTCGAGGAAAAAGGCATAGCTAATATTACAGGTAGATCTACAAATAATTGAATTTCGGTTTTATTAAAATAGATAGTAAACAATATTGATGATTTTTTTATTCATATATGTAGCATAGATTTTCGTTTATTAACGTTGCAAAGGTATACACATTTATAATCAATGTGGTAGAATTATTTTTTATATAGAAGTCAAATGATAACGCCGATCCGGATGTGTAGTAAATCACATAGACTACGTTTGACGCACTTTAACAAACTTCTGACAAATGATATCTTTGATATACATTGTAATAAGTTTTTTGCCCTTTTGTAAGAATTGTAGGTATCAGTAAGTTTGTAAATAAGGCTTTTTCAGAATGGAGACGCCGCGTCGCGGAAACCTACAATCATTGTACCCTACCCAGTGGTCTGTTTGACACAAAATCTTTTATTCTTTAGTCTCTACCAACACGTGTGATTTTAGTGCAAGCCGCACCAAAATAATCATTCTTACATGCGTTTTTAGCCCGTGAATTTGATATCCTGTACCACAACTATCCAACATACGACTCCAGGTGGAAGTTTTCGGATTTTGTTGCTCCATTGTGTTATGACCACATATGGGTAGCTGCGCTTGCTTTGGAATGTGCAGACCAAAAACTACAGAACACAGGTTGCTTTACTCTTCATTTGAAACATTTCTTAGTTTTCAATTAATATTTCCACCTTATATAAGAGCCTTGGAGGATGAGTCACTGCAGCAAGAAAGTTGTTATCCGAGTCCATATTTTCATAGAAAGAAGTAATACTGGTTAAAAGAAAAGGAGTGATTTTAAAACTATGTAGACAAGATTACATGTACCATCATGTTTAATAAAAAATATGTTCTCGTTAAAAGAAGTTTATCTCAACAAGTTTCTCTCAACAGAAGGTAAGAAGTCCCTTGACCAGTTCATGTACGCTGATGGTGACATAAACGATGTGATATTCGAGTGTCTAGGAAATACATCTCTGGTTGGTGTTTCTGGAAGACTGACGTTTACAACAGGATCCGACCCAGAAAGGATAGTAGAGATAGATCGGATCCAAGGTAACCGAAGTACTTATTTGTCATTTATTTGACATTTCAGTCGCACCAACAAATACAATAACACTTTCATTAAATTATAGCAGCCATGTCGGGCCACAAGTCGACAAAGAAAACGGTATTTTCCTTGAGTAACGACAGGAGAAGTGTGTGTTGATGATATATTAAATTATGCACGTAAAACTAGTCTAGAGACTGACGCATGCTTTAGATAAAGAGTAAATATAATAACAGAGAGATATTTTAAGTATTTTTATACAAATCAACTTACGGATGTTGCAGTGAACCTATTCTGCAATTATATGGTGTCATTCAAAGGTCGTCATATCAATTTTCCTACTTGTTAATATTCGGATAAACAGATCACTTAGCAATAATTTGACAATTTCTTGCTTCTGTTGTACCAGATTTTATACAGCTAAGTGCTTGGAATTCAATAACAGTAATAGTTTATTGTCATTGAATATTGATGACGTCATCACTGATGACTTAACTTATTTACATTTATATTCTACAAAAAGACGGTCAACGTGAAAAGATTGGTCTGTACATACATGATAAAGAACCCAGGCACTTTGAGTGGATAGACGATGCATTAAGGTGGAGAGGTAAGTTTTCCAAAGGAACCTTGACCGAATCACTTTCGAAAAAAGAATATTTGATCCAAAAATCAATTTTTCAAGTCCTTGTTAATAGCCGCTTTTTGCATTCAAATTGTGTCATATATGTTTAAAGCTCTATATGCTCTTCTTCGAATATTTCATTGACCCAAAAGAAGTGGCATTCCATTTTCACAACTTTGCTTGAAAACCGGTGAAAATTGCTAGCAAAAATATAACCTTGTTCGTTTGTTACTTGAAATAAGCTACGACCCATTTCTCTGTCTGAAACATTAATGGGCATACTATTTTTAAAAAGCGTGAAAATGAGCCAGATGTTCATTAAAAGATAAATAAAAGCAGATTTCAAAAATAACTTACTAGTATATCGAAAAATGTCTTTTGGTGTACAAAACCACTACAGCGGCCGTTTATAATAAATCACCATTCACCAAAACTTATGAAACAAATGTTAATGAAGGTTTTACCGAACTACCATACAATTCTATATTTATTCTAATTTAACCGATATTTGATGGGACAAACAGTTGGAAGTTATGTGACCGTCCTTTCAATAATTTGATTAAATAATGTTTTGAGGTTGTTTAAACAGCGCTCAATTTTGCGGTGTGCCTCTTTAAATACTGTACACTAGGAAGCGATGCAAACAGTCAGAATATAAGCAAAAGTAAAACTTTTATTCAGGTGTATTATACAGAGGTATTTGTTTAAAAGTTGCTTTTCCCTCAGAGTAACAAGCATTTTTGAAAAAAACCTAATGGTTGGGATGTGCTTTATCTGTTATCTGACTTTTGCAGATAGTATAATACCACGTGATTCCAGCTATATTACCTACAAGGAAACAACAATCCCTCATAGTCTTTATATGGTGATGACGTCACTGGCTATCCTTGGTATTTGTCTCGCGTTATCATTCTTTTCGATCAACATCATTTATAGAAATAACAGGTACTGAGAAATTCAAATTAATGTATTCGATATTAACAAAAGTTTTGATCTGCACAAATATCAAACCCTCTCTTTTATTTTCAAGATTATTACCTACAAATGTGAATTTCATGTAAAATAGAATTTTCATGATTAATCTATTTATTGTAGTCTATCTATACGTGTCAGACGTCTGTTTCGTATTTTGTACAAATTGTGGTTTGGTGGAGATTTTATTATAAATGATTCATAATTGTCGGTTCCTTCGTAATAAATTAGTGTATAACCTTTTCTTGCACAAACTTTATTCTGAAGATATGCACTATTGCACTTTACCTTCTCTCTGAAAGAGAAAATCAATAGTTTGTAAAATACTACTGTGTCAATGGTCCAAAAATATAATAAACATAAAATAATACATGTATAAATCACACTACATTTGTATTGCTTAAACAGTTCAGAGAACTATGTCATGTTTTTGATGAATCCAAATAATGTAGCAAAGGTGTCTTTGTAAAATGTTCATTTATAATGCATATTGGTTTGAGCTTTAGTGAATAGTTCTCAGTATTTTCCTGACAGAAACGTGAAGTTGTCATCTCCAAATATAAACAACCTACTATTACTGGGCTGTATCTTATGCTACTTTACTGTGTTTTTCAAGACATCAGAAGCAGAAAATGCTGCAATTTGTAAGGTAACATGATATAATGTTATTTTCATATCTGTTCTTATTACATTGTTTAAAAAATTGTCGATTTTAGAATACTGTAAGTCCATTAGATGGTACAACATGTCAGAGCTTTATTCAATTAACGCAGTAAACAGTTTCTCTAATTCCATATAGGCTTATATGTATTTTATTAACACCACCTTGCACGACACAAACCCTGTTAAAGCTTGAAGAAAGCTTAGTTATACGAGAATCTTGCGTCAAGGCAAATGGGAATTAAACTGGTAATCAGCTAGCCAATTTCACGTAACTGAATATGACCATCTGGATAGACGTTGTAAATGCTTCGCGACACAGAAAATACAAGCACCCGAGAATGCGAAATACACACTTACGTACACATTAACTGTCTGAAATCATAGCAGCAATTAAGTGGTCAAAAGACACTGTATAGGATGGCCCGTGATAGAAATCAGTATCTGCATCCTTATCTATGAATCTAGAAATATAGATTCACAGACTAGCGACCATGCTTTCAACTGATTTAAAGGGACCAGTCAGGGAATATCCATTTCTCTTAAGAGTACCAGGATAAGAGCGTTCATTAAAGTAAAAGGGTAAATGCCTTAAAAAGCAGAAAAGGCAAGCTTGCATTTACACAGCAAATTCATATATACTATAAGTCAAAGACTATCCAAAATATATACTTAAGGACAAAAGTTCTGTCCGGTTAAAAATTGTTTAATTAAATTTTAATTGTTTGTTACTTTTAATTTTTTATTTTCAAATTTGTATTTTGAGACTACTTGCTACATCACAAGGTGCTAGGAATTCTGTACAAAAACATTCAATCCACCGTGACGGCATAAACCATGAATTTCACATTTACCTAGATTTTATGTACATGAAGGTTATAATTACAAACATTTCAAGTGATTTTTGTTACCAAAGGATAGTCCTATCGAAAGACGTGAAAATTTAAACAAATACTCAACGTATGTTGTTATTATGAAGCTTTCAAGATAGCAAGATTTGCGCGTTTTATATCGACTGGAGGTCAGTGAGCCTACAACTCATGTTGCACGTGCGTTAAACGCCTACGAACATTGAAAATGTGTAAATTGATTCGAAAATAATGATATTTTTATGCTTTCCTAGTTATGAATAAAATATCCAATTTCAGTTTTTGTGTTACTTTAATTATACCGGACAGAGATTTTGTCCTGAAGTATATGTTATGATATCCGTGTAAAATGATTTAACATTCAGGAAAGGTTTACATGAAATCACACACAATGTCTCTGTAAACTAGGGGCAAAGCATAAAGAATACAACACTAAAAACAACAACAGCAACAACAAGACTATTTAAGCCAAAGGTACTGCCTCAGCCACAAAAGCTCTTACTTAAATTTTTCATTTTTTCTAATTGTTAGTTTGAACTTTTATAGTCACTTCGTTGTTGTGACTTGTTTCAGCGCAATATTAGCGATAAAACAGTTGACAATTTCAGTTCACATTTGAAAACATGTAGCATGTATATATCCATTATCCCTATTATTTCAAGAGATACAAAAGTAATCTCTTCTTTTTCTTTC
Source organism: Saxidomus purpurata (assembly GCA_022818135.1). Classification (NCBI taxonomy): domain Eukaryota; kingdom Metazoa; phylum Mollusca; class Bivalvia; order Venerida; family Veneridae; genus Saxidomus; species Saxidomus purpurata. The sequence goes on from JAFMSR010000013.1 coordinate 44,433,573, forward strand.
AGGCTAGAACATACTGTTTTAGTCTTGGATTTACTATAACGTTTGGTGCATTGTTTTCAAAAACATGGAGAGTGTATCGTATATTTACCAACAATAGGCTAATAAGAGTGGTAGGATGATCATTAACATACACATTTTATTAACATGTTTCAACCAATGGAAATTGTTACTACATTTGTGTTTTCTTATCTCGTGATCTACTACAGATACGATTTTCTCACCTATGGGATACATATTTCCGCGCATTTACCTATGTGAGATAAACTTATCTCACATCGCTTATCTCACATCGCTGCCGGACTATTTTTACGTTAATTGTAAGCAGACATAAAAATCGAAAAATGGCTGTAAAATTGTTATTTTTTAAATAAACATAGGATTGTTGGTATTCATTTTCTTAGTTAGATCATTTCCTATCCATCTATAGCAGTTTTGAAGTAAAATTCGAGAAAAAGTTGATTTTCATTTTTTCATCCTCATCCTGTATTTGCACTAATTTCTTCTTACTTGTGTGAAAATGCGATTTAAACGGTGAGAAAATAAATCTAACATGTCCATTGAGTTGTGGAAAAGGAAATCCCACCCTCGGGTTGAGATACGTCCAAAAACTCGGCACAGCCTCGTTTTTGGACGTATCTCAACCCTCGGGTGGGATTTCCTTATCCACAACTCATGAACATGTTAGATTCACTTTATCTTTTACCAATGATAAAATTCCATACTGAGAACAAACTGTTATTAGATCCGTACAATTTAGTCTGATGGTAAGATTTTAGTTATTCGATCTGTTATCACTTTAATTAGCTAAAATGCTTTATGTTGACTCGTAAAGCTGATCTTATGAGGTCAATGTTTATCAGGCATTTGCCAATCAAACTAAAACACTTATTTGCATTAAACAATTTTCAATACATAAGAGATTCTACGAGAAGAGATATATTTGTTCCATTTTACCAAAGTGGTACTACTACTAATATTTTATCATGTAGAATGTTAGGGACTTTCTTGGTTTTTAATGAAGTAAGTATAATTGCATTTTATTAGCAAATTAAAGACAGTCAACTCTTTGCTGTTAACTCTATTCTTGTGGGCTTGATTCTGGCTGTGCTGGTTTGCTGGGAGACAGTTGGACCACAGACAATCCAGATCAAGTTATTACCAAAAGAGGTAAAATATGAGTGCTTAATGTTGGCTTGAACACAAAAAACTGCTGTTTACTTTTTTGTGTATTTCATAAGCATTAATAAGGTAATATGTAGTTTCAATTTACTTTAATAACGTCATTGTATTAGAATGTTAAACAGATGTAAATATCAACGTCAATGTAAAAGACTCAAACTCTTTGATAGTATTTCGTTTAACAGTATCATGTTTATGGTGAATTTTTTATATACCCTGATTATCACTGTTCTGAAAATGAAAGGTATACATGGTTCAGCTTCTGCACGTGGTAACGTACATCTTTTTGAATTGATCTGCAAAACATGTAAAATCCCTTTTTTGCATGAAAGACGTTAATGCTTTAATTTGTTACAGGACTAATGATCATACTTCAGTAGTCCATGACCATGTGGAACAATATATCTATGTTGTTTGTTTATTTTATTTTAGGTATATGTTACAGCTGACCGGTCTGAAGTTCTTCCCTTCATACGCATATGTTGGTCGGAATATTCCACACATTTCGGATGGGCATTATACATTATACATGGCGCATTGCTCACCTTTGGTGCATTTCTAGCTTGGGAAACAAGACATGTGAGCGGGCATACGATTTGTTTTAAAAAGTTTCATTTCAGTTTCAATATCCGTTTCTGTAATAAATTTTAAGTGCGAAAACCAATATTAATCCTTTCCGACTAGTATGGATCTAGATCAGCAATAAATATGCTATCAATTTGATCTACATACGTAATATTCTCTTATTCATAACATATGAATAAGAATACAGCAATGGTAATAATAGTAGTTTTTCCATAACATTGAACTGAAATTATAAATTGCAATAGCCCGATGAAAAGTTTTCATATCATATTAGATGTAAATTATTCAGGTACATCTAGAAGCTCTTAACGACTCACAGAAAATTGGAATTTGTCTGTACAACGTTGTCATTTTAAGTGCCGTCGGTGTGACTTTGACATTGCTATTAGAGGACCAAGAAGTCCTCCTGTACGGAATAACATCCGGCTTTCTCATATTTGGCACCACTGTCACACAGTTGCTAATATTTATACCAAAGGTTAAGTAGAAATGTTCTCCTTCCTTGTACCTATTATATGTTGAACTTTTCTTTACTGTGACTTTTACGTTTTATTTTGAAATTAAGAATGAGCACATTTTGATATAAATATTGTCGGGAAATAGCTCTTGTAGCTAATGAGGGAAGCGGTGGTGCGGAGATTTATGTGTCGTCCGCTCATCCCGGAGGTTGCGGGTTCGAGCCCCACTGGTTCACGACCGTACCTCCTCATATGACACCAGTACTGGTTTCTCCAGGAAGCGGACTCGAACTTCAAGCTTTCTTCACATTCGAGCTAAAATAAATAAGTATTAACACAATGTTGATCTGTTATATACATGTATGAATCCGACGTTAAATAAATATCTTTGTATCTTGTATCTTGTATTTTGTATCTTCTCTTGGAAAACATGTACTATTAACATATTTTTCTTTTTAATTGGTATCACTTTCCTTTCCATTTTACAGATTCGTGCAATATATAATAGAGTAGAACATTCCAACATTTCGACGATAGCTCAAAATGTTACTGCGGTGACGTTGACTAATCCTGTGTCTTCGTAACTAGAAACAATATGCAGGGCACAGTCAACTATGAAAACCAGAAAACTTGTATTTTCTTAGTACATTGTATTAGCAAAATAAATGAATGCTTATATGTTTGGGTCGTTATTTGCCACATATTGTGATATTTATATAAGCGTCTTCAACGCAATACCTTGGGTAACGGTTACAATAGCTATTTGGTGAATAATATCTTTAGAGAAAAACGGCATTAAATAAACATGCACTTCAACGCAGTTTTCTTTTATAAGGCACAATACAACACTTTTTTCCGGAACTCAAAAGTTATGCGACTAATGTGAAGGAATGTAACCGCGAACGTAAATTTATACACACACCCTTTCCTATCTCGCTCTGCCTCAAGGAAGAAAGTTGCGTATTTTAGGTCGGATGTTTGGTCCGCCGTGCCGTCACTTATTCCGTTATTGAACTTACATACTAGTAGTTAGTTTCAATATCTTATGATAGTGATGCATTTGTTTGTATCACTGCTTAAAACCATACGTGTTGTTTAATTTTAAGATGATATTTAAGGTTTAGTTCTTATGCATTAAAAAGGTCATCTTTAAAGATGCTTCTAAGACTTTTAGATCAATTTGAGAACTATCCTTGAACGGCCCTATTTAAAGCATTTAAACTTCTCCGTGACACTTTTCAGTCAGTTCTCCTCCTGACAAATCTAGATCTACACTAGCACTTTCGGGAAGCTTTGCAGTATGCAAACGTAGTTCTAATATTTCCTCAACCGTCTCAGTACTTAAAGTCTATAGCCTCTCTTTTGGTTTGATTTTGTAGGTTTACTTTACAAAACTATGGTACATATTTATTCATTTTCCAAATTGCTTGCAACGTTTGTAAGCTGTTTTCTTTGACGTAGGTAAATCCAAGATAAACTTCAATAACGTTTGTGTTGTTTCAAGAATGAACAATATTGGTGGCGTTAATTTACCTTCATCGAAAAATATTTATGGTATTTAAAAAACCTGCTGAATTCTATGTCTGTGATCTTTTATTTTACGTTTCTAAACAATATAAAATATGTTTGTCTGTATTGTTAAAGATGTTATAACGTTGATATAAGAACATTCTGGTTCTTTTTTCGTTCATGCATTAATTTGCAAAAGATTTCAAGAGCAAACGGGTAAAAAATGACCGAGACTACATTTGACTTTTTCATTAACTTTTTGTGATAAAAGACTCAGAAATTGAACTGTTTTGAAAAAAAATGTGAATTATATATCAGACTCTCCTGAATTTTAAAACTTACAAACACATTTTCTTCTATAAACAAGAACTGTTTGGAAAACAGTAATTTGATAAATATATAAAAAGTTTCTTTACCAAAATTAAGTAATAGTTAGAGGCTAAATAGAGAAATTTATACAATATAGAAACCCAAAGGAGGGAGCGCTAGCGACCGACTGGGTTTCTATGTTGGATAAATTTCTCTATTTTAGCTTCTAACTGACTTAGTGTTTGCCCTACATTTAGACTTTATTTACAACTGTTTATTATTATAACATGTCTCTCTTATTGGTGTTGACAGCCTGTTTAAAATATATGGTTCATATTTGGCAGTATACACTGTGTGATGTAAAGTGTTTTGTTGTGTAAAACTGAAAATCCCCCAGCATTGCAGCAATCAATTTCTAAACTTAAAGCAAGACTTTTATCTCATTTAATGAAATATAACTTTTACACAACAGTTATCTCTATATTGTAACCTTTTGACTGTTTTTGTAACTCTATGTCATTGAAGAAGATGCGAAAAATAGATATTAATATAATATTAGCAATCTTGTTTCAGAAGAAGATTTGATTAATTTTATGGTTCCAACGGAATTTATCTATTTTTTTTTGTTGAACGGCATTTGCCCTTTAATATATAATATTTGTTTTCATTCGGTCTAAGTGTCAGTATTAATAAGTTGGCTATATGCACATGCGCAAACAGGTCTATAGAGTATCGCTCTATCAAGATAGAGTGATACATAGAACAACCTGTCTGAGGTTTATGGCAAATAGACAGGGAACATTTTAAATTTTTAGATATTTTCATTGGACAGAAATGTAGGGCAAATACTACATATATATGCTGATGAGACCGAAATAAACACAAGAGCTGTGACGAATGCACCAAACATACATCACAATGAACCCAAAAGAGGTGTCACACAGTCTAATTTGATAAATACATGTATATAAAAAGTTTTTACCAAAATTAAATGTATATGCTGATGAGACCGAAATAAACACAAGAGCTGTGACGAATGCGCCCAAAATGCATCACAATGCACCCAAAAGAGGTGTCACAAGTCTGTGGCCTCTCCATGTGCGCAACATGTGCGCAACAATTGTACCATGTGATTTTAAAATCCATTCGTGCATGACAGATTCACCTTTGCATACAGAATTTTATTACCTTTGAACTATAAGTGCGACATTCAACTTTGAGGTATGATCATAGGTTTTGTATGCGACATGTCGTCATGATGTGCAGAATATGTGTGCCAAGTTATTTTAAAATCAATCAATGCATGACAAAGATATAGTTCGGACACAAATGTGTGCTAAAATACAGGATTCCATTAGCTATAGATTCTTGACCTTTACCTTCCATGTAGGGACGTGGGTCTTGCACGCGACAGGTTGTCTTGATGTGCCGAATATAATTATGTGCCCAATTATTTTAAAATCCTTTAAAGCATGACAAAGTTACAGTCCAGACACGAATGTGTCCACATATACAGGATTCCATTACCTTTAAACTGTAAGTGTGACCTTGACTTTTCAGATAGGGACATGCTGATCATTTGTGCTAAGTTAATTAAAATCACTCAATTCATGACACAGTTACAGCCCGCATACGAAAAAATGTAAGGATGGACGGACTTTTCATATGCACTACCTTTGGGGCATAAAACTATTAACTGAATATTAAACAGGGCTAAGGAAAAAAAACACAAATACTTTTTGTGACAATGTATTATTACGAAGAATCGAATTGAAAATTTGAGCAATACAAATACAATACGTGTAAAACAGGAGCTGAAGTTTATAGTAAGCACAATTTTGGTATAGTTTACACATCCCTTTTGATACTTAAAGCAATAAAGTAAATTAAGGTAATTGATGCTCTCATTGTGAGTCAAAGTTAGATATTGTTTTCTTCAATACGGTTTCTGTCGTCCATGTTAATTGAGAAAACCGCTATGTATGATACCATTTTGAAAGATTTCACTGTATTCATATTTCTCTTCATGGCAGCATGACAAATAATGCAAACAAAATCATTTGCAAAAACGGTAGTATAAAAAGCATCTCTTAAAAAGATTTTTTAGACCTATATATCCCGAAGTTTATTGTCTTGTACAGTTGCTTATCATTCACAAAAACTAAAAACTCCAACAAGTCCCGATTAATGTATATGTGACATGATCCAAAAACTAAATAATTCCTTAAATAAACTAACGACACTCCAACAAGTTCTATTTTGCTGCCAAGCTTGAATTTATATTCAGCGGTTTCTATTTCAATTTCATTTTAACTGTATGTTAACCAAATATACTTACAATATTCCTTATTCGGACCTAGGATCAGTTCGGTAGGAATAGACACAACAAATATAATTAAAATATTCCTTCAACTATTTTCAGATCAATGTTTGGGCTATAACTGATATCATATTATTTGTCATTCTATAAATGCCATATAAAGTATATAACATTTCAATACATAGACACGTGTGCATTTACATTAACGGTAGTAGAAAAAGATTCAGTAATATTTCATGTTTTTACTGGCAATTAGTGTCTTCTTGTTCTTAAGTAACTTCAACTCTTTCAAAATATGTTTCGGTTTCGTTTAATTAATACAATTCATGGGTGATAATTCCTGTATTCCGGAAGTCCGAATGATGTGATAATGTAAAATGCTTATTATGGAAATATATTATTTCTTGTCAGTCTAGAAACGGAAACACATTGAATTTCCTAATCGGAATGATAACACAATCAAGTTTCTTAACCCATTTTTATAAACACTAGCAGAAGTTTTAATCACGTCTTTAATAATATCAGCCTTTAATGTAGTCCTGCACAAAATATATTCCTATAAATGTTTCCAAAATCCAAGTGTACAAATGGTCTGAAAAAGTTTCTAGTACTGAAGACACATAAACATAATTTTATTCTTAAAATTAATGGCTTTGAAATATATAGGATACATCAGTTTGTGTATATATGTATGTTGTCATGGGAAACCTTGTTTTATGACTTTCTAGAGAAGTATGGTTTATATTGGCACATACGAGAGTAATATCGAGCTCTTTCAATAAAAGACAACAGTAAATCTATAATTACAGTAAGTAGATGTTTTTACAAATTAGAACTTTTATAACAATTTGAATCTTTTGAGGGGAGATAAAAACTCCCAAATATAACGTTATTTGTAAACATATGAAATGTTATATCATTTATATGTTATGCCATCGTAAATGTATTTCTTCTCACGTCATCCCATGTTTTCTATTTGTCAACATAGTACTGTCCTAAGTGTTGCTATTCTCATTTGGTTGTTGTGAAGACCTTGCTACCACTTTTAACCGCTCCATTGTGGCGGTCGAGCCGGTATTAGTCGCAAGTGTTGATATAGGTTCCACTTCAATTTTTTTGATAATTACACGGACCTTTGACATAATATAAAAAACAGCTAAGAAAATCATCAACTTCATGTAGTTTAAACGCAAATCATAAGCCAATGTGACAATAATGGGCTTACTTCACACACAACCGCAAGACATTACATTTACACAACAAAATGCTGATGAAAGGGCGTTTAAAAAAGTAACCCAATCACCCAACACATCAGCAGTTATTTAGATTATCATCTTAACTGAAACATCATTACAAAGGACTATGACTACAGAGTTTCGAATAAATCTTTACCTACGATGATATATATCTAATAAGGGCAGCTACAGTGTCAATAATTTCTATAATGAGTGTAAAACCTTTTCATATTATATTACTGCTGATTGGGTTATTCTTCTGGGGTGACTAACTCGAAACTTTCACCTTATCTTAAGTAACGACGGACTTTACGGTGGTGCTAAGGTGGCGCTAAGGTAACACTATTCCAGTGACTAAAAACACATCTTATCGACGCCTTAGTGATACCGTAAATTACGACGTCGTAAGTAGACAAGGTCAGCCTGTGTAATGCAGAAACTCTAACATCGGCATATTGAAAGTAAATAATATTGGCTTAGAAAATACAACACCGATTTCAATAATACGCAAGAAGGGTTGGCATACGTCATGTCCCACCCCATCAGACGGGAGACATTGTTTTCATCGTGCCGTCTGTATGTTCGCCCGTCCGTCCGTCTGTCAATTTTATATAGTGCGCTCTCCATCTCCAATCCCCTGACTGAATTTTCAAAAACTTAACGCGAAGCATTATGAAGCCTAGTTGTGCATATTGTAATTTGGGGTCAAATGGTTATGGTCAGAGGGGCCTGAAAGTTGAAAGTTTTGTCCGACCTTTATTTTCTTGGAAACATCATTATAAAGTCTAGTTAAACATATTGTAAATTGTGGTCATGTTGCCAAGTGGCAAGGTCAATAGGGGTCTGAACCTTGAAAATCTTGTCTGCTTTTCATCTCCAAACCCCTTGATAGATTTTCGGATTTTCGTCAAACCTGGTGCGAAACATCAGTATAAAGCGTAATTGTGAATATTACAATTCGGGGTCTTAATGTCAAAGGTCAACGTTACAGGGGGACTTAAACTTGAAAAGTTTGTCCGTTCTTCAACTCCAAAACTCCTTGTTGTATTTTCATCAAACATGTTCTGAATGTAGTTTGGAATATTATAACTACGAGACACTTTGGTCCAGTGAATTTTATTCCTTCTGGAGGGCCGGACGCATAGAGGAGACATGTTGTATTTTAGATCTAGAGGAGTGTTTCTTGTTTTAAATGCAGACGTTTTCTTTTAGTCTATATTGCCATCATGCGCTAGATTTCTGTGCAATACAACGAGCATGGGATAAATTACATCTCGGGCAAAGATAGCGCATTTTTTTATTTGTTTTTAGGTACCTTACAACGGAGTCTTCAAAATATCCTTATGCATCGTGCAGATGCAACTTGCGCATAAGCACTTCAAAATATCTTATAGTTGGCACCTTCATGTGGCTATTCGAAATCAGGGATTTATTGCCATAATGTCGAAATAATAGTTTTATTGAAAAGACCTATTATTTGACGCGATTTTCTGTATATAAAACAGTATTGAAGCAGCATGGTTGTTTCCTTTTGCTAAAATCACAATTTCATAGTTGTGGTTAATATATATTTTAGCAAATATTTACACAGTCATCTTCTGCTGAACGCACGATCAAACATTTTTCGATGATGCAACCAACCGGTTTGTATGTCATTCTGTCCGTCCGCCTGCACATACCCAATATACATTAGGTTGTTGAGTTGCATTGCGTGGTTTCCGGGTTCATTACATCATGAATATTGCGGCGGTAAAATGTTTTATAGAAGAGTAAAAATATCATAGTAACACCTAAAGGAAAAGCTCACAACGTCCTTAGTTCATGCGTCTGTCCGTCCAGATGCATTATCTAAACCTGTGTCACGTACAATTTCTAACTAAGAGTTAAAATTATTAAATAGTTTGTCCTTATTCCTTTAGTGTTGGTGAGAATCTTTGCCATTTCCTAAACGTACTTCGTTTTATAGACAATGCGAAGTCCAAGCTGTGAGTGGTATACACATTTCGTGTATACATCCGCTTCCAAATTGAAAGCTATACCAGAGAACAAATTTAAGCTTTTCATGCTCCAAATATAGCTTTCAGAGCAGCGCCATATACGAGGTGCTCAAACTATCGATATACATTGATGAAAATTAAACTATTTTTATGATACGGCGGGTGTACGGAAATATTTTATTAATAAAGCCGTAGTCTGTTGAATTTAATTCTACGATGGACTGGTCCATCTTTGAATTCCGACAGTACCATTCATTGTTCAATTATGTGCCCACTGAAAAGACTGCACGGATGTATATTATGATCATGATCTGCACTGATCGAAAAGACAAAATCATTAAATTTTGCTACCAGAAATACAAACAAAACTTACTTTTATGCAAGAAACGGTTATTCAAAAGAAGCTAGCTGCTTAATTTCGTAAAAGGAAAAGTGAAAATACATGTATATATACTGATATTCGATGTAAAACTAAAAACATATATACGTACATGTATATGCAACTTCAAAAGAAAACATTACATTTTAGTCTTTATAAAATAGATCAAGTAAATTTAAAAGTCTTTCTCAAGTAGTTAACTATAGTTACGGTGATGTTAAAGGGTCGATTTTGTCACCTTTAGTTAAGGTGAGACTTACGGTTATACAATGAGTTACGAAGCTTTTGAGTTAGTGGAAAAAATGCTTACGATGGTCATAAGGTCACCTTAAGATCAACTTAAGATCAACTTAAGGCTTACGATGCTTTCGCGTTAGTCACCCCTGTTCGACAAGAATACTTGATTTCCACATTATTTTTGAGTAGATAAGCTTTTGACATTTCTGGGCATGAAAATAATATAATAATGGTAATTTACATAATATGACATACCTTTGGTATAAAAATGAGCATTTGAGTGACTGTTGTGCCAAATACAAGGAATCCTGATGAAATACCATACAGGAGGATTTCTTGGTCTTCCAAAAGCAATGTCAGTAGCACTCCCACAGCACTCAAGATGACAACATTGTACAGACTCATTCCAATTTTCTTAGAATCATTTAGCATTTTTACGTGGACCTGTATTCGACGAAATAGTACAATATAAGCTCGTCTTTAGGAGGATAAGTGTTATGTCAATGTGGTTAATATAGCAGAATGTTTAAAACATTATTGTTTGCCTCATTTTCATATCATGAGTTATAAAGATTCTTGAAGGGGTAAAGGGCCTCGTACAGCCTGTATGCATTGAAATAATCCAAAGGAGTCAGACGAGGCTTTATATCAATTTAAACAGGCTACACGAGGCCGTATACCCAGTCAATGATCTTTATAACGAATTTATAAATCTTAGATTTATTGGGAAGACATGAAAACTCTCGACTTGAATTGTTGTTGAAATATTGTTGTTATATTTATAAATGACAAAAAGACGATACCCATGGGAGCCCCAAAACCTTATACCTTTATATGATTCCGTAATGCTCACGTATTCAGCAGCAGATATTGTTTTTTTTCTCAGTTTTTCAATTGAAAGAAACATAATCATGTCGCTTACGATGTTTACGATCCGAAAACAAAGTACAATATGAATTTGTGTATTATTTACAGTGACATAATAAATAATTTCCTTTAAACTGATAGCATTTCTTTTTTTTTAGGGTATCAGTTCAAGCCTATGACACCGAGACAGTAATTTGGTAGCCATTTTTTGTAGCGTATGGACTGGATAAGCATTGATATTCCTTTTCAATTTATTACTTCGGCTAATTGATGTGACACAAAATAACGATAAATAGCATTTTAGAGGAGTAGAACTTCACTTTATTTTAGTAAAGACAATGAAATAGACTATCACATAAACAGGATAGAAAAGGACATTTGCTTTCAGATTTTCCTCTGATCTAGCGGTATATTATTTCGTCATTCCAGATGCTACGTTTGTACACGAATATCCTGTCCACAGCCATTAGTTGCAGAAAGAAATACCATCAATTTGAAGAAGGTTTCTTGACCATAATTCAATATAGAAATTTGAAGGGTAATATAACTTTAAAAAAGGTTATTCTTAAAAGGAAATCAACGCGGTTTTCGTTCTTTTTAAAAGTTTAGATATGAATAGAATGGTAATAATAATAAAAAATTCTATGTTACTACTGAGTAATTTGAAATAAAAATACAACACTTCTATTTTGGGAAACTTACATGTCTTGTTTCCCAAGCCAGGAATGTGCCAAAGGTAAGCAAAGCGCCCTGGATAATGTATAATGTCCAGTTGAAATATGAAGAATATTCTGACCAACATACTCTTACAAATGGTCGAATCTCAGTGCCGTCAGTCGCCACATACACCTATAATTAGGATACAAAGTTATCTTTACAAAATATAAAAGCATGTGAAATCACGGGTCACTGCCATGTAAGTACACAACTAAAAGTTTGGTAACAGACACATACACCAGACTATGGTAGTATGTTATCCAAAGCTAAACTAAACATTGGAATTGTTCAGATTATTTGCATATTTTACGCACAGATTCACACACGGGTGTATGGATAATGAAACGTGAGACAGTCACATACAAACACGGAACTTGGGTACGAATGCATTTTGTTAAGACTTAGCTTTCACTCGATATGATTACACAAACGTTCCAGGAAGTGTTATTATTTTAACTATGCCTAAATTAATCGATAGTTTAGAAATGATTGTCTCAGAAGGTTTTAAAAACGTGTTGCTTAATTACCTCCTTTGTTAAGAACTTAGACTTGATCGTTTGTGGTCCAACTATATCCCATATTATCAACAGAACAACAATTAGTGCCACAAGCAGACAATTTACAACAAACAGCTGACTGTCTTTAATTTGCTGAAATAAAATCAAGAATTACAAGTTTAAGGTATCCGGTGTAATAGTCAAGTTTTTTAAACTTGATCTTTTGGCAAAGCATTGTTTGAGTCATGATGTTACACAAATCAACAATTGCAAATTGGATGGAATTGACATATGTGAAATAACTAATCCATTGCCGTTTTTACGTCAAGCAACAATAAAAACAAACAAACTAGGAGATGTGTCTCTAAAGACTTATCAAACACATCTATATCGCAGATTTGTCTCATGCAAGTATTCATCAGCGGTAGTTGTAATTGTCAATCTCTTATACACATTCGCACAAAATGAATAGATCAGGGTCATACAGTTATTCAAATAATCTAACTGTGAAATAATTAATACAATACATGAGGGTCATATATTTATTCAAATAATCTAACTGTGAAATAATTAATGCAATAGATGAGGGTCATACTGTTATTCAAATAATTTAACTGTAAATAATTAATGCAATAGTACAGATTACGAGTTGCAAACACCGAATAGTGCTTACAATTTTCAAAGAAATAGCACCGTTAAATAATTCTGGTATACCTTACCACTCTGTGGAGCTTTTTATTTATAAATATACGATACACTCTCCATGTTTTTGAAAACAATGAGCCAAACGTAATTGTAAATCCAAGGCTGAAACAGTAAACTCTGGCCTGAAAAATGGATATAAAACTTTAATCAGACATACAATTCTGTAATATACTGTTAAATGGTTTATTGATCTCACCGAATACATCGTAATTCATTCGTTTACAGTGTTTCGTGCTAGAGACTTTTACAAGCAACCTCTCCTGACTTTTATTTTCATCCGAATTAAAATCTTTCAACACCTATTTCAGAATCGGCAAAAGAAAGCCTAGTTTCAAATCAATTTCCAACCAGCAAAATGTAATAAAATACCCTGCATATAGCTGCATTTTCTGGACTGGTAGTCTTGAAGAATACTGTCATGTAGCATAAGACACAGCCAAGTAAAAGCATGTTGTTGATGTTTGGTGACGAAAGTTTAACATTCCTGAAAGAAAAGTTCTGCAGTATTTCCTGTCATGTGCTCTTGTTTGCAGCCTTCGTCGCTTATAAATTCTATATACAATGTGATCTCATGTTTGTCCATTTTTAAATGCGCTGTGTATGAAAAGGTTTAATTAAATTGTATTCCAAATGACAATGGAAATGCAAACACCTAAACATTGGCTAAAATGAGTCCAAATTTTAACTTGTCAGAGTCACATACAAGAACGAAGCTAATAACACCTTTCTAACTTAAACGTAATTCGTATAATGTGATACGTACTTCGGAAATAAATTGGGGGATTTCTCAGCAACACAATTGCCAATATTTGAAGTACGACATACTGTATTCTTTATCCAGTCGTTAATTTTGGCTACACTTTATGTGGCAAATAAAAACACCGCAAATATTCATCGCTGCAGTACACCGCCAATATGTAACGTTACGGAAATAACCAGTAAAAAATTCAAAGGGAGACAATAGCTGCATCATGATATGTTTGTTACTGGATTGTGTGAAAGAAACCTGAGAAATTTGATTTATATATCATTATGTTACAATTTATCCTGAACTGTTATCGTATTGTTCGTATTGTTCCCATGGTAACAATTGAGGGGTCCTGTTTGTCGGCGGTTTTGCTCCTTTAAAGTCCGGTAGTTCCTTTTGGAGCAGAACGGCCGCCCACGGACACTCGAGGCTCCTTCCATTGTTACAATGGGGTATAAATACATGTTAATTTAATGCCGCACTTCTACTCTAAAAGTGTGAAATTGTATGCTTTGTGCAAACGTTTTATGCAAAAAGTCAATAAAGGGCGATATCTCAAAACAAGGGTAAGTTTGAGTTATGGTTCTTGGACACTGCACTGCATCTTAATGTCACTTATCATTGTATGCAACTAGAATCAATTCAGTTCAGTACTTGGAGGAGTCGTGGTCCGGAAATGAAAAAGTAATAAAAGGAGATAATTCAAAAATAGGAAAAACTAGTTAAGGTACTTTTATACTGCACTTGCTCTCAATGTACTCTGTTAGTTAAGTTTAAACAAGTTCCTTTGAAGACTTGTGGAGTTATGTTCCGGACAAAAGTGTTACAAGAAAAAACAATAAGGAGACATTACTCAAAATAGAGTAAGGTACGGTTATGGGTCTAAAACACTGCACTGTGCCTTAATGTGCTCTGTAAGTGTATGAAATTTGAATCATTTCGGTTTAGTACTTAAGGAGTTATGGCCCGGACAAGAAAAATCAATAAAGGGAGATAATTCAAATATAAAACAAGCTAGAGATAAGGTTCATATACACTGCGCATCCTCTCAATGTCCTCTGTCTGTGTGTAAAGTTTAAATATGTTCCCATGAATACTTGCATAGTTATACTCTGGATAAAAGTGCGACGGACGGACGGACTCACGGTCGGAGCCCATTACCATATCCCCTCCGCCTTGGCATGGGACAATCAGAAAGTCATATATTGATAGAAGTTGTATTTTCCCTTGTCAACAGAACCCTGCTGTTTTTATATGAATTTTGAAAGTTTGACTACTTTGTCTAGGGTAGGCACAGCAAATGCAAGCATTGAAACTGTACAATGTTTCGTATATTTTATCATTTCTTTTTCACATTCTATTACATTGCCTACGGTAAAAAAGTGGCGACTGAGAAGTAGTATCCAGCTGTCGGTACAAAAGATGACAGATTCCACAATGTTTTTTATTATTTGAATGAGTCAGATGATCAGTTTCATTTTTGTTACCGGACGTACACATTCTTTGTTTATAAAGATGGAATTGTATGCAAAATAAGTCGGGAGTACGGGCTGTCCTAATGATGCACAACACTTCAATGACAGAAATAGGCGGCAGCCAATTCATGTGTCCCACTTGGGGCAAATTCATCCCTATCGACACCCTGTCAGACGTGACAGAAGGGAGACGAACGTGTCGCAAGCTTAACATTTTAATTGTAGACATGTGTTTGTTTGACCAAACACCAAAAATGCTTACAACTCATGTATTAAATCGCAAACACCTGTGATATTTCAATTTTGTTATTCATATTTCTACTTCATTACATTTGAGAAAGTCCCCGGTTTTCCGTTTACGTTTCAGTTTAAGTTAGAAAGATATAAAAGAAAGTAAACTATTTCATAAATTGCATTTTATCCTGTATGCGGTAATCAAAAAACGTCATTTAATACATTCATTACGGAGCCATTCCTGATACAAAAACTTAACATTCATTACGGAGCCATTCCTGATAATAAAACTTGAGTGGGGTGGTGGTGAAGAGGTTAAGGTGTTTGCCGTTCATTCCGGAGGTTGCGGGTTCGGGCCCCACTGGGGTCACGACCGTACCTCCAATAATGGTTTTTCCAGGAAGCGTGCTCGAGAGTGACGCGATTAAGTACAAGCTTTCTTCATAATTGAGCTTAAATAAAATTAGTTTACATATCTGTAAATATCTGTAAAACTTAAATATTGATTCGAGGAATAGAAGGCATTTAAATGTATTGTAACAGTTCAGCTCTGATGAAGCAGTAAAAAGAGTGTTACCTGTTATTTCGGTATATGACGTTCATTCCAAGAAATAATAGTGAGATGCAGATACCGACTGTTCCAAATAAAACCATCACTACATACAAACTTAAAGGAAGTTGTATTTCTTTATTCTCGATTTGAGCTGAGTCAGTCGGTATTAAACCATCTGGAAAGAAGAGCAAACACATATTGTTTTATTAAAATAGTGGATTGTTATCCACGCTTTTATGTTTTGGAGTGGCTATGAAGTGCCCGTTCACACGATAGGCGGACGACCCACTGTCAAGATGACTGTTATAAAAGTATCAATAAACATTTTTCGTATTGATAGAGGCTTCACAAAAACTAAAGTACATGTATAGGTACTGTAATAAGTTAAAACATCACGTAAACACCATTTTTCAGGTCATTTTACTTATATATATTCTATGCGATTTTGTAAATTGTATAAGATTAGTGTTGTTCCTATCATCTGAAAAATAACAGAAACACCCAAACTTTTGAAATACAATTACAAGGCGAGTTCGATTTGTATATAGTCAGTCACATCCTATCGCAGTGTATACTTCACTATCTGTTTAGACGACAGAAAATGAAATGTTGTTAAATCGAAACAAATATATACTTTTCCATCTTATGGCACCTTCTATCCATTCAAAGTAGCTTGGATATTTGTCCAGTCTGTAGATGCCCACTTTTTCACGTTTACCGTCTTTTAGCAGAAAGAAAATAAAATACAAATACTTTAAAATTGTATATGTATATAGAAACAAACTGATAACATGCAAAAACTGCTTTTGGTTTGTTGAATCGAAGCGCGTCATAAAATAATTATCCGTTGTTTTTTCTTAAGAGTGTGTGTGTGCACGCATAAAGTTTTCTATACTTATAGATAAGTTTTGGTTATTCAAGTGTTGACGACCGAAGGCTCATCTTGTGTGTGCACTAGTATTGATCTCGTGATATTGTCAGGTAGTAATGCAAAGGCCATGAATTGACTACTGATACCATTTATAGCTTGGTGGTCTTGAACGTGTTTTGTTCCAAGGCCTTTGCCCTTAGGTTAACTGTTCAACAGGGAAGCAGTCGACAAAGTAATGATTTTCCATGATGGGTATTAATTTGACTATTTCCAGGCGTAAATGTAGATATGACATTTTGAATATGTCTAATGTTAGAAAATAATCCATACCAGAGGTAATCGCGAGAATAGACTTCTAGAGGGATGCGATTACCAAAGATTATGATGAAGTTAATTTACAAAAAATGTCCAATTTTGTTTTGACAAAATGAGCGATTGCTATATACGTTTCATTATTGCACGACCTTATTTTAACTACTTATAGAATTTTACAGGAAATAAAACTGTTTTTAAAAAGTGTGTTAAAATTCTCTGAGCTTTACAAGTTATCAAATAAATTCTTCCTCAGTTTCTTAACAAAGTGATTTGAAAACGAGAGTCATGGTCTACCTACCTGACGTTTCAAGCTGAATTTAATATATGATATAAATTGAACTTGACTTAATACTACAGATGGCAAAGAAAATGCAACGACTGAATTGCTATAATTGATATCTAATTTTACTTTGAGAGTGTCGTAGAAAAGATAATCGAATAGCTGCCAGTTGGAGTTGACAATTTTTAGAACGTTCTAGATATTCTAGAAATTCAAGACAGAAAATGCTTGCCAACAATATGAACCTACTTTCAAGCATTGTAAGTCTTAAACGACGGATGGTGAAATTATCCCGAAAAAACCCCGGACCATTTATGTACATTAACTGCTACTGTAACTGCATATTTGTCGTAAAATGGTTTAGAGATTCACAAACAATTTCAAAGAGGCCACAAAACTGGTATTAACTGTAAGTAAGAAAGAATCGGTTAAAGAAGGTTTGATTTTGTCAGTTTATTACAGTTCATATCAGGGAGGAATGTAATAAAAAGCACACTTTGTATAACAGCTAAATATTATCATTTAACTGAATTCCATGGAATAATGAATTCACAGATATGAATATGACACTTCCTAAGCACATTTTAGACTGGAATGGAAAACATACACAGATTCAAATATAGCCATATATGAAAAAAATAATATATATCGTACTTACCCTGAATGCGTTCGATCTGTGCTATCTTTTCTGTGTCAGGTCCCCCATCAAACGATGTCTTTCCGGATACTCCAATCATTGATATATTTTGCATGCACTCGAAAATGATCAGGCCCATGTCCCCATCAGCATATGTAAACTGATCTAATGTCTTATTATGCCCTTTAAGATGGAAAGTTTAACCCTAAATGTTTAATGTGACATGTTTAAAAAAACTTAACAAATGCATAATAAGAAAAGAGACCAAGACATACTTAAACAATGTGATCAATGTAGAATTAATTTTATGCAAGATTATGAAAAGATGTCATAGACATGTAACTGCTTCCATTTGAATCACTTGCTTATGTACTGTGTCTCTGTTATCTGTTTAAAACAGTGTAGCTTGCTTTGAACTACTTAAAAAGTTGTATAACTATAAAACGAATCTTTAAATTCTTATGACAAAAGCATCAATTGCAAGCGGAAAATCTCTGGCGAAGCGTGTAAAACAAACCTTTTTCTCTAAGAACTCGCACAGCACAATCTAAGGCTAATGCTGCTGTCCATATATGGTCATAACACAGTGCATTCATACCATCAGAGTCTTTCCACTTTAGATTGTAATTTGGATTGTTGAAATACCTGTATTCAAATTCACTGACTGTAAAATAGACAAATAATTAGATGAGATTGAGAAATGCGACAGTCATTGCTTTGTAATTTCCTCTCAAAGCATAAGCAGCAGCTGCTTTTATAGGCGTTGATAATGCGCAACAATTCTTGAACTTGTATTCAACAAACAAACAAGAGCTGTCCCTCTTAAGTGACGAATGCCCCCAAAGTGTTGAGTCACAGTCTGTGTCCTTGACATTCAAGGTGTGGATTCAGTACTGTCACATGACACTTTATCTTTATGAGCTGATTATTTGTGCCATTTCATTTTAAATGTCTTCAATACATAAAAAAATTGCAATCTGGACATGAACATCTGCATATACATAAGATTTTGATACCTCTGACCTCTTAGTGTGACCTTGACCTTCAATGTAAGGTTGTGAATTGCGCATGACACGTTATCTAAATGTGCTCAACATCTGTGTAATGTAATTTTAAAATGTTTAGAACATTTCTGTCATATTATTTGAAAATTCCTTCACACATGACAAAGTTACAGCCCGGACACGAGAAATGTGACAGACACACAGACGGACGGACAGACACACAGAAGCCCCTACGTTGGTTGTATTAGGTGGTATATCCATTGTTCTTGAACAATAAAGTGGCCATTTAAGATTTAAAAGAATGGTCACTCACGGGACAAAATACATGAAATGAAGACAATAGATTTCTGTCACTTTTGACCACATCTCCTACGACTTAAGGTATCCAGCATGCGAGCAGACAGAAACAAGAGCTGTCAGTAGGACAGCGCGCTCGACTTTTTTAGTGCTTGCCAATAAAACAAAACTTTGACAGTTAAAGGCAAAACAAGGATCTGTATAAACAAGGGCCACAAGTAGCAAGATATTAAGTCAAGAGTTATCAAACTTAAATGTTTGATATCCCTGAATACTACATCAAAGTTGTAGATTAATACTTCAAGTGGTTAATGATATATGTGCATGACAGTGCCAGTTGCACACAAGACTTTAGCTTGGAATTTCTAAGTACAAATCAAGAAACATTTTCACAGAGTTATCTTCTCTTGCTTACAGACAGGTCTCAAGATGGTACATAAGTACTCCAACTTTCAAAGTAATATCTCAAATGGTTAAGTCAACAAGTGGACAAGAATGAAAATTTTAACTGAGTTTCTAAGTCAAAAAGGGCCATAATTCAAATAAAATCCTTGACAGAATTACCTTCTCCTGCCCATGTTTTGGGATCATGATGGTTTACAAGTATTCCAACTTTCAAATTAATATCTCAAACAGTTTAGTCAAAAAGTGGACTGGTACGAAAAACTTAACCAAGATTCTAAGTCGATAAAGGGCCTTAATTTTTAAAACAAATCCCTGACAGAGTTACCTTCTCTTGCCTACAGATGGGGGTAATGATGTAAACAAGCATTCAAAGTTTCAAAGCAATATCTCAAAGGGTTAAGGCAATAAGTGGATTTTACCCATATTCAATGTATTTTCTAAAAAAAGGGGCATAATTCTGTCAAAAACCTTGACAGAGTTATGTACTCTTGTCTGTTGATGTAAGTCATGATGGTAAACAAGTATGATTAGTTTCAAAGCAATACCTCCAATGGTTTTGAAATAAAGTGAGGTGGTTCGAAAAACTTAACTAAGCTCAATACACTTTCTAAGTCAACAAAGGGCCATCATTCTGTCAAAAACCTTGACAGAGTTATGTACTCTTGTCTGTAGATGGAGATTATGATGGTAAACAAGTATGGTAAGTTTCAAAGCCATACCTCTAATACTTTTGAAATAAAGTGGGGGGGGGGGTACGAAAAACTTAACCAAGGTGTGACACCAACGCCGACGCAGACACCGACGCCGACGCTGGGGCGAGTAGGATAGCTCCCCTTTTCTTCGAAAAGTCGAGCTAAAAACGGACAGATGGACAGTGCGATTTTAATAGGCCCACTTCCGGGAGCATAAAGAAATTATGAACTAGTAATAAAACCGATTACTTAAACAAAATATCAGTAAACATACAACAAATACCGATATGTTTGTATGACTAAATCAATGGTTTTTTTAGGCTAGAATTGATTTTTGAGCTTCCTAGCTTACGAACATGTTCAGGAGTGTTTCATTGATTGCTGGGCTCGAATACGCAAAACAATAGATACTCTACAAACCTGTTATATTTGCTATGCCCCTTTCTTCAATTGGGTTTTTGTATAAACCACCTGTCACAAATGCCCCTTCTACAACCAAAGACATTTGCTCTTTCGTGCATTCAATGTTATCTAGGTCATTTTGCCAAAATGTTGTTGAAAACCATCCAATGAACACCCAAACAATTTTTGTACCATATAACCCAACTTTGTACGCCTGTGAAAATGATACATTTTGGGCATTTGCAAAACTTAAACTATTAATTTACAGTTATACTATCACAGCTATAAACTCTTTTGTCTAACATACTCCAACCACCTAGTAATATCTCGATACATATTACAATTTAAAAGTATTGAAAACGTATAACTTAATGACATAGAGAGCCGAAGAGAAATAGCAACAAAATATGTACATGTTTACCGTAAGTAATTCTATATTCGAGAGAAAGTCACAATGTCTCTATCTTCCAGCCTATGCATTTCTAAGTTATTCTTATCAAATTTGAAATCAAAACATGTCAAAGAAATCATTTGCTTCAGTTGTGTAAAGGCTGATAACTGTAGAATAATGTTTACCGCACAGATAAGCTCCCTTGCTTTGTCTTCGTACATTGATGTTATTATAATCCTTGCATCATGTCTCTGGAATAGATATAACACAATAAGTCAGTTTCTGTGGTTGTTACTTCATCCTCAGAAGCAGTCTGAAGATCAAAATCTGCTCTCTGTTATAAATCAAAACTTCGGTATCAAATTAAAAAAAATAGTATCCAAACCTGAAACTTCTGACGCGTCACACATCATGAAAACGCCATTATATATAGGACCGAGGTCACTGATATTTATAGTCGTAATACAAATTTAGCTTTTATATGACTGTAAATAGTTTTGATTGTTTTATTATTCTATCTGACACTGGCGTCGCCATTTTTCAAGTACTGTACTTTTAGTAAAAGAAAGTGAGACAAAAAGTATTGTTATATGAAATCAATAGTTGTCAGACGACAAAACCCTCAACTATAGAGGTATGCCGTACAAATAGACAAGCAGAATATTTACTCCAAATGCATAAAATGGGCTAAATGGACATTAAAGTACGAAGAAATACATTTTTCAAGAATAACGTTTGTAGAAAACTGTCTTCTACAATAAATCGTTTCTACATTTAAAAATCTAAACAACTTTAAATTAAGATTTTAAGAAGCTACAACACATCTTGATTCGTTAGTGAAAGAATAATTGCTGCATTTCCAACCTGAAACTATGAGGTTTGGTGAAGATTCGTTAAATTGGTGTATTACTTAAAGGCTTTCAGTTGTTCAATTTGCAACAGTTTGAGGCTGTGTCTCTTTAAAAACTTTTACCATCCGATCAAAAAAAAAAAGATACTGACAATGGAACAGTGGACCTGGCTTACCTTTAGATTTTCCACTTTGACAATTGGATCGTGAGCAAATATTTCTTGTGCTATGATTGAGATATCTGTATCCTTGATTCGTTTCACTAAATCGTCAGTTATCTGGAAAAAAGAGATTCCCCCACTGGTATTAATGAAAGTTTAATTACAAAAAGGAGCAATCACATCATAGTGTAAGTATTACGTTTGACCGGTTATTCTCATGGTATGGTATAGGTTTATTCTGCATACTGTGATCAAACAACGAAGAAGAGGCAGATTTACCGTCTATGCTCTTAGATTTTCTTATGAATTGCATTATATTTGACTACTTCAAAGACATGAAAAATGCCATGTTACACGGCATTTGTTCATACTTCTTGCATTTCTATCACTTTCAAAAGTAGTAATTCATTTGAAAGTAGCATGCCAAAAATACACAAATATTATAATTTATCTATTTACTGCAGAGAAGAACTCTCTTGCTTGGTGTACAGAAGCCACTTTCATCCAGTTGAACTCTTTTAGCAGTGCTATCCTTGCAATATTCAGCTTATGATCAGGCATGATTGTCCGAAAGAACCGAGGAAATCTTGTCCGGTCCGACAGTATCGGCGATGTAGTTTCGCATGATAACTGACAAACGAAATGTTGAGACAAAAGTAAAACATGCTTTACATCAAAACAAGAACATCCCGATAAAAATAGTTGTACACATGTAGTTGATGCGGCCTTAGTGGTTGTATAGTAAATACGGAGTTTGCAACACATTCAAAACGACCAGGGTTCAATTTTTGGTCTTGCTACATGAGGTGTTCCTTTAGCGAGACAGACAGTAAGATCACAGGTGCCTCAGTACACACTGCCGGGAATAGTCACCAGTAATGAATGTTGCTGACTCCTTTTTTCATTAGAAATTCGAAACTTGAAGATTTGGCTTTTCAACCGACCTGATCCTAAAAAGTATAAACTTAAAGCATGTAAACTGGAATTAGCGTGTTTTCGTTACTGTGTTTACTGTGTCTTGCACGCCAATACATTTCAGTGTGTTTTGCGATCAAGATAAAAAATTACCTAACATTTCGCTATTGGTGCGGACTTTACTTCGTTTTTGGATAACTGTAAAATCAAGCACGGTATTTCTATGTACTCTACATCAATTTGTGTTTTACTTACCTGAGTAAGGTTCCAGAAATAGGATACTTGAGATGTTGCCTCTCCTGCTACAGAACAAGGTGGACCAAGTATCAACTGGTAGGGACGATCATCTTTCAGACGTTCAAACATTCGAAACAGAGCTGTTCCTGCATGACACTATCAACAATAAAACGCCATTAATTTAGGAATCAGCTATTATGCAATGGGGAATGAATGATAAAACATATAAACCAGGACTACATTCTACAATAACAACTTGTATTATCCTTTATTCTCAAAATAATAATTTTTGAATACAAAGAAAACAACCATTTTCTACAGCTCATGGACAAAAGAACAGAAACTAGAGCAAAAAGATATTTAATAAGAGTTCAGCACATTCATCTCTGTTTTACAATAAATTCAAAAGTAACAATATGAAGAGAATAACATAATAATTCAGATTTTGTAGAAGAAAAGTTCTGTCTTTTGTAAGTATTTTAGCTTTATTTGATATAATTTCATGTTTTAACTGCAAATCTTTCGTCTATAGAGCAACGACAGAGTATTTGATATGATCTTCCATAAATTAAAAGATATGCCATTATCTTGTTGTTACGATTATATCACAGTACCTTTCATCCCTTCAGATAGAGAGGTAAGCAAATACTGTTTTAATTTAAGCATGTAAATTTTCGTGATGAAATTAAACGATTAACGAAACAGAAGTGCTGGCATGATTTGTTAATACCGCACACAACTCCTACTAGCAAGTCAGTCATTAACGTGCAAAATCTTTCACAGTTTCTGTTTTACATTTTCTTAATTATTTGTTGCAATTATGTAACTATGCTATTAATGGGAAACAATATGTTGTCTATCATTGCTCATACGTTTTAATATTAACTGAGAATGTGTCCAACTATTGGATGAAAATTTATAGCACTTTATAGTCAATAAGAACATACCATTTAAATGTAGAACTTATATATGAAGCAGATTCATCATGAGCTGATGATATAATTAATCTAAGCGTAGCACATAGGGGGGTTGATACTGGTAAAAACAAACTTTAGAACTAAATATATAAAAAGAAGAACGTCCTTTATTTGTTCCAATTGGATGTAGTTCATAGTGAACGTATATGCACACTGTACAAGTTCATGATAAAAGACATGTTCTCATTTACATGTTCGAACTTCATATATTTCTATTCATAACATACATAAAAACGTACCTTAATTACGATAACAGCAGATCACATACAATCAAAGCTTGAAAGACATAATTCAAACACTAGTAAAAATGGTACTGAAAACAGTTTTCTGTGTTAACTGCAATCACATAATCAGTTATCAAAACAGCTAGTTTTGCATACCTTACTATCCACCCAGTTGTAAGTTAAGTTATAATCTTTGAGGATGTCTTCACGGTGGCTAATATCTTGTAGTGCCATGTCAATGGCCGTCAGACATGATCCGGCACTTTTATAGCTCACTCCTGTTTTAGACAACATTCCTAGCAGCCGCACCTCTCGTGTACTATTTATCTCCTTAAACACGCTAAACATCAGGAAGAGGCGAGTCAACACAATCGTTTTGCTCTTTCTTTGAAGTGTGTGTTTCTTGAAGATGTTCACCATCATTAAGAAGCTGATTATTCAGATTGTAAAATTCACTCTGTTATTTTCTGTTAAAAATACGTATAAATATAATAAAAAGTTCATTGTATTTAAATAAAACTCATACAATTATCGGAAATACTACGATTTTGAAAACTATTTATAAACTTTAAGTAATTCTTCCGCGATCGACAGGAAAGAAGTACTTTGAAGAGTCACGAAAACCCTCGCGTACGTATCCGTACATATGTATCTCTAACTTAATAGCGTCCTTATATAGTATGTTCTGAATCAGAAATAAAACTTCCACTTCTCTTAACGTTGTCTTGAAATTTGGCGGAAATCAACACTGAAAGAAAAGTTCTAATCGAAACCTTAACAAAAAAATAAACTACTGGATTGGGGTACAGACCTAAAGGTCCGTGGCTGGTGGCAAATATCTTATCCTGGCGCAGAGTGACTGTTACCTCGTCCATATTTAAACTCAAGGTAAAGTGTTTTCTTTCAATTTGTTCTATTATTATACATTATAATGTTGGTTTAACCGTTCAAATATTTCATTCAGTAATTACCCGACTTACCCCATGTTTCGCAGAAGTATGCACACCGCGTCCAAGCATATGTTTGTATCATAGCTTGGTGTTTTTCTTAACAAACCTTGTGTGGGTAAATTGTATACACAAAGTTCATTACATTTACTTTAAGGTTAAGTGAAAAAGAGGGGCTCAATTACAGTACACTTGAGTGCGATAATTAACCGTTCGGGTATCAGATAACAGTATTAGTCCCAGAGTGGCTACTTTTTTCTTGGGTTTACACATTTTGAAGCAAGATGTGTAGTCTAATCGCTGGGCACCTTCTGTGTGCAAACAAGCGTAGCGGCTAATTTCCATATCAATGTTCAGATTAATGGCTGAAGTGTCAGAAAAAATTTGGTAGGATTTGCCAGATCATGGTACGTTTTAAGAGATCCAAGTTGACGTCCAAGATGGCTGCCAAATTACTGAAAACCGCTCATTTATAGTACATGCCATGTGGGCTGTTGAGTACATGTATCATAGAAACTTGCGTGATGCAGTTTTAAATATTTGCATAAACATTATGTTCCTGCCAAGATTGTATTTCATTTATCAGCTACATGTATTATCTGATATAAGATACCCTTGCGTTTTCGTTCTCTTTTAATTAAAGCAGGGAGAGAAGCATAACTTGCACTTTATAACAAATCGCTGGAGTTAAACAAATGGGCAGTCGTATATACCACAGAGAGTCTATGTCTAAAATTTGACTAATATGTTCTATTGTTTATGCTAGCTTAAAAAACTCGTGAAGCCTAGATTGCACGGACATTGTTTAAAAAACATTTAACTTTTGATCAACGAATCGCAAATAAATCCAACGAAAAGCGGAAATTAGCGACCCGGGAGCCAAACACTGCTTTCTGGCTAAACAAGCAATGTTAAACCGCTATACCATAATAGCAACTCTGGAGTCAAACACTGCTTTCCGGCTAAACAAGCAATGTTAAACCACTATACCATAATAAAATAAGACTAGTTGTTTCTTCAAACTTGCAAAATTAGCAACGTGTTCAACACCTAAACCAAAGTGAGTTGAATGCGAACTTCGAACTTAAATAGAATTAAGTATCAAAAACGAAGAACGAAAACACAACGCAACAGATTTATTTAGATACAATGGAGTGAGATAGATATATAAAGTTAACAAGGCCAGAAACATTGAAACTATTGACATGGAAACACGCATTTCTCGGACAGACAGTAAGTAGGTCTCTTGGACAGACAAGAAAACAAGGAAGACACTGCTTTGTGTCATTCGAAATGGTACAAAAGTTAGGCTAGCAAAGTTTGGAGAAGGAAGGCCGTCGGTCGTATCCCGCGTTTTAAAGCTGAAATTAGGCGCTGAAAAACTTGACATGACTTATAAAAGCTATGTGAAACAAACAAATAAACGTAACTGGGGACGCAATGCTACAGATACATGTAAACTGAGCGAAATATGTTTCTTTCAGGGATCGAATGTTTGCAGTGTTCTTAATATTTTCCTCAACTTTGGGTATTACGCATATAACTTTTTATTACTAGATCTAGTAATAGAAAGAATAAAAAACTAGTCAAAGATTTTTATGTCACAAAATGACTGTCTCGCCGATGCATTAAAATTTAAAACTACAAAACGTACTGAACAAGACAACGTTTGTGAACACAGACTATTTACCCAAAAGTTAAATTAGGAATTTCTATTGTATTGTGTGTATTTTGTATGATTGAGATAGTGATTTATACAACACCTTATTATATCGTTGATTTCCTTGTTTCAGTTATTTAAGAAGTTGTGAAACAGAAAAACATTGATAAATTAATCGGATTTAAAAATAATCATGTCACAAAGAATAACATATGCAAACTGTTGGGAATGTATAAATGAAGATCATCCCGTGTTTTTATTTTGGCGTTATTCATCAAACATACAGTTTTTTACATTGATTTCTACATCAGATAAGTTTCGGTAACTTTGAGCCAGACAATATTTCTTTTCAATTTATTTTTAATCGAAGCTGCAGATCTACTTTTGTAAAACAATACTACATTTTTACATTTTCAGTAAATACATACCACATAATAGAAAACAATGTTAGAATGTCAGTTAAAGTAGGAGATTTCTTGTCAGATATCACCTAACCTGTGTTCGAAAGCATAAAAACAAGATAAAGAATCAGACCAGTTTCTTATTACAGAAGTAGGAAGAAAATATTGACGACAAACGAAGTTTAAGTCATACTGTTAGCATACAGTAGCTACAAGTGTAACATATTTCAACAAAATATGCCGGAAAATAAATGTTTTTTTTTGTTAATATTCTTATCTCAGCTAAACAATAAACGTTAACGACCTTAACAGTCTCATGTCTTACCTATGGTATCTACTTCTATTATCCGGGATAAACTTACACATCTTCAAAAACTGTAAAAGAAGTTTCGATCAGACGAAATTATGTACAAGACAAAATTGTGAACGAAATTGTAAGATTTGTAAAATATAATCATCACATTCCAATTGCACAAACCGGAACGCCTTGAACCATGACACAGTGCCTCACTAAGACTGCCTCTTTTTCACGGATAGGCTTAAGCCACATTTTTTTGTCTCCTTTTCAGGATCTTACCTTTACTACTTTTGTGGGAGACTTTTAAATGTAGATTAGCAGTGGTAATATATCTTTAATAAGTATATTTATAACATACAATTTAATGGCTTAGTCGGTTTTCAATGATTTTGATAGTAGTGCTTGCTTCCGGTTTGGATTATATTATGAGGGAGACCCGATTGTCACCCTTACACTATCGGCTTAGATGGCATTACCGATTTCCGATTAGGTTGTAGATATTTGTTTTGCTTGGTTGCTACTAACTATGTTACACATAGCAGCGTATTACATTATGGTGTCAATGTCAATGTTCTGTGGACATCTTCGACAAAAGCGGGGTGATTCTTTATAGGGTAGGTCGAGTTCAGGCATGTAGTCCACATACATCCAATGAAACAACAGGTCACATACACATTTTATGCGGTGTCTTTGTCATTAACTCAGTCCATAATTTCCACAGGGATATATGTCTGTATTTGAACTATAGGCAGTGTCTCCCAAAAACACATAGTCAATCAAAACAATTTTTATTACACAAGTTATTTCATCTATTTTTGTATTGTATGCAATATTAAATAAGGACAGAGATAGTGATGTATAAGTGATGCAGTACTACGCAGAACTGCAGTGTCATATAGTACTACAATTCTGTAAAGTACTGTGGAGAACTACAGCACTATACAATACTACAGGGTGCTTCAATACCATAGAGTACCAAAGTACTAAGGAGTACTAACGAGTACTAAAGAGTATATTCCACTTTATAGTATTACAGTACCATACAGTAATATAGAAAAATCTATATAACAGTGCTTACTTTTAGACACAATAGTTGCAGTACTACATAACACAACCATATTGTACAGTACTACAGTACTACAGCGTACTAATTCAGTAATAAATAGCACTTGGTAGGATTAATTTTAATGTTGCTTACTGAATTTCATTCAGCGACTTTGGCCAATTTGGACATTTGTTTAAATGTCTGTTTTAAGCTGGTGGCAGTTCATCAAGTTGTCATTGCTTAAGATCGATCTACAATGCCTTTAGCGCCTTGGTTATACCTCGTATAATAATAATGATGCCTTATTTCAGCGGATGGAACCTTTGTTTTATTCTCCGAAAATAGCAGTCAGATTGCACAAGTAATAACTTAATGACTATTTACAAAAGTTTTTTTTTTAAATGAGCACAATATATATGTTTTATATATATGTATATATATATGTACAAAATGTCTTGTTTCACATACTTGTGCTATTTATCATCATAAAAGTCGGCTGATGAACAGAACATTCACAGCTCAACGATGAAACTAAACTTAATCAGTTTCAGCACAATCCTATTTGATCCAAAGTTATATAGTACGTCTTTTTACTATGGACTAAAAGCTATGTTTAACAACATATACACATAAAATAACTTTTTATCCTAACTCAACAGCCGTGTCTTGTGAAGTAGTGTTTGTTATAAACACATTTTTTTTATTTGAAACCTGTTAATTAAGGAAGTTAAGAAAAAAACTGCGTAAAATCTTAACGCATTAATAGGTAGAGGAAGGTAACTAAAAATGCATAAATCACCTTAAATCTTTGTGCAGTCTATTTTGGCGCACATTGCAGCATTGCTGCATAAAGTAAAAAGCGTAAAGTTTATGCATGTTTGTAAATCGTGAAATTTTGGCAAACACTTAAATTAAAATACACTGTTTAGTTGCATGGTAATATAGCCACAGGTTAACTCTGATATATACAATTGAAAGCACAATGAAATGAATAAACCTTGTTTTATAATAACGCATGCTTCTTGAGATCTTGGTCAAGTTCGATAAAAAGACTAGTTCGCTCCGAGATGTTGCCGCTGAGTAGCATAATTTTTGCCAAATTAACATTGTATGTATCCTACCTGGGAGTTTATTGACGGAGCACAAACTATGGAAGCAAAGTTTACTAATCATACTATTTCGGCAAAGTTTGACAATCAGCCAGTGCACTAAGGTCCTTATTGTAATTGAATTGCTAAGTTCTCACTAAATTTGACTGTTCGCTCTTTGACTCAAATGAAAATTTGGCATTCATGTATACACACACAGCACATAAAAACAAAAATAATATCAAACAGGGAATGCCACGTACCAAAAACGCAGCCTCCCCAAAACGAGCCCCACATCACCTAGAAGTGCACACCACCAACACACACACACACACACACACACACACACACAACACACACACACACACACACACACACACACACACACACACACACACACAACACACACACACCACACACACACACAACAAAAACAACACACACACACACACACACACACACACACACACACACACACACACACACACACACACACACACACACACACACACACACACACACACACACACACACACACACACACACACACACACACACACCACACAACATGTACACCACACAAACACTACACCACACCTAGCAACAAGCAACACAGGAAGATATACTTCTGTTGACCCCAATATTTTCTATTTAAGAAATTTTATTCACTCTCTTTCTCTTGTTGTTTTAGTCATTTTATAAAAGTAGTTTTGTGTCTTTCGATTTTTAGCAATTTTAACAATATTGAGAATATTCTTTAAAAAATAACAGCAACCATTTTAGCTAAAACAGGTATTTTTGTGGAGAAAAAAGTGTCCATCTTAGCTGGCACACTTTCTGTACTTACGTAATATAACTTGCTAAATTACATAACATCAGTTTAAGTGAAACGTCTAAAAGTTTCGAATTGACATTTTCGTACTTTCTGGAAATGTTATGAAATCGGTGTACTCTGCATCGGGCTCATTTTCTTTGGTCGATACAGATTTTTTTGCGCTTTTTGTATTTGAAAATTAATGTCATATACATACAGTCGACTTTATAATAAACATAAAAGTAAAGTAGTACGTACCATTCTAACGACAGTAACTGATGTCTGAAACTTACGCCAAATCGTTGCTACTAGTCAATCCTCAATTACAAAATTATAACTTTATTCCTAGGGCGGTGATACAGGTTTCACTTTTAATATTATATTTATAATCCAACCAGAATCGTAGCACACGCGTCAAATTGAAAAAACTATATCCGAAATTAACTTCCTGTTATCGCTTTGTACACAAACAGTAAACATTGTTTAGCAATACTATCTATTCACACTTGTTTTTCAATGAAATAAGCTCGCTTTGAAACACTCTTTTGTCTGTCAACCGTATCATGATTTAAACGGGTATCTCCATAAATAGGTCACACCTATATTTAGGTCAGTGAAAGACAGGATATCAATCAATATCGGTCAAGAGATGTTCGAAGATAAACATTATATATATATATATATATATATTTTCTATCAAAGACTATTTTTACTATGGGACAGCATGGGTTTTGCGCCGGTTTTTTAGAGTCGATTTAGATCTATACAAGTGAGCGTCCGTCCATATGAAAATGAAAATCGTCAAATGATTTAACAGTTTGAGATTATTACTTGCCTTGATGTTTATCATTCTACTGTTAGGGGTGAAATACATGAAAGCCCTGGACCAGATTCAAACAAATCTATTTTCTTCCATTTCTTCTACCATGAAAGTGCCAGATGAGATTTTACATAATCTCTTTTAATCATACATTATAATGTCCAAATTTTCTGAGCAACAAAGAAATATTGGAGGCAGAGCTGAATCACTTTGATATTCTATCTTTCACTGAAACCTGGTTAGCTCCTACTATAGACTCAAATTCGTTATTGTTTGAAAACTATTCAGCGCCATTTCGAAAGGATAGAGGGACATGTAACTATGGTGATATCTTAGTTTATGAACAAAATCAAATACCTGCGAAAAGAAGACTTGACCTTGAGTGAATGATATTGAATGTGCCTGGTTCATTATTCAGCTAAACTCGACAAAGCTCCTTCTAGGGACATAATATCGCTCTCCTCACTCCTCTCCTGATGTTCTATCTCAAATTGAGAATTCTTATTGGACTCGTCTTTTTTACTTAAAACTCAAATATACTTATAAAAGGTGACTGTTTTTTAAGGTACGTACGAAATCTCATTTATATGATGAGTCCGTGTCAGCTGTTACCAACATAGAATATGATCTAGACTGGCAACAATGACGGTAAAATTACTAGCTTTCTACCAATGAAGTGGAATTTTATTTGTTTTGTAGACATAGCATGTATTATGCAATTATTTTTTGTTGTATTATGGTTGCTTCATACATCGTCAGTGTACTGCGATCTGATAATTTTCAGTGTGTATGGGGGCGGAGCTTAACTTTGTATCATCTATAGTAGATACTCTGTTAAATTTGTTTTGGACAATCTAGCATTTGCAAGGTACTTTATTATCAAGGAATACTGTCATATGTGCAGAACGGATATAACTTCAATGTTATAATGTGAAATAGATATTATATTGAGTCAAGTATGTCTTACAATTTTGTCCGCTGCTTTTTCCCATAGTTAGGTTTTTTTTGGCCCCCGTGATTAGGGAAGTCCCGTTTATTTGCCATAAAAGGGATCGCACAATAACCAGACATTATCTAAAACATCGAAAATGGTATCAATATTTTTACACTAATAAACCGATTTTATTGGCGACAATAGAATTAAGGTTTTAAGGAAGAAGCATGTATTACGAGGCATACACAAAAACGAAAGAAAGCTATGTGTTGAAACTTCTGTGTGCGCTATTTATTAGCCTCACTGCAAAGGAAAAGAAACTCAAAACGTGAAGTGAAATTATTAAGCGTACATCTCAGATAGATTTGACACGGTCAGTTGTAACAGGCGACTTTAATCCTAGTATTCTAAAACCAACAATTCCCTGTTTGATATTATTTTTGTTCTAAAACCAACAAAGCACACCAAAATAGCTAATCTTACTACACAAGACATTAACATGACGCAGACAATTAACGAACTACTTATAGAAGCATCGCAATATTTGATAGATCTTTTTCTTGTCTCCTCTTCCTACAGGGTAGCTTTGTGTGGAGGTGATGAACCATTCATACACCAAACCAAAATATAAGATATCGCTGTCCAATTTATTGCTGCATAGAAAAACACAAACATAACATTTGAAATAACGATTTGGCAGTTTATCTGCGGATATTTCTGTAGCTTAAGGCAAGAAATATCTTCCTTTCAATAGGATATCCTCTATAATGACGATACTGGCATCTATATTCACAACATTATTATCACAATTTAGGAAGTTTCCTCAAAGCACATACTACATAACACGGTAACTATAAGGCTGTCAGGCCAACGGTGGATGCACAACGATATTCGAAAATATATAAGAAAATACAAAAAGACAAAGCCAGATAGGTGTAAACTCTCCAATATTGAGGCATTTACAGACAAATAAAAATTCTAGATGGGTGTTCAGTTTAACACTTGTGTCGCCCTCTTACACTTTGTCAGAACAACCAATAATTTTAAGACAAAATCTAAGTACAAAAAGGGGCATAACTCTGTCAAATATGACCTTGACCTACAAATATTGGCGGTATCACGATCCTTTTGTCATCAGCAATACAAATTGAAAGTTTGAAGAAGAAATCTTAAGAAATTGGCAAAATTATAGCCAACGTTAAGTTTTTGTGACGGACGGACAGACGGACGGACAAAGAGATATCTATATATCGCCTTTTCTCCGAATGGGCGACACAAAAACTACAAGTCTTTTAAGACATGCTAAACACCATTATTTTGTAAAGCCGAACCTAAGATCTTACACCAACTGATTTCTGGAAAACTCTGAAACATTGACTCTCACTAAATGGAACACTAAAAGGATACAAATACTAAATGACAATGGAACATTATTCACATCAGATACAGATAATACAAACCTTTTTAACAAATGTTTTCAATCTCAAACAAAGCTCAATCACAATAACATACAACTTCCATATTTAAGCACAAATGTTGACTACCAAGTATTAAACCGCATACAAGTAACACCAGACGAAGTAACACTTTTAAAATCACTATCAACAGGTAAATTAGCAGGTCCTGGCATGAGTAACAACCGAGTTCTGAAGGAACTCTGACAGATATTAGCACATTCTCTTTGCAACCTCTTCAATAGAGCCATACAAGCAGGGAAAGTGTCTACACAATGGAATCTTCAATGATATAAGCACATCTGTTGAATCCAACAAATCAACTTGGTTCGATAAATACTTCATTCTGTCAGGCTTTAGGTGAAGGAAAAGAGGTACGTGTTGTCTTCTGTAGCATATCGTCACCTTCTCAAATGACGGTTCCTGGTATGAGCACGTAGTAAATGACGGTTCCTGGTATGAGCACGTAGTAAACGTATGTCAAAGAACACATATAATGCAACGCTTAAAATTTTTTTTTACTCGAAAATCTCTACAAATCATCTATACAGCCTTCATAAGGCCCATTCATGATTACTCTGTAATTATATTAGATAACATTACCTTTCATGACGAATTTGAATAAGAAATTATCCAACTAGATATATATCTATAACGTTCATACATTTGAAAATTACAGTTTTTCTAAAAGAGAAATCCTTTTATATGTACATAGAAGCAGAAACTATAACTGAATACTATATTTTAATAAGAAATTTAGTCTTAGCTCTTCTACCTTCGAATATTAACTGAGTATTTTCTACATGACAACTTTATCAATCTTTTAGAGAAGAGCTTCGACATCAATAATATTATGTGATATCAGTTTTATTTCTTTCATCAAGGCTTTTGCCCATAGC
Source organism: Saxidomus purpurata (assembly GCA_022818135.1). NCBI lineage: Eukaryota > Metazoa > Mollusca > Bivalvia > Venerida > Veneridae > Saxidomus > Saxidomus purpurata. Next base: position 44,468,595 of record JAFMSR010000013.1, read on the forward strand.
TTTAAATTCAATCAAGATTCACTCTTTATAAAATATACAGAATGAGTTTTTTTCAAGTTGTTACAGTATTAATAGACTTTCATTTTTAACACATTTTAACACATAGTTTAACATTGTAAGTAGACTTACGTTCCATACCACCTCTCCCGATGTTCGTAGGCATCGCGAGGCCAACGGTTTGATTTCTCCGAAGCCAAAAAGACATTACCGAAACTTGGAGAGGGCCGTTTACTGATGTTGCTATAACGTGGGCCCAATACATTTGTCAAATGTATTTAAATTGTTTTTTTCCAAATGTTATACGTGTACTTGTACATAGAACAATAAAATAGTATTAAACTAAACATTACCGAAACGAGAAATTAATAACTTGTAAATGGTTTCCGTCAGACTTCTGAGTTGCGTGCACACTGGTTTCTGCTCAAAAGCGTTTGACCGTCATGAAAACTGAATGGCTGCTACTTAACTATTTGCCAGTTTAATAATGGTGAACCTACGCAAATCGACTAGACTAAACGAAACTAGACTAGACTGGACTAGTCTGGACTGGTCTAGACTGGACTGGACTGAACTAGACTAGTCAAGACTGGACTGGACTGGTCTAGAAACAATGCCAGACCATTTTGATACAGACGTAAAGGGAATTTAAAAAGGCAGAAACGTCAACACCACAACGTCATCAAATTTTTTGATTAAAGTCTATGAGAAAAACAAGATGTACAACAGTAAGACATCAGAAGGAAAACGCAACGAATTTGAGGCAGAAAACGCACAGTTGTAAACACGAAAGGTTGTAACAAAATGTTAGAGAGAAAAGAGCTGAGGTCAAAGCTTTCAAAGCCAAATCTAAGTTTATTGTATTACTTATTCAAAACCACAAAACACGGTGTGCAGAACATGATTTACGAGAATTAGAGAATCGTGTTCGCAGGTTATACGTAGTAGTAAGAAAGTTGAACCTCAAGAATCAAACTGAGTGGAACAAACAAAACCAAATCAGTGTAGAGGTTAAGGTGTCTGTCTAACTGCCGCTCATCCCGGAGGTTACGGGTTCGCGCCCCACTGGGGTCACGACCGTGCCTCCTCATATGACACCAGTACTGGTTTTTCCAGGAAGCAGACTCGAGAGTGACTCGATAAGCTGTAAGCTTTCTTCACAATCGAGCTAAAATAAATGTATAAACTGAACTCATATACGAGTATTGACATAAAATAATTAGAACATTATCTAGTTTATTACTTCTTTAAAACAAAGATTTCAATCTTGATATTGTCATGAGTGGTTATTTCCGTTACGATTTAAATAGTACATTATTACTACTACCATAAATGAAATCTGGTCTACTTTCTTCGTGCAACGATAGTAAACAACTTTCCCATTAAACGACTTCAATACCTAGCAACACTGTGGACTATTGAATAAACTATAAACACAACAAATTCATTTCAATCAATTCATGTATTTAATTTGAAGTCAATGAAATCTAGCACTTGGACAGTGTATATACTCGTACCGTCATGCATACATTTTTTTCGCGTTAACAGATGCTGTAAGTAAATTTTGCGTCTTGAATAGCATTACCAAAACAGTATTGATAATGATTAACAAGATCTATTTATTGACAAAATTGTAGTATCCATTATAATGATTCGACCGATAGGCCCTGAATACATTTTCAGCTGAGTATATAGTGGTAGCACACCAATAGATGTAAAATTGTAGACCATGATTCACACCTTTAAATCGAATTAGGGGAGCAGTGGTGTAGAGTTAAGGTGTCGGCCGCTAATCCCGAAGGTTGCGGGTTCGAGACCCACTGAGGTCACGACCGTACATCCTCATATGACATCAGTACTGCCTTTTCAAGAAAGCGGACTCGAGAGTGACCCTATAAGCTGTAGGCTTTCTTCACAATCGGCTAAAATAAATAAACTAATCTTATGCTTTACCTATTCACTATTTTGTCGAGTGTGTATTGAAAACAAATGTGATATTACAAATCATTTTACGAAAATCACTTGTATTCATGTAATATAATTATAGGCTCGTAACCAACTATGTTTGTATGTATCAATTATATAAATATAATAATTTTATGTGCGTAGTGTACACTGTCCACAGCTGAATGACAGTTTTTGAACAAGCACACTGACTAATGCCTTACAAAAATGCCACCCACAGAATCTTAATTAGATGTTTGTATTAATGATGACGAATAAATAGCCACAACGGAAGCTTTGGCGGACAAAGGGTCCCTACTCCCAAACCCACTTGTCAAAGCGGATAAGATTAAATCTTAAAACATGAAATATTTTAAGAAAATAAGATGAAAATAGTTTGTGCTCAACCATTTCTTTCATAAGTGGATACAAACAAAGATTTATCGTACAAAATCGATGCAAAATCATTAGATGACTGGGCCAGTCAAACAGATTTTGTTATTTTTCAACTATGATCAATATAAATAAAACTGTTTATATACTTTTATGTTATTTAGCTATTACTGTCGCAATAATTATTTTTTTAATGATAATAAACCATTTGTGAATGTACATTTTTTATTCCATTGAACGTTGATGGTCACATAGAAGGGTTTTATCACTTTAATATCCATTTCTGAAAGCGTGGAAAAATACGTCCATGTCCGCTCTTGATCTTTTAAGCACTTCCGGGGGCAGATGCGCTTTCTTCACCATCACTCCCGCAAGCCATCAACTTCATGATTTTGAACTTGCCAAAATAGATGTAAACACACATTATTTGAATAAGCTATAGAGCTATGTGTAAACGTAAAGGGGAGGGGTGTTAATTAATACTACGCTGTAATGATACGATATACTTATACTCTCCCCTTTTCCTTTTCAATGTGATCAATGTTCTCGAAAATACCCTTTCCGTTTTCACTTGGTATAATGATTTTTAGAAGTTGACAGATCGACCTACCCTTTTTCTTGTGAAATAAAGGAACCGTTAGGGTGAAGAATCGGCCAAAACTGCAAATTTCAGATTCGGCAAACTAAAACACATCGAACACAGTCAACAGACGTTTTCGTAATGATGTGGTGTATGTTTGAATGGGGGTTGCAAACAATAACTAATATACCCCAATCTACAATTCAAGACAAGAGACAAATAATCTGCATTTTCGTTTTAAGATCTAGGAATCCATTCCATGTTTGTATGTATTGACTTTTGTACACAGACTGGACATACTAAGAGCTATTTTATGTAATTCTTTCTTTATAGAACCCTTCGTAAATATTGATTTGACGCACTGATTGTCCGTAAACCATTTAACAGTAGACTGCATAATGTGTTACTCGGGACACCAAGAACACGATATAACGCCACTAATTCGCACCAAGTAGAAGATTGAACGCTCTCTTCTTGCGGCCACATGCCATGCGAAATGCCTTTGAAAGAATTCACTTCGTATCAAGCTAGCATCTGAAGATACTATTTTTTTAAACTTTTATTGGACTCAAAATATTATATTAATAGATATTGGTCAAATAAGAATCCCATGCTAACTGGCTTTTACTGTAGTTTGAAAGAGGAATCAACTCTTCCAAATGCCAAACCTGCAATATATCAATGCTTAGACTGTGAGTCATAATTTGAAAAATAAAACCGATTACTGGCGATAGGTTTAACTGCCACCCTTTGTATCAATATCTGTGTTGTCTTAGATCGTACTTAAGCCTAAAAACCGCCCTCGACACACCACATTATAGAATAGAAGTCTCTTTTCTCATTTGCCGGTGTTAACAGGAGACAAAACGGTACGCGCAGTACCCCTTGTAAACAATGGACCTGTCTCCGAAGTCTTATATCATGTACGGCGTCAACAGTGCCGGGCTTAAAAACCGCTGGTGACGTCATAAATACGGACGTTGTCCTGCGCATTATTGAACACACTTTGGCAACCAATCAAATTCAATCTTTGGCAAATACTGGCTGGAAATTGCAGGCAGGTACATCTTTCCTATTTCGGACACAGAAAAACACTTTTGATAGGTATAGGCATGATAAGAAACATGCCGAGGTCTCATCCACAAATTCAAGCTAACATAGTTGCTCTTATGGACGGACCTTTATAAAATTTGCTTCAGATCAAATCAAATCACATTATTGAACGTCGTACCAGTAAGAGCGTTTCCTTTTTATAATTTTGTTATGCTATTTATGCTAGAATTATAAAACCTGCAGAAGCCCTCGGAAAATGTTCGAATAACACCGAGGGCCTTAATTATCTGAACTGGACACCATATACACTTCGTCACGTTCGGAACAAGACCCGATAAAAGCAAGTCATTTTTCACTTGCTGGTTCAATTTTTTTTTACATTCAAGACGTTTTGAACAACCATAACCATCACCAAGAAACATTTTCGTACCAATGGTCGTGTTAATTTTTGTGAACAAATAACAGGCCGATGAAATACCAAAAGGTAGGGCAAGGAACTTATAAAATACAGTTACCTCTTCCTCGTCCACCCATGCAAATCCAAGATATTCTTAGTGTGGCGAAAATAATTCAACGAAATGATGTGTGCTGGTCAAATCAAACTTAGACTGGAAATACCAAATTAAAGAAAGTTCGTTGTAAATGATTCCGTATCCGTTGATAGCTTGTTTGCCTCGAAAAGACCTCCTTCCTCTAGGACCCGACTGTGCTTTGCACGGTTTTGTATATTACCATGTACCACAGTTTTCCACTGTCTCAATTAACAAGTTCTAGTACTTTAAGTCTATAGTCTATGTTTTAGTATGATTTTATATTTAACAAAAGTTACCAAACTATGGTTCTTCATTATTTAAATTGTATGAAAAAAGTGAATTATTTCTTAGAAATGCTGAATTGTATAACTTACAAACACAATGAAAACTATTTGAAAAAATAGTAATTTAAGAATAAATAAAAAGTTTTACCAAAATGTTACTTTTTTATCCTCGGAATTCTTAAAAATGGTGAATCACATATATATATTAATTGAATATTAAAGAGGGTTACTAAAGGAATAAATACACATATACTTCTTGCAACAATGTATTGATAAGAAGAATCGAAACGAAAATTTGAGTAATACAATGACCTTTGAGTAAATAGATTACGTATAATACAGGAACTGCGGTTTATAGTAAGCAAAGTTTGGTATAGTTTACACATACCCTTTTCATACTTAAAACAATAAAGTAAATTCAGGTAATTTATAAAACACATAGATTCTCTTATTGTGAGTCATATTTTGATATTGTTTCTTCAATACGGTTACCGTTGTCCATATTGATTGGGAAAACCGCTATATATGATACCATTTTAAAATAATTCACTGCATTCATGTTTCTCTTCATGACAGCATGTCAAAAAAGGCAAACAAAATCATTTGCAATAACATTTTTACACCTAATATACGCCAAAGTTTATTGCTAGTACAGTTTTTGTATCTATGAATATGATTCACGAAAAATCTACACTTAAACTTAATCTTTTTTCTCCTTTGCAATTACCTAAAATTTACGACCTTCTGACTCGTACGTTTGACAATGGCTTGCATGTCATTTCTCTATTTTGATGCGAAGCTTAAATTTATTTTCAACGGTTTCAATTTCAGTTTCATTGCCAAATATTCGTAAAATATTCCTTATTCAGTCTCCGGATCAGCTCGGTAGGAATAGACACACAAATGTAACTTAATCTTCCTTCAATTAATGTCAGACCTATGTTTGGGCATTAACTGATATGTTATTTTTTATCATTCTATACATATTTATTTCATTACATAGGACGATTTTTGTACCCGAAGTGCATTTGCATTAACGTAGTATAAAAGATTCAACAATGTTTGATGGTGATTTCGTTTCAATCTATTCAATTCACGCAAATAAGTCTCTGTAATCCGGAAGTCGAAATGATGTGATACTGTAAAATGCTTATTCTGGAAACACATTATTTTTTGTCAGCTCAAAAACTGAAATACATTTAATCTCTTTATCGGAATAAACAGAATCAAGCTTCTTTCTGCATACACCCAATTTTATAAACACTAGCAGATTTGTTAAACACGCCTTTCACATATCAGGCTTTAATAAAGTCCTGCACAAAATAGATATCTAGAAAAACACGTGTACAAATGATCTGAAAGAGATCCTAGTACAAAATACACATCAACAACATTTTTTCATCAAAATTTAGAAATCAAGGGCTTTGAAATATATGGAATATAGGTTGTCATGGGAACCCTTGTTCTATGACCTTTCTATATATTTCAGGACGGAGGGTAATATCTGGCTCCTTTAAAAAAGACACTTGTTAACGTATAATTACAGTAAATGGTGTTTTTTCAAAACTGACCTAACATAACAATTTGAATCTTTTGAATAGTACACCCCTCAAATACAACTTGATTTGTAAACATATTGTGAAATATAATATCATTTATAGTTTTATACGTTATACCATAGTACATGTATTGCTTCTCACGTCATTCCATTTTCCAGTTGTCTCTTCTCTAAGCTGTCACTACTTTAAACAGAGTACCGTATTACATGTATGTGTTGCCTTTCTCATTCGGTTGTTGTGAAGATGAAGACGCTTCAACCACTTTGAACGTCTTCCTTATGGTGGTGGACCTGGTATTAGTTGCAAGTGTTGATATAGGTTCAAGCTCAACTTTGTTGATAATTGCACGAACCTTTGACAGAATACCAAAAAAAAAAAAACAAAGAAAATTATCAACTTCATATAGTTTAAACGCAAATCATAAGCAAATGTGACAATAATGGGCTTACTTCTCACACAACCGCAATACATTACATACACACGACAAAATGTGTAAGCTTATCAGTTGATGAAAGGACGTTTAAAACAGTTAACTTTTCACCCAACGCATCAGCAGTTATTAAAATTATCACATCATTACAAAGGACAAGAACTACATAGTTTCGAATACATCTTTACCTACAATGATATAACGTGACAAAAGGGCCCTTATGGGTCAAATATGTCATACCTTTTGAAGTAAATATGCTACAGTTTAAATCGATGTATCAAATTAAAGAGCAGATTCATGAATACCATCGAAATTTTTACAAGAGACATTCAGCATTCCAACGATGTCTTTTTTTTCCCAAAATATCTTAATTTTAGGCAAAAATATAAGCATTTAAAATTTAGCTTATTTGAATAATTTATGCATAATTATGATAATTAGCAAAACCTTTAATAACCGTTACTCCGCCACAGATCGACCAATTTTCATAAGCGATACATTTCTGTAATACGCAGAGTCTGTTCTCTTATATACACATATTTTCGAGCTTTGAATAGCTTTTATAAAAAAGTTCGAATTTTAGCACGAGCCATTTCAGTCAATAAATATTCATAAATATTTTTGTCGTTAAAATTTTGATGGTATTCCAGTATATGCGCTTTAAAATGGTACCAACATCAAACATGTATCTCTGATAGTTCAAAAGTTACACATTATTTTACATGTAAGGGCCTTTTTGTCATGTTGCGCATTATATTTATTATATTTAACACGGGAGGCTATAGTGTCAATAATTTGTATACTGAAAGTCAAGCTTTTTCATATTACATTAAGGAAATTTGGATTATTCTTCTGCTCGACAAGAATGCCGAAACTTGATTTTTACATTATTTTTGAGTAGATAAACTTTTGGCTTACATACACATACTATGACATACCTTTGGTAGAAATATCAACATTTGGGTAACTGTTGTGCCAAAGACAAGGAATCCTGATGAAATGCCATACAAAAGGACATCTTGGTCCTCTAAGAGAAAGGTCAGTAGCACTCCCACAGCACTCAGGATAACGACATTGTATAGGCTCATTCCGATTTTCTGAGAATCATTTAGCATTTTTACGTGGACCTGTATTCGACGAAATAATACAGTATAAGCTCTGCTTTGGGAGGATTGATGTTAAGTCAGTGTGCATAATATAGCATAATGTTTAAAACATCAGTGTTTCCTCATTTTTAGCTCGACTTTTCGAAGAAAAAGGAAGCTATCCAATTCGCCTTAGCGTCGGCATTGGTGCCACACATTGATTAAGTTTTCCGTACCAACCCCCGTTTTAAAGTAGTATAAAGCAGTGATTGATACACATTAACATATACCTAACAGTGAGCTTTGATTCTCAAATGTTTACCTATATATTCAAAAAATAGTTTGACACAGTTTTCTTTATATCTAATGGGAATAAAATTGCTATACAGATTCATATAAATTTCGTTATAACTTTGGCTATATTTTTAAAAGTAATATAAATCAGTGCACATGTTAATATAAATACATGCAGTAGCAATTTTCTGAACACATTATTTTTATTATTGCAAGTCGCCTATCAGCTTTGTTCTTGACATTTTCTCAATATGGAATTTTGCAGGGAAACATAACTTTTTCCGAAAAGAAAATCAATGCGATTCTCGTTCTCATTAATATGTAAATATGAAATAAAAAGAATGGTAAAAATAAATAAAAGTCATGTGTTACCACCGAGTTATCTGACATAAAGATACAACACTTATATTTTGGGAAACTTACATGTCGCGTTACCCAAGCCAGGAATGTGCCAAAGGTAAGCAAGGCGCCCTGGGCAATGTATAATGTCCAGCCGAAATATGGAGAATATTCTGACCAACATACTTTTACAAATGGCCGAATCTCAGTTCCGTCAGTCGTCACATATACCTAGAATTAGAATACAAAGTTAATCAACTTTACAAAATATAAAAGCATGTGGGATAACGGGACATTGACATGTAAGTACACCGCTAAAATCTCCGTAACTAACGCACATTTTATACTTTGGTATTATGTAATCCACAGATGAAGTAAACATTAAACATGTGCAAATAATGACATATTTGACGCACAGATTCAGACACGGGTGTATGGATAATGAAACGTGAGACAGTCTCATACAAGCACGGGACTTGCCCCACTGTGTTCCTTTAATTGTTCGTTTTGTCCTCGTGTGTTTGCTTTGTATGCTAGTGTGTGTTGGTAGTGTATGTGTGTGTGTGTACATGATTGTGTGTGTGTGTGTTTTGTGTGTGTGTGTGTGTGTGTGTGTGTGTGTGTGTGTGTGTGTGTGTGTGTGTGTGTGTGTGTGTGTGTGTGTGTGGTGTGCACTTCTGGGTGCTGTGGGGCTCGTTTTGGGGAGGCTGCGTTTTTGGTACGTGGCATTCCCTGTTTGATATTATTTTTGTTTTTGTGTAGGCATGCAATTGTTTTTTTTTATTTAACTTTCACTCGATATGATTACAAAAACGTTCTGAAAAGTATACCTTAGTAAACCCTTAATAAATCGATCCTATAGAAATGATTATCTTAATGCTTATTAAATTAATGCTTAATTACCTCCTTCGGTAAGAACTTAGACTTGATCGTTTTGTGTCCAACTGTATCCCATATAATCAACAGACCGACAATTGGTGCCACAAACAGACAATTCACAGCAAAAAGCTGACTGTCTTTTATTTGCTAAAATAAAAACAACAATTACAAGTTTTAAGGTATCCGGTGTAACAGTAATGTTAGTTAAACTTGATATCTTGAGAAAGAATTGTTTGAAAATTATGTATTAATACGAGTCGGTCATGATGTTAAGTTACATACATCAACAATTGCAAAGTGCTTCAGATTGGAATTGAAATCTTTAAAGCAAACAGTGGAGTGTCGTTAAACAACAATATAAAAAAACAAGAACTAGGAGACATTTCACTAGAGACTCATCAAAGAAATCTATATTGCAGATTTGTCTCCTGCAAATATTCATCAGCAGTAGTTGTAATTGTCTATCTCTTAAACACCTCGCAAACAAACTGAATATATACTAACCATACAGTTAATAAAAATGATTCAACTCTAATTAATTAAAGGATTAGTACATAGTACGATTTGCAAACACTGAACAATGCCCACAACATGTTGGTCAGGATGTTCATAGATATAGCACCATAATATAATACTGGTATACATTACCACTCTGTTGAGCTTTTTATTCATAAATATACGATACACTCTCCATGTTTTGGAAAACAATGAGCCGAACGTTATTGTAAATCCAAGACTGAAACAGTAAACTCTGGTCTGAAAAATGGATATAAAACTTTAATCAGACATATAATAGTGAAATATATTGTTAAATGTTTTATTGATCTCTCCGATTATTCGTTTGCAGGTTTTCGTGCTTTAGACTTTTACAAGCGACCTCTCTTCCACGCTAAATCACCTCTCCTTAAAAAAATGAGACGGAACATTTCTAAATAATATCTCATATTCAAGTTAGGTCTCATTTTATGCTGTTGATTAATTTGGCTTTTAAATTTGTCGAATAAAATCTTTCAACACCGATTGGCAAAAGAAAAATCGGCAAAAGAAAACTTGATTTCTAGTCAATTTCCAACCAGCAAAATGTTATAAACTACCCTGCATATAGCTGTATTTTCCGGACTGGTAGTCTTGAAGAATACTGTCATGTAGCATAAGACACAGCCAAGTAAAAGCATGTTGTTGATGTTTGGTGACGAAAGTTTTACATTCCTGAAAGAAAAGTTCTGCAATATTTTCTGTCGTATAAAAACCAAAAATGAATTCTTGTTCTGAGTCTTACATGCAAAAATAAATTCCATACACTCTCATGTTTGTCCACTGTGTATGAAAGGGTTAACTTAAATTGTAATGCAAATGTGAAAAGTTTAACATTGTTTTAACTGAGTCCTGGTTTTGAAGTTTTGAAGAGACACATACGAGAACAAGGCTTATAGTCAGTGAATATTTTCATGAATTCAATGTACATCTTTATGCGGTAATCATAAAACGGAGCAAAATCGACATCATGAAATACATCCATCACGGAGTCATTCCTGATAATAAAACTTAAATATTGATTCACGGACTTGAAAATTTTGAAACGCTTTGTAATAGTTCAACTTTGAAGAAGCAATAAAAACACGTTCTTCTTCTTCTTCTTCTCTGTTGATGGCAAACAGTCAATAATGAACTATTATGGTCATGATTGAAGGGTTTTAAAAAAGTGAGCTACCAGGCCTTCCCAACTACTTAGTCCACCAAGAAGGACACTGGTAGTGTGATAGTGCAAAAAAGATAACCTATCTTACACCTTAAAAACTTAAAAGCCCTTAATTACACTATGTTTATGTATCTGTGCAGAATAAGAGGTTAGTAATCAGTAGGGACCCAGGGACCCGTACCAAAAACCAGCCCAAAACGAACCCCACATCACCCAGAAGTGCACACCACCACACACACACACCGCCCGCGTTAAAAACAGGATAAAAGCAAGTGTGATCAGGTTTATGGGTTCAACATCGATGCAGCCAGTGCTGACTTAAATCCGGAGATAGAGTCAGCACTGACTACATGCGATGGAAGTGTGTTCAACTGTACTACTGTTAACTGATGTTGTTGGAGTGTAGTATGCAAGATGGTGGAAATGCCTGGATTGTCTTGTGTAAGGTGTAAGGTACTGTGTTGGATTTATTTCAACATGATTGTTTACCATTTTGTAAAACAAAATGAGTCTCACTGAATTTCCGTCTACTTTCTAAGGTGTTCCATTTAAGATCAGTCATTATGTTAGTTACTGTGCCCGGGGTCTTGCTATATGTATTGGTTACAAAACGAGCAGCTTGCTTTTGAACGTTTTCTATTTTGTCTATATCTTTCTGTGTGTAAGGATCCCATACAGCTGAAGAATATTCTAAAGTAGGTCTAACAATAGTATTATATGCTGCTTCCTTAGTTGCTTTCTTGGCAAAATGTAAATTTCTTTTTAAAAACCCTAAACTCTGGCTAGATTATTTAGTTATTTTGTTTATATGTGGAGACCATGAGAGATTAGATGATACTTCAACTCCAAGATAGGTGGCTTGATGTACAACTGACAAAGGTTGGTTATGCAGGGTGTATACTGTATTTGTCACTCTCTTTGACCTAGAAACATGTATAATGTGACATTTATTGATGTTGAAACTCATCTTCCATTTCCGCTCCAATTTCGCCAGACTGTTGAGATCCTCCTGCAACTGTTATCCATCTTGGACAGAGTGTATAGTCCTGTATATAACAGTCATCTGCAAATAACCTGACATTGGAGTTTACAGCCGCAGGAAGGTCGTTAATGTGGAGCAGAAATAGGAGCGGCCCAAACACCGACCCCTGTAGAACACCTGATAGTACAGGTGCCGACGTGGATGCCGCTCCATCAACAACAACTCGTTGTGTTCGATTTCCCAAGAATGCTCTAATCGAAGAAAGTGCACTACCCCTGATACCATAATGTGACATTTTGTAAAGTAACCTGCTATGATGGACACCATCAAAGGCCTTACTGAAGTCCATTATGGCGACATCCACTTGGCCTCGCTGTACTGACTTTGCTAAGTCGTGAATAAAACCCACAAGTTGGGTTTCGCAAGACCGTCGGGCACGAAAGCCATTCTGGTTATCAACAAGTATACAAGTCTAGGTGGTCCAAGACATTACTTACAACTATGTGCTCTAATAATTTACAGTCTGTGCAGGTTAATGAGACTGGTCTATAATTACTAGCCATATTTTTTTTCTCCTTTTTGAAAATAGGTGTTACAAATGCTTAAAACCAATCCGATGGTACCGATCCTGAACATAATGACATTTTAAATAGTTTAGTAAAAACAGGAGCAATTTCATCAGCGCATTCCTTCAAAAATATTGGTTTAATGGCATCAGGGCCAGCAGCCTTATGAGGAATGTGTTCCCTAAGAAGTTTTCTAACACCATTCAAGGTAACAGGTATATCTGGCATTAATGCATACGGACTTGGACCTATATCTGGAAAATCTGTATCATTATTGTTGTTAATTTTAAATAACCATTATCTCTAAGGGGTGCTACTCCTGAAGAATTTTTTTTTATGAACCCCCAAAATTTCTTAGTTGTTCCATGTTTGTGTTCAGTGAGGTCACATATAACATTATTCAAATAGTCCCAGTACGCATTTCTAGTTTCCTTTTGAATCAATGTTTTAAGCTTTTTAAGTTTTGTTAAAACTTCTTGTTTTTGGCTTTTTTCATTTTACTATATAATCTATTTCTCTTTTTCATGAGTTTCTTGATTTCTGCAGTTGTCCATGGAAGATGTTGCTTTCCAGACACGATTTAACTAAGGGTGAAATTACTCATTAGATCTTCTACTTTGGCTTTAAATGCATTCCAGAAATCTTGGACATTTACAAAGTTTGAGTGTTCTACCTGTTATTTCGGTAAATTACGTTGATTCCAAGAAACGAAAGTGAGAGACAAATACCGACGGCTCCAAATGAAACCATCACTGCATACAAACTGAAAGGAAGTTCTATTTCTTTATTCTCGATTTGCGCCGAGTCAGTTGGTATTAAACCATCTGGAAAGAACAGCAAACACATATTGCTTTATTACAACGGTAGGTTGATATCAAATATTTATCTTTTCGAGTTGTACATTTTTTTTGTATTTGAAGTGCCTGTTCACACACACAATATGCAGAATCTCGAGTGCGATCCGACCCGCTATCAAGTGACTGTAATAGTATGCCTTAAACATTTCCCTATTGATAGATGCATCATAAAAACTTAGGGACTTGATTATGTATATGATAAGCTGAAACTTATTTTCAAGTCATTTTACTGTTACATATTCTAAGCCATTTTGGAAATGTTATAAGATTAGTGTTGTTCCTAGTGCTGTTTTCATCTGAAAAATACAATAACAATGCAAGCCAATTTTTTAAAGAATGTTATAAAAAAGTCATTCGCAGTCTATCATCAAGTTTACTAGTACTTTCTTATCTTTATAGATCTATGTACATGTATGACAGAAAAAGAAAGGTTGTCTTCTTCAGAAGATTTGTATAAATATACATGTAAGTAAAATGAAACAAATATATACTTTTCCATCTTATGGCACCTTCTATCCATTCGAAGTAGCTTGGATTTTTGTCCAGTCTGTAGATGCCTACCTTTTCACGTTCACCGTCTGTTAGCAGAATAAAAATAAGATATAAATAGTTAAAAATTGAACATGTTCATAGTAACAAATTGACAACATACATAAATTGAAGAAGTATAAAGTAGCGCGTTATAAAAAAACTTAATAATTATTATATGTTGTCAAAACCTTGTATTGTCTAGAGAGTGTGTGTGCACGCATATAGTTTTCTTTACTAACTGATTAGTTTCGGTCATTCAAGTTTGGACGAACAAAGGGTCAGCTTGTTGATCTCGTGATAATTATTGTAAGGTGGTAATACAAAGACCATGAATTAACTTAACTGATACCATGGTCATGAACGTGTTTTTTTCCATGGACTTTTTCTTCGATATTCATTTGACTATTTCCAGTAGTAAATGTAGACATGCCAACCTTGAATACGAATTATCATTGCAAAAGGTAAATTGACAAGAAATGTCCAATTTTGGTGTGACCATTGAACGTTTGATTATTTATGAACATTATCACTTGACCTTACTTTTATACACAACCATGATTTATACATGGCTTTTTTACCTGATGGTTGTTCAACTATTGTTAATATTTTCTGGGTAAGACACCAAAACGTTTGTTAAATTCTATGAGGATTACAGGTTATCAAGTAAATCCCTTCTCGAGTATTGGTTTACCTGACGTTATCAAGCATTGGTCGGAACAGCATGTGAAGGTTGGAAATTTAGGAATAGCATTATCATATCCATAGGTTTCTATAGGAGTCAATGCACTATTTTGTAGTAATATCTGAACTTCCAGAACTTTTATAGGTAAGAAAAGATAGAACAGTGCTTTACTACAAATTCTTTGATTTTATGTTTTTCTTTGTCATGTGTTTGTTACATATTTTCCAAAACTACAACTGCTTAATGGAGGAAGGCGTAAGGTTTATAGCTACATTATTAAATAATGGTGTTTGTCTGCAATGTGCTTTACTGCTAATCCACAAACATAAAAGAAGACATGACTGTCTGGTTTCGTATCAAGCACTTTCCGTACGAATATTACATTGTCTTGGAACGATTTACATTCCATCAAAGTAAAGGTAACACTTTTTGAGCAGTTCATCTACATGTATTCCCTGACTTAATACCGACAGGCGAGAAACAGTAAAACCTTGAATGGTTCATAGGGCATCTACAGATGTGTACTGTCATAGGGCATGTGGTACAGATCATAGTATGATACCCAAATGTCGATATCGTTAAATATTTTTATGGAAGTCATACAATTAACTATCTAAAGAAAGAATATTCACGTTTTGAAAGACAACTATAGAAAGCGTTAACATAAAGCACATATATCAGTCTCAACTTAAATATGTAATTGTCATAGGGGTGCGGGCGGAGGGCAAGAATCCAGAATTTCAAATTCGAGATGTGAGGACTCTTTAAAGGTAGGTCAGTCGACAGAATGTTATATTTTAATTATTACATGAAGTAATACGAAATTTCACCTGGATATATTATATGATACACATTGAAGTTGACTTAATCCTACAGATGACAAAGAAAATGCAACGATTGAATTGCTAAAATTGTTAAAGAATACTTGAAATCTGATTTCTTTTTAAACGCCGTAGGAAAGATGATCGAACAGCCGCCTGTTTGAGTTGACAATGTAATATATATCCTATTCAGGACAGATAAAGCTTTGCGACCAATACGTTTTTGCGTTTAAGCCTTTTAATGCTTAACGCGACGAATGATGAAAATTTTCCGATAAAACATTGACATTGATAATGACCATTTATCTATCGTTTTACCATACATTATCTTCTACTGCAACAGTTCATATCTGGCTTCATGATTCACAAACAATGTCAAAGAATTAATATTTTTAATGTCACAAAACTTGTATTAACTGTAGGTAAGAAAGAATCGGTTACAGCAAATTTGATTTTGACAGTTCATTACAATTCATATCAAGGAGAAATCAAATTCAAGTTCAACTAATTTTTTGCATATAATTGATTTACACAATTTAGAGCAAATAATAGATAATTGTACAAAGTGAGAGCATAAAGCAAATTATAGAAATGTAATAATAACAGCTAGATATTAACAGAGGAGGGAAATCCATGCAAAAGAATATTAAAAGATATGAATACATGTATGACACTTTCTCAGCACTTTTTGGACTGTAATTGAAAACATACAAACTTTCAAATAAAGCCATATATAAAAATGATATGTATTGTATCTATATCTTTGTACTTAATTTACTTACCCTGAATGCGTTCGATTTCAGCTATCTTTTCTGCTGTGTCAGGTCCCCCATTAAAAGATGTCTTTCCGGATACTCCAATCATTGATGAGTCTTTCATGCAATCGAAAAGTATCTTGCCTATGTCCCTATCAGCATATGTAAACTGATCTAATGTTTTATGATGACCTTCAAAAATGGAAAGTTAGTGCTTTACACGACATACACATGTAACTGCTTTCATTTGAATCACTTGCTATTGCACTGTGCCTCTTTTCTATACTAAAACTATATAGCTTGCTTTGACGACTTTTAAAGTTGTATAACTATGAAAGAAATCTTTAAAGTCTTTTGACAAATGCATAACAAACGCAAAAATCTGATTCTACGTGTAAAAACAAACCATTTTCTCTGAGAACTCGCACAGCACAATCTAGGGCTAAGACTGCTGTCCATATATGGTCATAGCACAATGCAGCCTTGCTATCAGTGTCATTCCACTCTGGACTGTATTTGGGATCGCTGAAGTACCTGTGTTCAAATTCACTGACTGTAAAATAAACAAAGGATTAGGTGATATTAAGAAATGCTACAGTCATTTCTCTGTAATGATCTTCAAAGCAAGAGCGGCAGTTGGTTTTATATACGTTGTAAAATGTCTATGTACAACAATTCTTAGATTAGTATTCTTTAAACAAAGAAGACAATGAAAAAATAATGATACCGGTTACTTAAACCAAATATAAGTAAGCATATAACAAATATGTTTGAATGACGAAATACATGTAAACTTTGTGTTAGACTGGAATTGAATTAATGTTGAGCTTCCTAGCTTATGCTTAAGTTTAAGAGTTTTACCTCAGTTGCAATGCGTGTGAAAACAATAAAGACTAAACAAACCTGTTATATTTGCAATGCCCCTTTCTTCAATTGGATTTTTATACGGACTACCTATCACAAATGCCCCCTCTACAGCCAAAGACATTTGCTTTTTCGTGCAATTGGTTTTATGTAGGTCATTTTGCCAAAATTTTGTCGAATACCATCCAACGAACATCCAAACAATTTTTGTACCATACAACCCAATTTTGTACGCCTGTGAAAAAGGATTTTTTCGCATTTGCAAATATTAAACCATTAAGTTACAGTTAATTAAACTATCACAGTTGTAAACACTTGAAGAAAGTCGTTAAGTTAGTATTTTTATTTAACACACTCCAACAGTCCAGTCGTTACTACCTCGATACATTTAAATTATGAATCATTCTAATATGCCTACGGTATATTTCTATAGTCAATTCGAGTGCATTAATATGATTAAAGCACTCGGAAAAGTAGGCGGAGTTTCGGACATGGAAGTAGCTCCTTCCGACTTTTCTAATTTACTCCCGCGCAAAAATAAAATATAGAAATGGAAATAATATCAGTATAAATACATCAGTCGCATGAAAAAGATTTGTTTAAGAACCTAAATATTATTTTTGATTTCGTCAAGTAAGCCTTAGAATACCCTCACCTTGTTTTCCTTAAAAAAGGCAAAGAAATTCGTCCTCGTGAATTATTCCGCCAGGCACATCACCTCCGGGGAATGCTTCAATTTCGATAAAGCACTCCAAGCCATAGATTATTTCTTAATTACAATTTCAAACTAGTCAATACGTTTCTATAATTCAATGAAATAGATAGCTGATGAGAAATAACAACAAAAATGTGTGTATGTTTACCGTAAGTATTTCTAAGTTCGAGAGAATGTCAAAATGTTTCTATCTTTCAGCATATGCATTTCTGAGTTACTTTAATTAAGATCGGTTCAAAACAAAGCGCATACAGAGTATTCGTTGTCCAAGAAAATATTTGCTTTAGTTGCATAAAGGCTGATAACTGCAGAATAATGTTTACCGCACAGATAAGCTCCCTTGCTTTGTCTTCGTACATTGATATTATTATAATCCTTGCATTATGTCTCTGGAATAGATATAACACAAGATTCAGTTTCTGTGGATTTTTCTTCGTCCTAAGATACAGTCTTAAGGCAGATATTTATACTTTGACAACTTTCAGAAGAAATGCTATTAGAATCAAGTATAAAGTCAACTTCTTTGCTTCCAAGATCAAAAGCTGCTCTCTGTTGAAAATCAAAACTATCAAATTACAATGAAATAGTTTTATGCTATTACCAGTTTTCCAAACATCAAACGTTTGATGCGTCAACTATCATGAAAACACCACAGTTTTAAGTTACTGTTCAAAGCTTTGAATGATTGATTTATCATACTGAGACTGATGTCGCTATTGTTTAAGTACTGTACAAGAAGAACTTATGTCTAAAACTTTCATTATTCACCTTAAAGTTGTAAACAACTGTAAATAAAGATTTTAGGAATCTTAATGCCTTAATAATCTGATAATTGCTGTATTCATAACCCTGCCACTTTGAGGTTAAGTGATGATTCTTTAAACTGGTACATTACTTACAGGCTTAAATTTGCAACAGTTTTAGGATGTGTCTCTTAAAAAAACTTTTACAAGTCGATTAAAAACATAAACTGATATTTGAACACTTGAACATGCTTACCTTTAGATTCTCCACCTTGGAAATTGGATCGTGAGCAAATATTTCTTGTTTTATGATTGAGATAGTTGTGTTCTCGATTTGTTTCACTAAATCGTCAGTTACCTGCAAAACCAGATTCCCGCACTGATATGTTAGAAAGTAAAACTACAAGACGGTACAATCACTTCATTGTTTACGTATTTAGTTTGACCAGTTTACAATCTACTGTCTTAGATTTTCTTATGTGTAAATGTGAAAATTGCATTATACTTGACTAGATCAAAGTCATGAAAATTGCTACATTACACGATATGCGTTCAAACTTTTTGCATTTTACCACTTTCAAAAGTAGTAGATTCATTGAAAATATTAATCAAAAAACAAAAATACTATAATATAAGTATTTACTGCAGAGAAGAACTCTCTTGTTTGGTGTACAGAAGCCACTTTCATCCAGTTGAACTCTTTCAACAGTGCTATCCTTGCAGTATTCAGCTTATTATCAGGCATGATTGTCCGAAAGAATCGAGGAAATCTTGTTCGGTCCGTAAATATCGGTGATGAGGCTTCGCATGACAACTGACAAACGAAATGTTAAGACAAAGGTATAAATATGCTTAACATCAAAACAACAACATTCCGACAATCGCAAAAATAGTTACCAAATACTTACATTTATGTCTTGTTTTGCTCTATGCCGCCGATTTGTCATAGCTTTTATTGTATTTCGTTGCTATAACGTCGTTCTCGTCTTTTGCCCCCGATACACAAGGAAAAAACGATGCAAACGTAAGTCAAGTAAGATCATTTCCAGTTAAGTTCATATGAGTTGTAAAAACATAAAATTTATATAGAAAACGAAGAAATAACAATACATAACGTAATCTGTAATCTTAAGCTGTAATTAAAACTGCCAATATATTATCTATTATGATAGCATTGTGTGTTACTCGCCTAATAAAACAAGTGTTTCGCGAGGGATTATCATCCCCTACATCAAAATAATAAAAGATAGCCTTGATCTTCCCCTGAATCAACAGCCTCAGTCCGTTTTTGACGACGTTTTTAAAGACCAACAAGGTAGGTCAATAAATGAGAAAAACTGCTCGATGAACATAACAGAAAATGATACTGTTAACATACTGAACATTTACTAAATTGTACGGATATAACTACTTTTAATAATATTTAGAAAACTTTATTTTTGAATAAATGAATCATTAAAATACGTATTTGGATATAATTCTTTTCTACAATATTGAAAACTTAAAAATCGAAAAATATTAGTTCATGTATATTGACCAAATAACTTGAATCAGTATTTTGCGTGGATTTAAATTCACGTCCTCATAGATTCGCAAATATAAGCGAAATTTAAATCTGCCCGAATTTAAAGCAATCTACAGTAGTTGATGCAGTCTCAGTGATGGTATCGTGTTCACGGAGTTTGCAATGCATTCAAGAGGACCAGAGTTCCATTTTCGGTCTTGATACATGAGGTGCATTCTTAAGCGAAACAGATAGTTATGACGGAGGTACCTCAGTACATACTATTGGGAAATGGTACCAGTAATGAAAATTGCTGACTCCCAGTCTCATTAGAAATTCGAATCCTGAAGACGTTGCTTCGCAACCGACCTGATCAAAATAGTATAAACTTAAAACGTGCAAACCTGAGGCTATTGTATTTGTTACTGCGTTTTGTACTGTCCGCCAATAAATTTCAGTGGGTTTTGCTATCTAGTTTTACATTTTACCAGTCATTTCGCTATGTAAGTGCAGGCTTGACATGTAGTTAACTGTATAACTATGCTAGCTATTTTTGTGTACTCTAGGTTTAGTTGTATTTTACTAACCTGAGTTAGGTTCCAGAAGTGTGATACTTGAGCTGTCGCCTCTGCTGCTACAGAACAAGGCGGACCGAGTAACAAATGGTAAGGACGATCATCTTTAAGACGCTCAAACATTCGAAACAGAGCTGTTCCTGCATCACACTAAAACCAATAAATGTTATCATATTTCTGCAGTATTCACTTAAGGAATGAAGAACATACAAACCGGGACTTAATGCTATCATAACAACTTGTAATGTCTTTCAGTGTATACATTTTTGTTTAACAATACATTCAAAAGCAATTATATGAAAAGAAGAAGCAATCTGTTATTTGTAAGTTCTTAATCTCTATTATCTTGTAATACGATTTCATGCTTTAACTGCAAACTATTCCTCTATATATTAACGACACTTTCAACAGAAAATAGTATTTGATATGATCTTCCGAAATCAGAAGGTAGCTATAGTCTTTTTATGTTCTCGTTTTTATCAGTTTTATGTTGCTACGAACAGTACCTTTCATCCCTTTAGATACATAGGGAAGCAGACACTGTTTTAGCTTAAGCTTGTAACTTTTCGTGATAAAATAAAACGATTAACAAAACAGAAGTGCTGGCATGACTTTTGATACCACACACAACTCCCTTTTAGTTATAAGAACTAGCCAGTCAGTTTGAACTTCGTTAACATGCAAAATCTTTCACAGTTTCTGTTTTACATTTTCTTAATTATTAGCTATGCTATTAATGTGATACAATATTTTACCTTTTTGTTTGTATTTGTGCTTATTGGGTCCACCGTCCTCGTTCAAGGTATATAATCGGTACGACCCGCAGTATTTTACTTATCATTGCTCATACATTTTAATATAAACAGAGAATGTGTCAGATAATGTTAAATGAAAGTAAAGGAACATTTAAAATACAACTTTAAGCTTGAAAGATATAAATCAATCACCAGTGAAAATGGTAATGAAAAACAGTTTTATGTGCTAACTGTATTCACACAATCAGTTATTAAGCAAGGGCTGTCAAGTAGGATAGCGCGCTCGCATTTTCACAGCACTTGCCAATAAAAAAAACCTTTGGCAGTAAATGGCAAAACAAAAATCGATGTTTTTTCGAAGAAAAGTCGTACGTAGCAAGATATTATGTCAAGGTTTAACTGTAGTACACAGGAGGGTAGATGTTGGTAGAATAAAACACATTAGAACTAAAACTATAAAGAGTAGAACGTGCTGTAGTTGCTCGGATAGTAAATAATTCTTTTCTACGTATTTGCGCAATCTACAAATTCATGATGAAAGACATGTTCTCATTTAATATAATTATATTCATAACATACATAAAAACGTATCTATATCTCCGCAAAATGAAAAGTAGTTGAGTTTCGATTGGCCAACTTATGTTCATAAATTTGATTACAGGTCACCTGTTATCTAAGCTTGAATATAAAAAAACAAAACATTTGGCGGTAAAGGCAAAACAAATATCGATGTGTTTTCAAAGTGTAAACAAGAGTCGTAAGTAACAAGGCATTATCTTAAGAGTTAAGTAACTTTATTGATTATATCCTTGAACACTACAGCAAAGTTTTTTAATTAATACTTAAACTTGCAAATGATATATGTTCATGACAGTATATAAATATTTATGACATAGTTATCTACTCCTGCTTACAGATAGGTGTCATGATGGTACATAATTATTCCAACTTTCAAAGTAATATCTCAAATGGTTAAGTCAATCAGTGGACAAGTAAGAAAAACTAAACTGAGATTCGAAGTCAAAAAAGGGCCATAATTAAATAGAAATCCTTGACAAAGTTACGTTCTCTGGTCACGATTGTTAACAAATATTCCAACTTTTAAAGTTATCTCTCAAATGGTCAAGTCCAAAAGAGAAAAACTTAATCAAGATTCTTGGTCGCTAAAAAACCTTAATTTTTTAAAAATCTATGACAAAGTTACTTTCTCTTTCACAGAGAAACCTTTCACAACCTCTTGACTGTTAATTGAGGTAATGATGGCAAATAGGTATTGTAAGTTTTAAAGCATTATACTTTCTAAGTCGGAAAAGGTCTGACACAAACCTTCACAGGGTTATGTACGTACTCTTGTCTAATGATGGAGGCAATTATGGTAAATAAGTTTTTTAAGTTTCAAAACAATATTTCTAACGATTTTGAAAAAAAAGTGGGATGGAACGGAAAATTTAACCAACGTGTGACGTCAACATCGCCGACGCATAGGCGAGTAGCAAGGCTCTCCTTTTCTTCGAAAAGTCGAGCTAAAACTGACTATATAGTTATGCATACCTTACTATCCACCCAGTTGTAAGTCAAGTTATAATCTTTGATGATGTCTTCACGATGGTTTATATCTTGTAGTGCCATGTCAATGGCTGTCAGACATGATCCGGCATTTTTGTAGCTCACTCCTGTTTTAGACAACATTACTAGCAGCCTCAGCTCTTGTGTACATGTTATCTCCCTGTATACGCTAAACGTCAGGAAGAAACGAATCCACACAATATGTTTGCTCTTTCTTTGAAGTGTTTCTTTTTTATAGATGTTCATCATTATTATGAAGCTGATAAAATTCACTCTGTTTATTCCTGATAAAAAAGCTTTATATTAAAACAATTAATGATTTATTGTATTTAAATGAAACTCATACAATGATCTGACAAACTACGATTTTAAAAACTATTTATAACCTTTAACTAATTCTTCCGCGATAGACTGGAAAAAGGTACTTTCAAGTGTCACGCGTTTAACATGAGTGTTTTTATGTTGTATGTTCTGAGTAATACAGGAACGTACAATGAGTCTAAACCTTAATATAATACGCTACGATCCATTGTTCAAAAGTGCTAATAGTAACGATTTACTCGTCTTTCAACTTTAGAAAGAGTCATCTTTAAAGGGGAACTCTAAACGTCTAGCACATTACAAAATTCCGCATCATAAAGAAAACGATAAATTGAGACAAATGCATCGTTATTTTGTAAACTCAAAACGTTTTTTAAAATGTCGGTAATATGTCTATTTATAATCTCGGATAATAGCATTTCAATAACTGATTTGACTATGTTTATTATATTGACGCCATTGTTTATGGTTATTTAGTCATTGTCCTGATTAGCTGACAAAACGGTTCTTATCAGACTCAGAATCTTAATAAGTAAATTAGCCTTTAACTAGCATTTCATTCGCCAAAATCTTCTTAATAACAGTATCTTTCATAACAAATTATTCTTATTTGTTTCTGGAGATTTCAAGACCAATTTGTATCAACATCTTTAAAGCTTTCAGAGTGGTTTTCACTTTTGAAAAATTTAATGTATTTTAAAGTTAATAGAAATATTTGCTATTCAACGTTTCTACATTTTGTATTTGTCGTCTTCATTTGTAATAAGTGGTGGTAAGATGATTGAACCTCCAGAATAAAACAAAATAGAACAAAACTGAACAAATTGATATAAAGTAAGTAGAACATTGTCATGCATATAAAATCTTCTTTATACAAAGATTTCAACCGTGATATCGAGAGTGGTTATTTCGGTTATATATTATGTACTATAAACAGCACTTTATAACAGAGTCTTCAAAATAAAAAATTCAGTGCATATTTCCTTTAAACTTAAAACTGAACGTAATAACAAAGTCATTAATGAAATCTGGTTTACATTCTACCTGCACATTTAGTTAGGCAGGACATGTCAGATATAATTTACTTTAAGATAGGAAAAAGATCTTCGGTATAGTTTAAAAGGACTTTTGACTGTAATTTAATACTCTTAACTCTTCTAAGGTTTATATTTTTTTATATTTTGAAAGTTTGTAAACAAATTAATTGTCTTAAAGACATTTTATATAACAAGGCAATTGCTGATCCTGATGCTGATGCTTTTAAATTAAATAAGCTTCAAAATACAGTTAACTGTCTAATCTTAACATCAGTTTTTAAACAAGTCCTGCAGCTTTGGGAAACGCCTTACATAAGTTGAAACTGTATACATTTAAATCTTTAAAGTAAATTCCTTATTGTTTTTAGAAAGAACATAAATGTCAACCTTTTGGAAAGGTATTTTCAATCTCTAACAAACAACAGAACATATGAAGATGCCATTGATAACAAGAAGAAATATGTTAAAAATTGTGATAAACATCTTATCTATCATCAGTTTTGGACAAGGTATACAGCTAGGAGTAATACCCAATACTGAAGATTTTTGTTGAAATTTAAACACTGTTTCGAGACTGAGGGAATCGTGTTAAGATTTTGATATCTGCCTTCAAAATAATTTGATGATCTTGCATGTGCTGTGAAAGAAAGTTATTCCCCCCCCCCCCCCCAAAAAAAGAGAAAAGAAAACGTACACAAATGACCATGAATTGAATCTGTGACACAATTCCCTCAAGCAGAAACAATTAATTACTAACAAAAATGTAGTACAAAGCAAAATCAACTCTTCTGTTGAAGTTTTTAAAGATAGAAAGGCCTTTAAAACATTTCAGGTGTACATAGTTCTAGACATAATAAGAAATATATATTTTAAAGTGCTGTGCTATACTCCTTACCGTCCATTATGTTTTTCCAACATTATATGGCATAACACAGCTTGCTCAAAGTCAAACTCGATGTGTTAGATATATATGATTAGTTCATTTTTAATAAATGAAATATTTGTTATAAAGTTATATGGTATGATGTGGTATTCATGCGTGAATGACTAATGACAGTTTGAAGACTCGTAAACAGGTAATTAAATGCAGTAATTGATGAAATGACTAATTTTGATCTGAACAGTACATTCAACAATAATGTGACTCACCGGGAATTAATAAAATCTATTAATATACCATTTGTTTATCAGTAGCTAGGAACCAAATAGTGAGTAATATTGCATACACAAAGACTCTTGTCCCTTTGATGTCACGAGTAATATGTATATTTCTAAATACAATCTTTTGCAAATTACTAGTTTTGCGTCACTTTCATCTGAAGTTTGTGTGTAACAAACTTGAAAGTAAACTTAAAGGTCCAGTACTAAGGCCAAATTGAATTTTCTTTTAAGTCTGGCATTGTAACGGATGTCTTCTCAGACAGGAAAAATATGACATACTGCATCGAATGTGACCATATTGTGCTAAAAATATCAGTTAAACAAAATAATTAATAAATTATATTTTGTATTTTCGAAAACGAAAGTAGGTTTTCCAGTTATCAAATATCTTTGTAATATTCCAGAAGTCTCCCAGAAAGAGGCTGTAAATAGGTTGTACATGCATAAGCATACCTATTTTGAATTATAGTTGAAAGAACTTTACTTCCAATGATGTGCAACGTATATCTCTGACTGTTTATAACATGCAAAAAAGCGAACGTAGGACAAAAAGACCACCCAGGTCAATCTAAGGAAATACAAAAACATTCACTCGTTTTTCTGCAGCAGTATTTCAAACAAAGAAATATCCCACGGCTATTGTAAAGTTTTAGAAGCCAGTTTAAAACTGTATTTTCCCGTTACATTTCCAGATTTAAAAGAAAATTCGATTTGGCCTTAGCAATGGACCTTTTGAATGAAACATTTAAGAAATGCAATAAATTACTTTTTGGGGAATATACACGGTCTAAGATTATAATTTAGATCTATTAATTTAAACGCCTTCACCAAAGAAAGCTTTAAGATATAAGCACACCTGTAAAATGTCATATATTTCAAGTTGCTTTATGTTGGAGAAGTAAGTTTTCCAAGGGAACTCGGACCGAATGACTTTCAAAAAAAGTATCTGGTCCAAGAAACAATTTATCAAGTCATTGTAAGTAGTTTTTGTTTGTAATAAATTGGGTTAAATATGTTTAATGCTCAATATGTACCTGTACGACATTTTCATTTGACTCAAAAAAGTGGCATTCTAAATTCACCAAACTCGATAAGTAAACAAATGAAGGTATTGCTCGTAACCCAATGAAAATCGCTGGCAAGAAGATATTTTACTTTACATGTTACTTGGTATAAACCATGACATCTATCGTTTTTGTATTGCTTAAACATTTCAGAGAACTATGTCATGTATTTGATGGATCCAAATAATGTGGCACATGTGCCTTTGCAAAATGTTCAGTTATAATGTATGTTGGTTTGAAATGAGTTCAATACTTCTCAATATTATTCTGACAGAAACGTTTGTTGTGTTTACAGGTCTGTATCTTATGCTGTTTTTCAAGACATCAGAAACAGAAACTGTTTCACTTTGTAAGTTAACATTATATGTTGATATGTATGTTCTTTTTACATTGTTTCAAAAATGCAGATTGTAGATCACTGTTATTCCATCAGATGGCATAGCATTTCACAGCGTCTCGTTACGAATTCTACTACATATAAATTGAATTTCAAACTATTGGTTTGCTCCTTCCAATATTATGTGTTTAGAAAATATATCAGTGTTTTTACTTTATTTTTTTTTATTTCAAAAAGTTTATGCTACAGTTTCTCCAATTTTGTATAAGCTAATATGTATTTAATTACGACACAAGGATTTATAAGCTTTGAAGAAAGTTTAGTTACCCGAGTAACCGAGTTCCTGAACTTATGGCAATTTGGGATTTAATCTGGTATGCAGCTAGCCAATTTCACACAACTGAATCTAATGATCTGGATAGACGTTGTAAACGAAATACTTCCAGACACAGAGAATACAAGCACCTGAGATTGCGAAATGCACACCAAGGTACACATTAACTGTCTGAAATCATAGCACCAAGTAAGTAACCAAAAGGCACTGTATATGAAGGTACTTGATAAAAAATCTGCGTTCTCAGTTCTGCTATAGTCTATGGATTTAGAAATATAGATTCACAGAATAGTCTGATTTAAAGGGACATGTCAGGGAATATACAGTTCGCTTAGGAGTACCAGAATAGCACCATTCTTTAAAGTAAAGGGGTAAATACATTATAAAGTAGACAGAGCAAGCAAGCATTTACGCAGTAAACTCATATTATACTAGTAAGCAAATACTATTTTAAATATGTGTTAAAATATCTGTGGAAAAATTATTTTTCATTCAGAAAAGAATACGCTAAATGTTCCGTGTTATGATACATGCAATGTCCTTGTGAATTAAGGGCAAAGCAAAAAGAATACAGCACTAAATTAACAAAACTCATTACCATTTGAGCAAAGTTACTGCCTCAGACACAAGAAGTTTAATTTTATCAAGTGTTAGTTGAACCTTTACAGTGACTTCATTGTTATGACAACTTGTTTCAGCTTAATTTTAGTGATCAAACAGTTGAGTACATTTTCCTTCAGTTTACAATTGAAAACATTTTGCATGTGTACAGTCATTCCCCTATTATTCTTTTAAGAGATATAAAGGTAAACTCAATGACTTTATACTTTCAGGTTTTCAGGCTAGAACATACTGTTTCAGTCTTAGATTTACTGAAACGTTTTGTGCATTGTTTTCAAAAACATGGAGAGTATATCGGATACTAGTATTTACCAACAAAAGGCTTACAAGAGTGGTTGCGTTATGAAAATGTTTCTGACAAGGAAACATGTTAATATTTTCCTATCTGGCGATATACTACATATACAGTTTTACCAATGCTAGACTTCCATACTGAGAACAAACGGTATATACTCTAATACAGTAAAAAGTATCTTGATAATATCTTTATTACTCGATCTGATCAATGAAGTTAAATATCAATTCAGTTATCTGAAATGGTTTATGTTGACACTTGATGGTGATCTCATGAGGTTAATGTTTAAATCAGGCCCTTTTCACTCAAAATAAAACACATATTTGCATTACACGATTTTCATTACATAACAGATTCTAAGAGAATAGATATATTTTCATATCATACCAAAGTGCTTCTACTACTATTGACTTTCTTTTTTTATGAAATAAACAATGGCATCGAGCGTATGAACTTTATCAAATTTAATTAGCTGAAACAAAATCGGTATGAGAACCAGAAGACAAAATTGAGTAAGGTACTTGAGCTGCTACTTATATATTTTCATAAGTCTGTTATGTGCAGAACAACCGTTGGCATTTTCATGGCTTTCCTTGGTTTGTACGACAAGTTACTTTCTTGACTTGGAACCAACTGTTGAATCTTAATGTTTTTATTCAGATACTGACCGAAAGTGCATTTTTCTTATCAGTAATTTAAAGACAGTCTACTCTTTGCTGTTAACTCATCCTGGTGGCTTTGATCCTGCCGAAAGACAGTTGGACCACATGCAATCCAGTTCAAGTTATAACCAAAAGAGGTAATTAGATAACATTCAGTAATGTGCAATGTATAATAGAGTAGAGCATTTCAACATTCCGCCGATAGCTCAAAATGTTCCTGCGATATCACAGACGGTGACTAATTTTCTGTCTTCATAAGAAGAAACTACATGCAGGGCACAATCAGCTATGAAAACCAGAAAACTTGTCTTTTTAAGTAGTATCAAAAGAAATGAATGCTTATATGTTTGAGTCATTATCTATCACAGATTGTAATATTCATATCAGCGTCTTCAAAGCAATGCTACGGGTAATAGTTATAATAGCTTTTTGGCGAATGATATCAATTATTTCTTTAGTCAAAACGGCGTTTGATAAAAATGCACTTATATGCATTTTACTTTTTTAGGGCACAATAAAACACTTTTTTCTGAAACTCAAAACTCATCTGACTAATATGAAGAAATGTTACCGGTTTAAACGCAATTTTGGTAGCTATACAGACATTTTAACCTACATATACTGCCGCATCAAATGAAGATTTATTTATTCGAATCAATGTTTGTGCCGTTAATGCCAGTTATTCAATTGTTGAACTTATATAATAAGTTTTAATTTTTGTGATACTGTGACTTTTTTGTTCGATCACTGTTAATAAATGTTCTGATCTAAAAACGTGCGTACTGTTTGGAAATTTTAATTTATATTGGTAGCAGGGTTTCGTTCTTATAATCATTATTCTGTCATCTGCACTCCTATTTCAGCTGGAATTTTACTAATAATGTTCTTTGTAACTTAACGATCGACGTTTTTAAAATTGCTTGGCAATTTCACGTTTCTATAACTAATTAGAAAAAAAGAAGTTTACATCCTTTGTTAAAGCGATTTCATCCTCCTATAGACATTCCTGATACTTATTTCTGATAAACCCATATCTACATGTGCTACTTTCAAGAAGCATTGGATACTGCAAAGTCGATGTTATACTGTATCATCTTGACGTGATTTTAATATTTTTCTTCAACAAATTACTTTTCACTGTCGCAATTTACAAGTACTAGTACTTAAAGTATATAATCTGTGCTTTGGTATGATTTTGTACTTTTACTTCAGTGGCCAAAACTGTGGTACATATTTATTCATTATTCAAATTGTATTCGACGTTTGTAATCTTTTGTTAAGCCTATTCAACGTGGGTCAAGTCCAAGAAAGACTTCAATCACGTGCGTTTTGTTTCAAGAATGAAACGACACTGGTGACGTTAAAGTGACATTATGCTCATCTTACTGCACATAGTGTATGTTTGGTGACAGTTTTATAAAAGCAATTTTCGGTAGCTGTGCATTTAAATGTGTTAAACTAATGATAATGCCGCATTAATATTTGAAACTGGTGCTTTAGAAATTAAAGAAATGGACTAAAAAAATAATAATTCCTTCCTTGGCAGTGATCTCCCTTGTGTTATTAGTGTTGCTCGGCAGTGGAAGGGAAGCAACTCCGACATGCATTTGTTTATTTCTTAAATTGAATCTCCCAGTCAAAATAGGAAAAGTAGTATTTGGAAAGTTTTTATTTCGTACTGGTAGCAGGAAAAGTTTGTTGTATTGGATCAAAAGTTATTATTTCCTCTATCATTTTCACACACACCTATTTCAGCTGGAATTTTACTTAAAAAATGTGTTTAATGTCACTTTAATTTACGTTTATCGAAATGTGTTTTGTTGTTTTTAAATAATCTGCTGAATTATATGATGTGATATTTAATTTCACGTTTCTATAACATTTTATATAGTGTGTGTTGGTGGTGTGCACTTCTGGGTGCTGTGGGGCTCGTTTTGGGGAGGCTGCGTTTTTGGTACTTGGCATTCCCTGTTTGATATTATTTTTGTTTTTAAACCATATACCGTATGTTAACTTACTTTGTTAAAGGGTTTCAACGTCGATATAAGAACATTCTGATACTTATTTTCGTTAATGTATTAATGTGCAAAATATATTTTCAAGAGCAAACAAACAAGTGTCAATGTGTAAAATCTGTCAATAGGTCAAACTTTCATGGAAATTTTTTAACTTGTTAAAATAAGTAAAACCATCTTTCGGACAACATTTTATTCTCTCATTCAGATCAATTAAAACTTTTATCATCACAAAAAGCTAAGCAAAGTAAAAATAGGACAACACTTTATTAAAGGGGATTTTTACTTTACAAAACAAACACATATAACATCTAGTATCAAAATTTTCTAAAAACTGTTAGGCTACCACGATCCAGACATACAAACTAGGTCAATCACACTTAGATCTCATTGGTCGCCGTGATTGGCCTACTCTTTGGCAACCAATCAAATTCAACCTTTGGCTATACTGGCTGGAAATTGCGGTCAGGTAAATCTCTCCTATTTTGGAAACAGAAAAACACTTTTGATAGGTACAGGCATGATGGGAGACATGACGAGGTCTCATCCACAAATTCAAGCTAACATATTTGCTCTTATGGACGGACCTTTATAAAATTTGCTTCAATTCAATTCAAATTCAATTCAATTCAATTCAATTTTTATATCTAATGTACGCCAAGTTTATTGCTTATACAATTTTTGTAACTATGAATATCATGCACAAAAAACAACACTTAAACAAGTAGCTTAATACAATGTACACGTTACATGATCCAAAAACATAATCTTATTATTCCTTCTCATTTGTCTAAAATTTACGACATTCTGAATCGTTCGTTTGACAATGGCTTGTATGTCATTTCTCTATTTTGCTGGCAACCTTAAATTTATTTTCAGCGGTTTCTCTTTCAGTTTCATTTAACTGCATTTTAACCAAATGATCGCAATAACGGTATTAATTTTATTATTTATTTGTAAACACATTATTAAATGTTATATCCATTATATGCTATGCCATCGTACATGTTTTGCTTCTCATGTCACTCCATTTTCGAGCTGTCTATTTTCTGAACTGTCACTACTTTGAACTTAAGTACTGTACTAAGTGTTGCTTTTCTCATTTGGTTGTTGTGAAGACCCTGCTACCACTTTGAACGTCTCCGTTATGGTGGTCGACCGTGCTGAGAACGCGGTATTAGTCGCAAGTGTTGATATAGGTTCCACCTCAACTTTGTTGATAATTGCACAAACCTATGACAGAATACCAAAACAGCAAAGAAAATGATCAATTTGGTGTTGTTTAAACGCAAATCATAAGCTAATGTGATAGTAATCGGCTTACTTCACACACAGCCACAAGACATTATATACATACGACAAAATGTGTAATTTAATCAACTGATGAAAAGGCGTTTAAAAAAGTAACCCGTTCGCCAAACACTTCAGAAGTTATTTAGATTATCATCTTAACTGAAACATCATTACAAAGGACAAGAACTACAGAGTTCCTAAAACATCCTTACCTACGATGATATATCTTTTATAATGGAGGCATTAGTGTCAGTAATTTCTTTATTGAGTTTCAGACATTTTTATATAACATTAAGTCTGGGTGGGTTAATAGTTTCCTCACTGGGCATGAAAACAATAGTTTGTCTTAATAAACATAATTTGACATACCTTTGGTATAAATATGAGCATTTGGGTGACTGTTGTGCCAAAGACAAGGAATCCTGATAAAATGCCATACAGGAGGACTTCTTGGTCTTCCAAAAGCAATGTCAGTAGCACTCCCACAGCACTCAAGATGACAATATTGTACAGACTTATTCCAATTTTCTGAGAATCATTTAGCAGTTTTACTTGGACCTGTTTATGAAACAACACAATACAAGCTCTTCTTTAGGAGGATAAGTTTTAAATCAGTTTGTACAGTATACAATGTAGTATAATGTTTAAAACATCATTGTTAGTCTCATTTTTATATGTCATTGTACACCTCATAATTCCAGTTAGCCGGAAATAACATTGCAAAATAATCGTATAGATCGCATCGACCTAGTTTGGTCTTGTTGTATGCTAATTATAATTTCACAAAGCACTAGCTACTTCAGCACAAACAAGTACAAGTGTTTCTTTGCATATTACTTCTTGTTAAGGTCACAACCAACCTATTTATTATCTACGAATACAAATGTAGTTACGAACTTAGCTATTTAATTGAAAAAAATGAACTGTTTTTATAAATGAATATCTTTTCAGCAGAAATAATATAATATGGTATGTAGATTATATAAACAGTAAAGAATTGCGGAGTAAACATGATGGGTTCTTTGTCTCTATGCTCATAATTCATCTTTAGTACTGTGTTTTAGGCAACTGTACATAATAAGGGGGAGGAGATTCTATTCTGTTCTGTTCATATCAGTCAAACGTGATGACGTCTTGTTGAAAATCTGTTTTCTTTATCCTTTATATATTTGCTTAAGGTCATTGGATTACTGCGTAGTTAAATTGGTTAAGGGGATCCATGCCAATATTCACTGGCCCTACATTACTCTGTCGACCTCTTTGGTTAGTGCAGTGAAAACGTTACCATGGGTACTGCACGTGCGAATGATCGCGGGGCTATTAACACGTTAATGGCATCGGGACAAATGTGATAATTACTAGCGACCATTGATCTTTAGCAAACGGCTACTAGTTATAGTGTCATGTGCATCAATAACTGATTTATAATACTTACAAAAATAGCCAAAGCTAATAGACAAACGTGTTCGAATCTTTATCGCAGTTTTATTTCCATTAAATATAGAAAACAAATTGGCTATCGTTGTCACAAAATGAGAATCAAAGTTCTCTGTTAGGTATATTTTAATTATAATAAAGGAAAAAACTGTCATAACTCATCAACTACATTTTTCAAAGTATTTATTATACCCCCACAAAACGAAGTTTGGGGGGGGGGGGTATATAGGAGTGAGCTTGTCGGTTGGTCGGTCGGTCGGTCGGTCGGTCTGTTGGTTTTATGGTTTCCGGATGATAACTCATGAACGACTTGACCGATTTAAATAATATTTGGTACACAGGTGCAACATAAAAAAATACAGGTCAAGTTCGACTTTGGGGTCAGTAGGTCAAAGGTCAAGGTCACAATGACCCTGAACAGTAAAACAGTTTCCGGATGATAACTTATGAACGACTGGACCAATTTAAATAATTTTTGGTACACAGCTGTAACATCATGAAATACAGGTCAAGTTTGACTTTGGGGTCAGTAGGCCAAAGGTCAAGGTCACAGTGACCTTGAACAGTAAAACGGTTTCCGGTTGGTAACTCATGAACGACATGACCGATTTAAATAACTTTTGGTACACAGGTGCATCATCAGAAAATACAGGTCAAGTTCGACTTTGGGGTCAGTAGGTCAAAGGTCAAGGTCACAGTGACCCTGAACAGTAAAACGGTTTCCGGATGATAACTCATGAAAGACTTGACCGATTTAAATAATTTTTGGTACACAGGTGTTACATCATGAAATACAGGTCAAGTTTGACTTTGGGGTCAATAGGCCAAAGGTCACAGTGACTCTGAATAGTAAAACGGTTTCAGATGATAACTCCTGAACGACTTGACTGATTTATATTATTTTTGGTACACAGCTGTAACATCATAAAATACAGGTCAAGTTTGACTTTGGGGTCAGTAGGCCAAAGGTCAAGGTCACAGTGATCCTGAACAGTAAAAGGGTTTCCGGATGATAACTCATGAAAGGCTTGACCTATTGAAATAATTTTTGGTACACAGGTGTAACATCATGAAATACAGGTCAGGTTTGACTTTGAGGTCTGTAGGTCAAGGTCACATGACTCAGAACAGTTAAACGGTTTCCGGATGATAACTTTAGAACGCTTTGGGCTAGGATCATGAAATTTGATAGGGAGGTTAGTGATATTAACATGTTTGAAATAAACCTATTAAATTTAATAATAATCCATACTTTCCAACCTTACATATTTTGTGTGCTATTAAAACAATACATTTACACAACTTATTGTATAATAACTGAAATGTATGTCCTTGTGGCCATTCCTTTCTTATGGTTGCCATACTTCTGTGACAAAGCTGTATTGTGGGGGTATAATTCGTCACTCTTGTGACAGTTCTAGTTGTGTCTGACATAAAGATACAAAACTTATATTGTGGGAAACTTACATGTCTTGTTTCCCAAATCAGGAATGTGTCAAAGGTTAGCAAGGCGCCCTGGATAATGTATAATGTCCAATTAAAATATGAAGAATATTCTGACCAACATACTCTTACAAATGGCCGAATCTCAGTTCCGTTAGTCGTCACATATACCTAGAATTAATTATACAAAACTAATCAACTTTACAAAATATATAAGCATCTGGGATCACGGGACATCCACAAGTAAGTACACACTAAACCCTCGGTTACTTTGATACTATGACATCCAACGCAAAAATAACATTTGAAATATTTGATGCACAGATTCAGACACAGATG
This sequence comes from Saxidomus purpurata, assembly GCA_022818135.1. Taxonomy (NCBI): domain Eukaryota; kingdom Metazoa; phylum Mollusca; class Bivalvia; order Venerida; family Veneridae; genus Saxidomus; species Saxidomus purpurata. The sequence goes on from JAFMSR010000013.1 coordinate 44,503,939, forward strand.
TATGGATAATGAAAGTTGAGACAACATCATACAAACACGGAACTTCGGTACAAAAAGGACTCGTTAAATGATACGAGTAATAACCAACGCAAAAACCTTACATTCGATGAAAAAAATCGAGATCACGTGGTCAGCATTAATTTTTTAACGATTTAACAGTACACAAAAGTTCCGGGAGGGTGGTAGGTGTTTTTACTAGTAGTAAGGCCTAAATTAATCGATCCTTTAGAAATGATTATCTTATGAGGTATTTCCTTAAAGTTAATTCTTAATTACCTCCTTTGGTAAGAACTTAGACTTGATCGTTAGTTGTCCAACTATATCCCATATTATCAACAGAACGACAATTAGTGCAACAAGCAGGCACTTCACAACAAACAGCTGACCGTCTTTCATTTGCTGAAATAAAAACAAGAATTACTTGTTTAACGTATCCGGTGTAACAGTAATGTTTGTTCAACTTGATATCTTTCGAAAGAATTGCTTAAAAATTATGTATTTACCCGAGTCATGATGTTGAGTTACATAAATAAATAATTACAAAATACTTCAGGGTACAATGAATCAGTGAAATAGCCAATAGATTGTCGTATTTTTAAGTTAAACAACGAAACAGAAAAGGAGATATTTCACTAGAGACATCTATATCGCAGACTGGTCTCATGCAGATAGTCATCCGCGGTAATTGTCCATATCTTATACACACAAAAACTGAATTCATGATTGCCATACAGTTGTTTAAAAATAATTGAACTGTAAATTAATTAACTGAATAGTACATATTACGATTTACATACACTGAACATGCCCACAACGTTCTTAGATATAGCACCTTTAAATAGTGCTGGTATACTTTACCACTCTGTTGAGATTTTTATTTATAAATACACTCTCCATGTTTTTGAAAACAATGAGCCGAACATTGTTGTAAATCCAAGACTGAAACAGTAAACTCTGGCATGAAAAATAGATACAAAAGTTTAATCAGACATTCAATTAATTCTGAAGTATATTGAAAAACGGTTAATTTATCTCTCCGAAAGAAAAATCGTAGTTTATTAGTTTTGCGTGCTTAAGACTTTTATAAGCAACTACTGTTACAAGCAACCTCTCTCTCATACGACCTCTCTAACAAGCAACCTCTCCTTCAGGTAACCTCTCCCTAAAAAGAATCAGATGCAACATTTCAAAATAATATCTCAAGATTCAAGTGAGGTCACATTACGTGCTATTGTTTAAATTGGTTTTTATATAAGTCCGAATTATAACCTTTCAACATCAATTCTAAAATCGACAAAAGAAAACTTAATTTCCAATCAAATTCCAACCAGCAAATGGTGATAAACTACCTTGCATATAGCTGCATTTTCTGGACTGGTAGTCTTGAAGAATACGGTCATGTAGCATAAGACACAGCCAAGTAAAAGCATGTTGTTGATGTTTGGCGAAGAAAGTTTAACATTCCTGAAAACACAATCTGCAGTATATTTAGTTGTATAAAAAGTTAAAAACCAAATATGAATTTCTGTTTTGAGTCCTTCATGGCGACTATATTATATAAACTTTTGTGTTTGTTCGTTATGTTCTATCCTTTATTAACTGCGCTCTGTCTGAATGTTTTAAATTTTACCAAAATAACAATATCGAGTCTTGAAGAATTTATTTTTAAGAGTCACACTCAAGAACAGATATATATGTCAGTTTACAAGAAGCTAATATGAAGTAAACGTGTTCATGATTTGCATGTTAAACTGCATGTTGTTACCATAAAACGCAACATACTTTATTTCATAAAGTCATCACGGAGTCATTCCTGATAATGAAACATGAATATCTCTTTTCTCTTCGAGTTGGCTATGAAGAAGACGGAGCCTCGTGTGCGATCCTACTATATAGCTTAAGGTAGTGGATGTGTAATGAGTACTTCCTGTTTAATGACCATTTGGAATACTTTGGATTTTATAGTTGTACCTATTTTGTACTGTGGCGCAGTGGTTAGGGCATCTGCTTTGAGATCAAGAAGTCCTGAGTTCGATCCCCGAAGAAGCCAATTTTTTTTCTCGTTATTTTTTCTTTTTTAGTTATCAAATTGAAAAATATGAATAATTATGCCATTTTACAAGATTTGAGAACTGAATCTAAATTTTCCTTAGTTTTATCAAGCTGTTCAGTTACTTGAAAATATAAAAATTTACTATTTACATGTGTGATATGTCTCGGGGCAAAATTAGGCAATTTGTATACCCTAGTTTTTGGCATTATTGCATACTTTTTGTTACACATGATTAGCTTGTAGAATTATAATACATGTTTTGTAGTTCTACATTGCTTGTTATACTTTGGAACCTAGAACAAAAATAAATGTACCTAAATACTTGCAAATATACCTATTTTACATTTTAGGGTACTTTTAAATCTGGTCAGTATTTCTTCAGTGGGGGTAGGGCAACAAAAAAACGAAATTAATTTTAAATTAAACGGTGAAATGTCTTTAAATTTTGCACAGGAGTCGGTTAACAGATGCAGATTATAAAAATATTAAGTTTAATGTATTTTGGAATAGTGTCCATTAGACGCCCACTATCTTAAACCATTTAGTTTGATAGAGGAACCGCAAATACTGTGGAAACTATTTGGACATTTATAGGTATAATAAGTTGAAACGTCAAGAAAGCATCGTTTTTCAGGTTGTTTTAGCCTGTATATACTCAAAGCAGTACTACCATTTTGTAAAATTTATATAATTAGTGATATTCCTATCATCTGAAAATTAACAGAAACTTCAAAACTTTAGAAATACAATTAGAAAATACAAGTTCAAGTTTGATAATGAAATTATATAAAGGTCCGACTCAGCCTTTAATCAGGTATACTAGTACTTTACTGTCTTTATGAATCTATGTAGCCATAATGTTGGCTTAGAATATTCGTTGAATTAAAAGTTAAATGAATAGATATATACTTTTCCATCTTATGGCACCTTCTATCCATTCAAAGTAACTTGGATCTTTGTCCTGTCATTTCACGTTTACCATCTTTTAGCAAAATGAAAAATTGTAATTGCAAATGTAAATTGCCATATCAATATGCATATAACATACAAACATTTAAACAGTATATTGTTGTAGTTTGTTGAAAAGTATAACGTCAGAAGATACAAAATATACTGATAAGAAGATGCGATAAATCAATTTCAAGCTTAAATGGAACCTAAAATTTTGTTTTCAGTCACTTTAACAAGGTTCATTTCTGCCAGTTTGAAATCAAAAAAATTGAGAGGTGCTGATATTGACAGATTTAATAGCCCTTTTTCTAAACAGTTTTAGCCAATTCTGAAATTATGCGTAACTTAATTTCATCTTTTTTATGTAGATGAGTAAACAATTCACGGTGCTCATGATTAAAAAACGAAAAGATATTCCACAATTATGTGTACGTTTAGAGAATAACTGTACGTAATAGTCCGTAGTCTTGATATTAACCTCCCTTTAATTTACAAGACGATTATGTCACAACACTTGACATGAATCTGCCGATTTTTCATATGTAATTTTGACATTCCATTTACAGCTTTAACATTGGTATGTTATGTGGAATTCATTTCAATTCAATGGGATTTTACATGAATTTTCACTGATTAAAACTTTTCTTCTCAGCATACTATCCATGACTAAACATTGTATTTTATACATAAGAGTGCAAGCACGCACTGATTTGCCGTCTTTTATTATTGGTTGGTTTCGGACATTAAAGATTTGACGACCGAAGAGTCAGCTTATGTATCTCGTGATACTAAGTCACTATTGTTAGTTGATATTACGAGAAACATCAACTGTCGTTTACAGCTTTGTTCCAGCATCAATGTCCTAATGTTTGTTAAAAATGAGAGCTATTGTCAGTAGTTATAAATGTGTCTTTTTCTTTCAGTGTTTGTATTCATGAGGTTTGTTGTATAGTTGAAATTAATTGTTAAGTATCTTCCAAAAGTCACTTGTTGACAGGGTTTCAATTTTCAGTAGGCTCATTGCATGTATCTTTATCTCTGTTGGTTTCATTTGTGTCACTTTTGGAGTTGAATTTCCATGCACCTTTCATGTTTGTTGTTTACCTTTGTTAAACATTCTAGCCTTATAGGCTATTTTACTTCTGTGTCTATTGAGATCCTCATTAAAGTATATGACTGTTTCTGTATCCTTCAGATTTTTTGCGCATTTTATAAATGCCGTCCTAGCTATGTATGATGCGAACTTCACTATCATATCTCTAGTATTTTCTTTTTGACTGGCCCAACTTTGTGATAATTACCAATACATCAGGTTCTGTAGTATTCGCTCCACGTTTGTTGGCTACATCAAGGGCTATGTCATGTCCGTGGCAATTTTTCCTTCCTTCTCTGCATAATTTCACTCATTATGCAATTCTACTGCTGTATTGTGCAGCTTTATCCTGTATTCTACATATTACCTTAGCTCTTTATTTTCTTTGCCTCTTTTTCTTGCCTCATATCAGCAATAGCTCAGCAATAGCTTTTGTAACTTTTGCATTAATCAAGGCCAGCATCTCGTTTCTTAATACTTCTGTCAATGTATATATATATATATATATATATATATATATATATATATATATATATATATATATATATATATTATATATGTATATACTGGTTGATGACCAAACATTGGCATAATATGAACAATGTGAACAGGGGTACATTAGCACCCCATGTTACAGCTATCATTTACTACTGTGTTTTCATTTTTTTCTACCACACTTGTTATAATTTGCTCTTTGCACTAGATCACACCAGTCGCTATCACCACTGTCTGTATCACAGTGTGATTGCTTATGTTTTTCAAATTTGCTGCTTGATCAAGGGAGGTAATTTTTCTTTTTATCAATAAGGACCTGCTTTTCCATCTACGTGCTTGTTTCGTTTTCGATTCTTGTGAATATCTATGTTTTGGAACCATATAATGTTTCTTCTTGATCTTTTTCTTTTCCGACTTTTCGTACAAAGCAAGTGGAAATTGTAAGTAAGAAAGAGCCAGTAACAGCAAATTTGATTTTGTCAGTTTATTACAGTTTATATCAAAGAGAAAAAGAGCAAAAAGCAAATATAGTATGCGGTATGTTTAAAATGAATGCATCAGAGAATATAACTGGCTTATGATATTCAAACATGCATGTATATACATGTACACAGCAAAATAATCTTTTATACATAAGGTGTTGATTGACTGGCCATTAACAAACGATTCAATACAGATGAATAATTATAAAGATGAAAAAACCTGCTATTTTGAATTGATGAAATCATGAATAATAAATTCAATGTATAAATTCTGACACATCTTAAAGCTCTTATTTTAATAACTGCATCATCCGTTGACTGAAATTAGAATGAAGTACGCGTAAGTCGAATTTTTATTAGTCAATGAGACAATTTATACAAGACATAAGTATTTTATACAGAAATGACAAAAAAACATGCCTTTTCTAGTTGTTAAAATGCTATTTGTATTGCTTTGTATTTACCTGTACGATATGTTAATGGCAGGGAAATATTTTTCATACATTTGATGCTAAAATCCATGATATTCAAAATATTCAAATATGGAAAATCACTTCTTCAAGTATTCAAAAATAGCCGTATTAAAATTTGGATATCGTAACAACATGTATTTCTTAGTGCTTATTGAACTAACCATGAATGCGTTCGATCTGTGCTATCTTTTCTGTATCAGGGCCCCCTTTAAAAGATGTTTTTCCGGATACTCCAATCATTGATATATTTTTCATGCAGTCGAATATTATCAGGCCTATATCCTCGTCAGCATAGGTAAACTGATCTAATGTCTTATGATGTGCTTCAAATTGAAAAGTTAGTGTGCACTTCTGGGTGCTGTGGGGCTCGTTTTGGGGAGGCTGCGTTTTTGGTACGTGGCGTTCCCTGTTTGATATTATTTTTGTTTTTAAATCTAAATGCATGACGCCACATTATTAAAATACTTGACAAATGTATAATGAGCAAAGAAACCAGACCAACCCATACTTAAACAAAGTATTTAAGGTAGAGTTAATGTTATGCAAGAATATAAAAGAGATGATATACACATCTAAAGCTTTCAGTTGAATAACAAGCTAATGCACTGTGCTACTTTTGTCTTTTAAAAACTATGTAGACAACTTTTAAAGTTACAAAGCTATCAAACACAGTTTTGAATTCTTTGGAAAATGCAAAGTAAACGGAAAGTTCAAAACAAACCAAACCATTTTCACTAAGAACTTGTACAGCACAATCTAGGGCTAATGCTGCTGTCCATATATGGTCATAACACAGTGCACTTATACTATCTGTGCCTTTCCATTTTATGCTGTATTTGGGATGATTCGAACTCACTGACTGCAAAAAAGACAAAAGATAAAAATGCTAGTGAGATATGCAACAGTCACTGCTCTATCATTTTCTTTCCAGGGAACAGATAAGATAAGCATTATATGCACAATCTGCAGTAATTCTAGTGTTTAAACATATAGAATACAAGCAGCAATATAAACTAATAGAAACAGGTTTTAAAAAAGCAAATAAAAGTTTACGTACAACAAACATGCTAATAAGTATGACTAAATACTTGTTTGCGCTAGATTGGAATTGTTATAGCTTCATATAATTACAATCAAGCTCAAGATGTTTTATCTTCTTTTGCTAGGGTCGAGCATTTCAGTTAAACAACAAAGACTAAACATACCTGTCATATTTGCAATGCCTCTTTCTTCAACTGGATTTGTAGACTGACCACCTGTCACAAATGCCCCTTCTACAACTAAATCCATTTGCTCTTTCGTACATTCGATGCTATCTAGGTCATTTTGCCAAAATGCGACGAATACCATCCAGTGAAAATCCAAAAGATTTTTGTACCTTACAAACCAACTTTATATGCCTGTGAGAAAAGGTATTTGGAAAATTTAAACCATTAAGTAATAGTTAATTAAACTATTACAGTTATAAAGTCTTGAACACATTTCGTTCAGTACCTTTATCAAACACTCTCTAACCGTCCTTTACTACTTCGATACATTTATATCATTATGAAACATTGCAATAACAAAATCGTTCATAAGTTACTGTTATTCAATTAATTACATCGTATATTTCAAATGTCGTAGAGAGCTGATAGGGAAAACAACAAAGATATGTCTATGTTTTTCGTAAGTTAAAAAAAATGTCACAATATTCCTGTTGTTTAGAATGTGCAAGTCTGTCTTATTTTAATAAAAATCGGTTCAAAACAATCACAGAGAATACAAATTATTTGTTGTCCAAAACTGTGTTTGTTTCAGTTAACCAAATGCGTAAGCGCTGAACTACTACGTTGATAATTGCAGAATGATATGTACCTCACAGATAAGCTCCCTTGCTTTGTTTTCGTACATTGATGTTAATATTATTCTTGCATCATATCTCTGGAATAGATATAATGCAAGAAGTCAATGTCTGTTATAAATAAACAGATGTTATTTCTTTGTGATTACACACAGTCAGAAGGTCAAATTTCATACTTTAACATCTTTTAGAAAAAAGGTTATAAATATCAAGAATAATGATTACGTATTTATTCCCACAATCAAAATTTACTGTCTGTAGCAAATCAAAATTTCTGTATCAAATTCCAAAAAGTAAATGGAATTATTCAGACCTAAAAGTTCTGAATTGCAATCGCCATTGTTTATAGTAGTCTATCTTTGCCAAAAAGCGAGACAAAAGCATCGTTTTCTGAAATCATTGGTTGTAATAACGGGTACCTTAATGCTTAGTTTTTGTAAATGCTACTAAAATATTGTTATTCGAAAATAACCTCAACTATGGAGACATACCATACACCTAGTAGATTATTTACTCCTACTGAATAAATAGGTAAAATGATCGTTTGAGCTTTGGTGTCGATGCTTTAACTTGGTGTTTTTTAAGTTATTTAAAGTTTAAGGATGTGTCTCTTTAAAATGACTTTCAACAATAATGACACAGGAACACCTGATCAGACTTACCTTGATATTGTCGACCCTGGTAATAGGATCGTGAGCAAATATTTCTTGTGTTATGATTGAGATATTTGTGTCCTGTATTCGTTTCACTAAATCGTCTGTTACCTGCACAGAGAGATTAACCATCGGATATAGGTAAAAGAACAATTACTGCTTCATTTACGTATTAAGTGTATCCTGTTGTACATATGAGAATATTCTGTATATATCATTAGACTATTATGTAAAGGTAGTTTTACCGTCTAGGTTCTTAAATTTTCTTATGTATAAACTGCATTAAACTTAACAAGATCAAATTCATTAAATATTGATATATAACACGACATCTGTATACACTGAGAGACATCAAAACGCAACAGCAAATTTTGCAATATACATATAAAGTATATTATCAATTTTAATGAAATTAGGTAATATTTCACTGCATAGCAGGTTGTTCTACTGCTGAATAAAAGCTGGGACAGGCCGATTGTTGTTTCTTTTGAGTGCCTGACGGTCTTTCATTCGTCTACCCAAATCAACCCGAAAAATCTCGAGTCTTGAGACAAACTGCCGTTAAAGAGTCTGAAATTCATTGTTTTCAAGACAGCACCTGCTTTCGAAAATGTATTCAAACAAGAGTTATGATACAGCTAATTCTTGCGAATTCGTTGATGCTAAAGTGTTGCTATGGAAACCTTCATTCTGCTAAATTTTCAATATGTTCGAATAATTCTCAAAATTTGTTTATCCTTTGTTGATGCTTTTTTATGCCAAATTTCATTCATATTTACGAACGACAAACTCTTTTTACTTTACAAAGTCCAAAGGGTGCTTATTTAAAGTATATCTCAGTGTATATTTTTTGCTGTTCTATTACATTCAAAACCTTAAATTCATTTAAAGTAGTATGCAGTAAAATAAAAATACAGTAACAATTTACTGCAGAGAAGAACTCTCTTGCTTGGTGTACAGAAGCCACTTTCATCCAGTTGAACTCTTTCAACAGTGCTATCCTTGCAATATTCAGCTGATGATCAGGGATTATTGTCCGAAAAAGACATAAAAATCTTGTCCGATCCGAGAGTATCGGTGATGAGGTTTCGCATGACAACTGAGAAATGAAATTTCGAGACAAAATAAAGAGTTATTTTTAACATCAACACAATAACACAACGACGATAAGTTCAAAAGTAATAGTTGATGCAGCTACAGTGGCCATCTAGTTATCACTGATGCATCTTTCGGTAAGAAACATATATCAATGCCATCCGTGCATCAGTATGGAAAACAGTAATGCAACTTGGGGGCTTGGTGATGGTGATGGGAGATGGTCGCAACTGGCCTGATCTAAAATAGTATACGTTTAACGCGTCCAAACTTGAAGTAACGTGTTATCGATACTGTTTTTATGCTTGCCCGTCACTGAATTTCAGTGTGTTTTGTAATTTAGGTAAACTATTTAACCAGTCCTTTTTTTCTATGTCAGTGCGGGATCGACTCCGCCTGTGGTTAACTATATGATCAAAAGAACTATGTCTGTGTACTCTGGGTCTAGTTGTATTTTACAAAATAGGATACTTGAGATGTTGCCTCTCCTGCTATAGAACAAGGTGGACCAAGTAACAACTGGTAGGGACGATCATCTTTCAGACGCTCAAACATTCGAAACAGAGCTGTTCCTGCATGACACCTAACAGGACAAAAGCGGCATTAATGTAGGAAGCAAATAGCTCTGCAGTTTTCACTTCGGAAAAATGATAGAACATACAAATCACAACCGTATTATACAATCACAAATTGTGTCATATTTCTCATTCTCAATATTCATTTCTTAGATATAAAACAATTATTTTATGTCTATAACTTGGTACACAAGAGAACAAAAATGATAATAGAAATTCATTTATATGCATCGGCAGGGCCAAAATTTGCGGGGTCTGAAATTGGGCATCGTCGCATATCCGCCAAAAATAACCCATTTTGTACGTATCGAAAATCTTAGACAGTTACTATTGACATCTTTGGTACCTCTTTTAATTATATACAATGTATAAATGTTTGCCATCCACATTTCAGTTTGCAGATAAAAACTTCTCAGTGTCACTGACCTATGGCGAATTTTTTTCATGAACGAAATTAACGCAATCATAAGCGAAGCCAAATATAGTTCAATAAAAACATTTTTTAACTATTTACGTTTGATGTTCTATTGCTGTGTCTAAAAAGCTCTCATTATACCTTAAGCAGTGGACAACATTAAATCAATGTAAAAAGGTGAGATAAATACTTTGATTTAATTACCATTAAACACCTTTTCTAACGATTTGTATACTGACCTAACAGTAATTATTAAATATGTTTTAAAACTGCTAATTGTTAAAAGGTTCTAGGAATCGTTCTAGTGGAATAACAACACTTTTAGGGTATTTAATAAGATCTTTGAAAATAAAAAGTGTTCTCGTTTTCGTCAGTTTTATACTGTTACTAACATATCACAATGTCTTTCAACCTTACAGATATAAAGTGAAACCATAAACTGCAATCGCACACTGTTCAATCATATCATGATTTACATAAACAATTAAGGAAAAACTATGTAAGTAGTCAAATTTTTGCAAAAGTGCTGGTATAATTTAACAACACTACAAAAGGAAGGCTTCACTCTTTTAAAGCTTTTAGAACCAAACGTGAAAAAGATCAAGTTTTACGGATTGTCCGCAACTATGTTTTGCAATGGTATAGTCATGCTATGTAAAGTATAACAACATTTAGGTCATAATTGCTGATACGTTTTTTATATTAATGGAAAATGTGTCAAATTAACAAATGAAAATATTATGATAATTGTTAATACAATTAAGAAGAAAGATAATTTAAGAAATAATCTATGGCTTGGAGTGCTTTATCGAAATTGAAGCATTCCCCATAAGAAATGTGTCGGATGGAATAATTCACGAGGGCGAGTAGATTATTTCGATTCTTATAAGCCGAATTTATGAAAACTATCGCAACTACTACGGACCTTTTTCAGTTTGGCAGTCTGTAAAATAATGGCTGTTGGAATTCACTCCCCTATGTCGGGCCACCATTTAAGATATCATACATGTACATACCTTTATTATACAAACTTATTTTGTTTGATCATCCATTACATAAAATGTATAAAATACCTGCCTATGACAGTATGCAGAAGTCGTCAGATTTAGAACCTAACAAAACAAACAATCGATTAAAATGCGTTCCGCTAAACTAACATATAGAAGGATGTTTTACTTAAGTTATTTAGCCTAAACTCTTTTAAGGTCTACATTTTCTTAATATTTTGAAAGTACGTAAACAAGTTCATTTTTGTAAAGATATGTTTTTTAACATGTCAAATGCTGATGCTGGTGATTCAAAAAGAAATAGGCTTCAAAATACAATACACTGTCTAACCTTTCATCAGTATTTTACACGTGCTACAGCTTTAAGAAACGTCTTACCGACGTTGAAATTGTCTAAATTTAAGTCTTTAAATATTTATTTCTTAATATATTTAGCAAAACAGGTCCGTAACTCTATACAGTTTTGGAAAGGTCTATTCGGTCTATACAAAAACAACAGAACAAATGATGATGCCAATGATAACAAAGATAAATATGTTACGAATAATACATATCGTCCCCGTCATCAATATTTGGACAAGGTTTACAGCTAGGAGTAAATCACCATACTGAACAATTCTGTCTCATGTTGTGCCATTTGTTTATATTTTATAATTTGCACGGCAATTGTTTAAACTGTGTTTACATTGTTCCTCATATACATTTGCTGCTGGCTTGTCATTAATTACTTCTATAATTGGTACTCGGTCAATACCTTTAGGGCAATTATACAGTTAATCGTAGCACTGGACAATAAAATACATGTACCCGAGAGTATATAGTCTAAGCTCTGTAAAACTATCCTTGATAAAGATGAGTTCATGGATTCTGAGTATATTCCTGTCAAGATGCAGTAAGAGGGCGCCAAATGACATAAGGTGAGAAAATATGCGCCCTGACCGGGACTCGAAATACTGACAGTCATGCACTTGTCGAGAAATTATTATTATTCTATACTCATAATTAAAATTAGTTTTGACGTAACACCGAACATTGGATTTGAATTACCGGTATATAGTCATACGTACTCAAATTCTAAAAATGATTAATGACAGTCTGAAAACGCAAGAGTACTTTACTGATCGTATTTATGCGATATTATCCAATCAAAAGTAGCCTTACCGTCTAAATGTTTCAATCTAAAAATGTTATTTACAATATAAATCTACTTGCAAAGTTGTATACACAGGCTAAATTTAATTATTGGGCTTCAAAAACAAAGATTAGGTCAAGTCAATGTACCTGGTGACCAGTTTAATCTTGGCTTAAGTTCATCAAGACAAATATTCTGACTTTTTTTCAAGATGACTGATGCTACGTGTCAAATGTGGCTTCAATGAAGTTCTTGGGTATTTTTAATGACTTGACCTGAAGTCCTTCTTTATGACCGACGAGACCCAGTTTCAAACAGACATTTTGACTAACTTTCAAGATGATTTTGTTGAAAATATGAATGTTAGCATGTTGATGTCGTTTTACGTCACCTTGTGACCAAGACTTTGATTCCATGTAACCCAATTTCAACCTTGACCGGTTTCAATCTTAACCGAGAAGACATCAAGGCAAAACTTCTGACCAATTTTCAAGATGATCCGACATTAAAATTTAATATGGCTTCTATCTATAGTGTTCACAAGGTACATGCAAACAAAATTACAGACATACATAGGGCGATCATCATCACAATAGCTGACCTTTGAGCACTATTTGCTCGGGTGAGCTGAAAAGAGAACATTTTTATCAGTCATCTATTCTAGTTGCACTGACGTTTGAGATAGATATTTACTTATCTATAGTCGGCATACATTATCTTACACAGACAAGATACATTTTTCATGCAAAAACTATACCGTTCCAAATGATGTTGTTTGCTGATTTAGTAATGAATGCTACAATTATTATACAATTATTTCCACTACTATCTTGTATTTGTTTCTGTCATCTAGCAAGTTACGACCATTAAACGCTTCGATAGCAAAGAGTGTAAACCATAAATATCATGTCCAATATCCCAGTAAAACTGAAAATCCACGCTATTCGTTAGGTATATTTTCATGTCTAACAGTCAGTATAAGAAGTTTTACAGTAAACTTATTTCTTACGTGTTTTCGAAACATTCTATATGTTTTATCTTTTTTGAGCAATCAGTGAAATGGCCATATAGAACGGTAATATGGCTTTAAGGGTGACAATCATTTAGTGATTAATATTGCATTTCCCTTTGATGTCTCGAGTTATGTATGTGTAATATTAAAGCTATATTTCAAACAAAATGTTTTGCCAATTACGAGTATGACTAAATTATGTCTTTTTCATTGTCGAAAACTTCTCTTAAATTACATTTAAAGCTGCTCGCTCTCAGATTTTGTTGAGAAAAAGATCCTCAAACTCTGAAAATGAAATACGCTTATGAAATACCAAAGTAACAATATATCGTAGCGGTGCCATTAAACCAAATCCAAGCAACATCTTCAATGGAATTTTGCAAATTGCTACATAGAATTAGTTAAAACTTGAATGTATTATTTTGCAATTGTTTTCACCTGAAACTGCGAGCAGCTTTAACAGTTAACTTATCTAGCATATGTAAAAAAAAATCTTTATTTTTCATTATGATCATTTTGAACTTACTTTAGTTCTACTGCACAGTCAGTGATGACTATTGATTTCAATCTGTATGTCGGTATCAAAATGTCCTACTAGTGTGCCTTAATACAAACTTCTTGACTTGATTCATACGCATGTTTTCGAACAAAGTAATTCTGTGAATACGTCCATTGTGCACTCCCGTAAAGCAATTCGATAGACGTATATTGGATATATGCTAACATGTCACAAAATATATGTTCTTTAATAAGGAGAAAAAACTATTACTATATTTAGCTTTGTGAAATCAGAAACATCTCTTAACGAGTGAAAACGATTAATATTGTCATTTCTATAATTAATATAAACCGTAGGGAATTAAATAAATTACTTTTTTAGAAATCTTCGTGGGCTAAGATTATAAATCAGATCTAGTAATTTAAACGCCATCTCCAAGGAACCCTTTCAGATATAAACAAACGCAGCTATAAAATGCCAGCTATTTTAAGTAAGAAATCTGAATAAATGTATGAACTTTTCTCACAACTTTTGCCCATAGGTATTCGATGCTATATAACTTTACAGAGATATGTAAAGCAACTGTACGAAAGGTTTAAAATACAAGAAATGATGCGGCTTCATTATAAATAAAACATATTCCAGAGTGTTATTATCATAATGTAAAAAGTGATATTTGTAAACCAAAACTGCATTCTTTACGATCATAATTAAGATTTCTGTCAAAAAGCACAACCGTATGGAAACTGCATGTAAAACTACATCAATCGTTAAATGAAGTATCATAGTATCTAAAATCTACACCCATTTTGCTGACAACATTCCATGGCAATCTCTAACTGAAATGCAAACAATGTATCAACGTCTTACAAATAGAAAATGGGCACGATTGATATTCATGTATTAGCTTTCGTACTTGTACGTGCATTGACGTCGTTACGATTTTCAGTGCAGTAAATAACAACCGTAACTGCTTTTATATGCAAGTGTGCTAAACAGTCGATGTCTTCAACGTTTTACCTTTTTCAACTCACCTGAAGTACACCGTCTCAATGTCATAAAGATATTCAAGTGGGATTAATCTTGCTTTAATTGTATGAAGATTATATAAATACGTGTAACACTAAAATAGACAGATAAGTAACTACAACCAACTTTGGAAAAAAAGCTTTTTTCTTGTAAAAAGCTGGATAGTGAATATCGTATTTAATTCAAATGGATTCAAAGTAATAAGCATCTTCTTAGCTGACCCGCTCATTGAACAAATCCATGTCACAGCCAACATTATCGGCGGAAACTAACTCGTGACAGAAAGTGCCGATCATCAAAATCATAATTATATTTATAAAAGCAATTATTCTGATAGTTTTTCCAGTCACTGCATTGTTTTTAATTCATTAGGATGTTTCTAAATAAGCTTTGATATAGGTTTTTCCCATTACCTTTTACCGTTGAAGCAAATACTCCTGGACAGCCTGTAAGGAACTCGTTTAACACAAGGAATGTGACACTTTTGACTTTTCAAAGATGCATAGTTTATCGTACTTACTCATAGTTATAGATTTGCAATCACTGACTGTGTTTAAATTCGTATTAAAATACGCATAGTGCGAATTTTCCTGTACACTCTGTGATATGAAATCTTTGAATATTCTCTGCTTCCAGCTCATACTTATGTCTAGTGGTCACAAGACTTGCAGTGTATTTCGATAAATAGCAAAAAAATGTTTGATTGATGTATGTGATAATTAGTCATGCTTTAACCTACCAGCTCAAGGTCGAAGTCACACATAGGGGTCATTTGTTTTTCGTGTTCACTTTGTGTATCCTAAACGCCCAGAAGGATTTTCATGAAACTTTCGGTCATATCAAGAAAAAATATTGGGACATCCAGACGATACGAAGGACACGTGTTTCACCTAAGCCGACTCTACGTCAAGGTCAAACTTCATCCTGTCGACATTTCGTCATGCAGAGGGAGATAGCTGTATTTCAGGCTGCGTTGTTTGAATTAAAAGTGTTTGTATTTTTCTTGAATCGCTTTAAGTGTATACACAAATACATTCTATAGTTTGAGCTTCTCTAAATACTGCTAAAATACAACAAAGACATTTTCGTGAGAATATTGTTTCTATTGTCTATGCAGATACAAAATTATAACTGCTGTGTGATTCCAAATAGTCCAAAGGTTCAGGTTATAAAGTTAGTATACTGTTTTGTAAAACTATGGTGGCATATTACTGCCACACATTAGTTAACTGACACATTTCCATTTTTTGAAAATAAGTAGATAAAGCGAAATATTTTCGTGATATCCATGTGGCAACATATACATAATACAATAATATAAATATAAATATGGCGAATGTAATTATACACTATGGCATATTTTTATACAGTGATTTGTATGAGACGTTTTCAAACTATGATGACATTAACAGTGCATACTGAATTACGTACATGCATAAACATATCTTTACACATTATACACATTCATATATATGTGAGTATGTCCGTACAAAATATAACTTATTTCCACTACTGATAATCTTGTTTCGAAAACGAAATAACAAGATAAACAAGTGGAGGATAACCTATAACAATTACATGAAATGCAACGAAGTCATAACGGACATAAACACTTAAAATGAACATAATGTTATACAAACTACACTTATGACCTATCATAAAGTAAATTATTTCTCAATGAAAATGATTTGTTTACTAAAATTCCAGTTGCCTTTAAAATTCCATTGTTTTCTGTATTTAGGAGTTCTACAAATTTTAACATATTTGGACGTTCCCAATAATAAGCTGGTAAATATTGTTTTCTAATTTCAGCTAACTTGACACATTCCATAAGAAAGTGGTACTCATCTTCTAAAGTGTTACAGAATATGCATTTTCGTTCACTTCCTGGTGTACTAACAGGCCTGTTCCATCTTCCTGTTTCAATACAAAGTCTATGAGATGATAAACGAAGCCGTGATAAACTAATTCGAACTTAGGTATATTCAGAGTATCGAGATAAGGCTGAAATCTAAAATTTGCGATATTTTTATAGAACATTTCCCGACTAGAATCATTCAGTCTACCTCTCCATCTTTGCAAAATTGGTCGCTTATTCTTTGTTTTATCAAATATAGAGATAGTTTGGCGTTGCCAACCGTTTGATAATACCAAGCATCGGAAAAACCAAGCGTAAAAAGTAAGTTTCTTAACAATGAACACCAATTTTTACTATTAGGCTTATCTAATACATCGTGGTACAACATATTATAAATTACTTTGATATACTTCTTGGAATCTGCTTGCAATATTTTGATCCCGAATTTGACAATTACAAAATACCTATGATTTTGCAGTGACATTCTACCTAATTCACCATAAATAAAATCACTTTGAGTGGTTTTTTAACTCCTAATAAACGTTTACAAAATTGTAAATGAACTCTTTCTAATGAACTACCACAATGAAAACCCCATATCTCACACCCGTAATTTAAAATAGGTAAAACTAACTTGTAAAATAATTCTAATTTATGTCTGACCGTGATATTGGTAAATTTGTGTAAATATTTATTGACTTTAAAAATTGCTTTCAGTGCCTGGCCGGTTAACGTATTTTGTGCATCAGAGAATGATCCACCTGTAGAAAAAGTATGCCTAAATATACGAATTTACGAACAATTGCAAGGTGTTGTCGACCATAGTTAAATACAGTATTATTTGGCAACCTTCCACCTTTTCTAAATACCATAACTTTTGTTTTAACAGGATTAACGGATAATATCCATCTACTACAATAATCATATAACAGATCTTAGTTAAACTGTAATTCTTCGCTACTATTTTCAAAAATAACGATATCATCGGCATATAATATTAAGAAAATTTTGAACATGTAAAGAATCATCCCTTCAACACTATTTTCTGCATACATATCTTCAATATCGTTTAAAAACATTGAAAAAAGAAACGGAGACAACGATTCACCTTGTCTTACGCCTAAATTGCACTCAAAACTATCACTCAGCTGATTCATATACTTTACCCATGATTTGACATTGTCATACATTGACCAAAACAAAATCAGGCGAGTCTGATGTATGAGAATTGAGATCACCGCAGAGAACAAAATTAAAACCATTTTCGTACTTTGAATCCAAACTAACTATGAAATCTAACAAACGGTCATATGTATGCGAATCAAGTAATGCTTGCCTACTGCTATTCTCAGGAATTACATAGCACAGACACAGAAACAAATCATTTTGCAAACCTAATACAGTACCATTTATTTTAACACAAATAATATTATCCTGGCTATGAAATACTAAAGTATCATTTGTAACAAACTTATTTCTCACATAAACAATAATACCGCCGGAAGCGCGTTTACTAGTCTTCAAATTTTCAGTCCTGTGCAGAACAAAGTACTAGTATTCAAAATTTTCTACATTTAAATCGGACAATTCATCCGTCCATATTTCAGTTCAAAAAGAACAATATCATGTGTAACAATAACACTTTTTAACTCGGGTTAACATGTATATGTATACTTGAGAAAAGAAAATCAAACGGGAAAAACAGTTAAATTTATCGATGAATGAAAATGTAACTTAATGACGCTCTGGTTAGATCATGGAAAAAATCAACACACGTTTTCTTAAGGGTTATAATCCTTATGGTATGCAGCATGTATGTTGTGTTGGATGGTGTTTAAAGATTACTTCATATGTGTTATATGTTATACTATTAGGAAAATATCAACAAGGCTGCTTTGCATGCGACACGGCGACAAAGTAATAAACACAAAATAACACTTATTGGACTTTAAGATACAATATAAAAGAAAAAGACGTGTCAAAATTTTCAAAAGTCAACACATAACTTAAGATATGCCATAAAACAGAAAGACTGGCAAGTAATATTTTCTAAAGTTTCTAGCGACCATTGTAAAATAATTGACAAAAGTATATAGAAACTGATGAGGACGTTGGTGGTCGTTTTGCTCGTTTGCTGAAGACAGTCAAGCGTTTAATGCTTAAATATCTGCAGTCTTGCAAAAGCGGCACTTCATTCTTGCCAAAGTCTTAATAATATAACATGTTTCAGCCAATTATCAGAAACAACATGAAAATACGTCATGAAAAAGTATACCTATCAGCGGCTTAGTATTGGGCCTTAAAATATACGTGTGAAACAAATTAAATCGCTAGTTCATCTACGAAACGGACAAAAGTAAAAGCACTTTCTGATATCTTCGTTAGCAGCCATTTTATACGGAAGCGTATGATGGTCGATAGTTACTGTTTATGTCAACTAGACATGTGTGTGGCAATATGTTGACTTTGCTTGATAATATTTTGCAATTGTGCGTTATGCCATGAAAAAATAAGATCATTGTTTAAAAACTTGCAGTTTGTTTTTGTAACACGTTAGACGTCAAAAAGCAATCACAATATCATATCTTGCTAAATCTTTTACTAAAGAAACTTTTTCCCGAATCCGACACATACTGTTTGGCAAATAAAGTTCTTATCTGGCGTATACTTCTCGAGCAAAGCTGAAACCGAACACCATCATTTACTATGCAACCCGCTGACAAACCTAACTTTTGACCAATATGTTACGCAGTTTCGGTCTTGACTAAAGTTCATCAAAACAAACTTTCTTTCAAAATGATTGATGCCGGTGTGTCAAATGTGGCTTCTAGAGTTCCTAGGTTGTTTAATGATTTGAGCCGAAGTCCTACTTTTTTACCCCACGAAACCCAGTTTCAAACTAAACCTAAAGTTCATCAAAACAAACAGGTTTTGATCACACGTAATACAGTTTCTATCTTGTCCTATATGTCATCAAAACTAATTTAACGGATGATTGGGTACAAAATGTGGTTTCTATAATGTTTGGAATATTTTTCTATTATTTGACATTGTCTAGGATTTGACCCCGCGTGACCTTGTTTCAATTTTTGGTCGAGAGATCATCAAGAAAAATATTCTGACCATATTTCACGACGATTGTACTTATAGAATGTTCAGACGGTAAGTGTAGACAGGCAGGTAGGCTAGGGTGAGCTCAAAAGAGAACATTTTCATAAGTCATCTACTCTAATTTCACCGATGTTGGAGCTAAATATTAACTCATCTTTAGTAAAAACCTATTATCTTACACCAGCAAGATAAATCTGTCATGCAAAAACTACACTGTTCAAAATGATTTTACTCGCTGATTCTTAAGAAACGAATGCTACAATTGTCATGTAATTATTTCTTTTATCATCTTGCATTTTCCCTGTAAGATTTCAAACATAATGCGATATTTTCAAATCCAATCTACATAAATCTAGCAACTGGCGACAATATACACTTCCGTAATTTTAGGTTCATTGTGTTTTGCGTTCCGACGCCGAGAATTACTTGTGAATTATTACATACCGGAACTCTCAGGAACACTTCAAAACGTAGCACAAAAGCTCATGCATTAACTGAAAATTAATTTCGACTTTTACAAAAACAAATCTTCCGTTTATCTGTATGTTGCTCAAATCTAATGAAACCTTATCAAAGCTGTCATTTTTGTTTGAATTAGGAAGCCGAAATTCATTTGTAAATTATTATACATGTATATCCGAATTCGTAGGATAAGAATTAATTTAAACATTGATACAACAATAATAAATTGAATGATTTGTATTTCAGTTTGATAATAGTTAATTTCATTCTCTGTATACACATATGTGAAATTACACTGAAGTGCATATGTATCACAAACAAAGACAAAAAAGGATTGAGTCAAAAATCATCGAAGGCTCTTATATATATGTAAAATGTATCTTAAGGTTGCTAATTTGCTTTAAAATCGTAAATTTCTGTTTGATGCATTATTTTATGTTCAATTTAACTTCTACATATAAGCGAAATCAAAGATGCTGAAAAAATAATTAAAACGTGCTTTATGAACCTTTGTTGTCGGTAGTCAGGCTATGTGTGTCAGTAACCGTCCATAGCTCCGCCCCTTTTGAGGCGCCGATAAGGGATAATCAGTAAACTGGTAGAGTCAACCGGTATTGATCAGTTAATTGTTTCGATGATTAGATGTGCACGCTTAGCAATCCAGCAATTATAAATGAACAATTATCAGGTAATTGTAAAAATTTTGATTATTTGTTTGTATAAATTGTCAACTAAAAGTTATTCTCTTTACAAATCCTTCGACACAAGTCGGCATGTAAAGAAAAAAATCAGTTAATTGTTTCGATGATTAGATGTGCACGCTTAGCAATCCAGCAATTATAAATGAACAATTATCAGGTAATTGTAAAAATTTTGATTATTTGTTTGTATAAATTGTCAACTAAAAGTTATTCTCTTTACAAATCCTTCGACACAAGTCGGCATGTAAAGAAATGTGTGACCTAAAAGCATTTGAATATTAATATTGATAAAAGTTTGTGAGATACTTTTTTCAAAAAATGAAAAAAAGTTGTAATAGAACATTTCGTTTTCAAATAAGAAGGTGTCTTGGTACAGCTGCATATGCGAAGACCAGAAGTTTATCATATAATGAATTGTTCACTAAACAAACGGGGTTATGATGCACAGAAGTAAGCAGGTACATATATAATGATTCTAAAGTTAGAAAAAAGTTTTATCATTACTTTCTCGTGGTGGTATTATCTCGGTCCCTTTTCATAAAAATACATTTCACTGTCGTAAAGGCACACCTGCTCATCTAATAATTATAATAATAATAATAATAATATATATTGTTTATATTTTTTTTGCCAAATGTTTACTAAAATACAAACAACTACCATTCATAAATCGAAAATTGGGAAATATGAAACGAAAAAAAATTTTCAGAATATTTTGACTACATGGAGACTAATGAATAGGATATTTTTTATCATAATATGACTGGTTTTTATTGTCAATTTTACAAATGAGTTTCAAAGCATTAATAAATCAGGATACATATATTATCTTCAATCCATGGTACTGTATGAGATTAACTAATTTACAGCCTCGGGCATTATCAGTATGACACGCGATCAGTAAAGCACGCTCGCGAGGTATGGTTGACTAAGTAGGTAGGTATAGAACGTAGCCGACATCACACATATCGATCATAGTGGACAGCCTATGCTTGATTACAAAACAAGATGCCGAATCATTCTGGCTCATAACAACAACAACAAAAACACTAAATGAACAGTAAAGCATAGCCTACAACAAAGGAGTGAAATATACCTATATAAATGAACTATTTATACTAAATCATTTACACACTTTGAGCCACTTCTAACCCGACACTTATATAACTTGGTATAACTGGATTATTTGTATGCGGATTTCGTTCAAGTTTAGAATGTAATTGATTCAACTCATCGTACATACTTCTGCGGAATTAAATTCATATTGATTAAAAAATACATATAACACAACAAATTGAAAACATCATTGTAAAATCCGATTTCAGAAAATGACAAAAGGTTTTTTCACAACGGTACAGTTAACTATCATAGTATTTAAATGAATCTGCGTTCATGACAAAGTCATTTTAAGCAATTTTCATAACCTTTTATTGTATTATATCTTATAATTTGTATAAAGTAGTTGCACAAAGGGCACTGCATGATAGTTGTGTTTATTATTTACAGATGTTGCCAAATTTTATTCATCGCCTTACTAGCTCATAATTACTAAATCAATTACTTCTTTTTGGATAAAATCGGAGTTTTAACTAATTATATCTTTTAAAAGTTATATCAAATGCTTAAACACCATTAACATGTTTCAAGTCGTTTACAACAGCTTCGAGTGTAATAATCATCAAATACCCTGCCGACTCTACTGCAGATATAAGTTCTCGTTCAACTTTCTCAATTTTCCCCGTTGTGTACCTCAGATACTTTAGATAATCACGTGACCGTCTTGTCGAAATACCGTGGTAGCAATAAATCACAAAGAAAAAAGTTGTATATCTCGCATTAAAATGATTTTGTGGGCGGATCTTGTATTTTTTCTGATATGACAGGATTAAGTATTGTATTTGTACTTACGTATAATCTGATGCATTTAAACGGGTTTTGTTTCATATAATCCAATCAAATTATGAGTGTCTTTAGAAATCGGCGTTTTTTGACACTTGCTTTGAAGGAAGATGTGTCAATATAATTTTGTTATTTGGAGGTCGATTAACATGGGGTTTGGACCAGTTTAAAGAGAATTTTATTACGGAGGGATCCGTGTCAGGGATGTTTGATAAATTGGTCAGGGGATTAATTATATTTAAACACGTAACAAGCGGTCAGAAAAATGGCTGCATTTTCTTTTATGTTAATTTTTGTTTGTTTGAAGAAAGATATGGAAAATCCCTGACACGGATCCCTAGACATTATAATTATATACATTTTTTATGAATTTGGTGGTAAAAATCGCAAAAATGGCTTTGCTATCGCTGTTCAAAATTTTACGAAATTTATCAAATATCATACAATATCAAGGGCAAAAAAAAAAAAAATAAAAGTTTTAAAAAGCATGAAACGACTTGTTTTAGTCATAATCTATATAAAAGATACAAAATATATGATACAATTATTGTCTAAATGGGTAATTTAACTCCACTGAGCCTACCCTAAACCGCTACCTTAATGGCAACTAGTGTAATGATTTGGGATCTTTGAGACTAGATAGCAATTGAAGGTTACCTGTGACTTAAAATCGATGAGAGCTTTTTTTATAAGTTTATCAGGTAATTGTTCTTTCCCAAAAATTAAAGTGTTTGTGCTAAATGAATGGAAAGCTAAAGTCGTTATAAACAATTGAAAACGATGAGAACCGTCGCCTGCATTTAAAAAAATAATGATTCATGGCCGCATACACACATTGTGTTATCGCGAAAATTATTTCTAAATAATCCGTCGTTAAAATAACTACATTTGTTTCGCAGTCTGGCGTGAAACATGATATGTTCGTGTCCTGGTCGTGTAATAAGTTTGAACATCAGATGGCTTATATGTGATTAAATTAATTTTGAAATACAAGGGGTTATCATGAGTTTCTCATGTCAAAGTCTAGTGTATTCTACATTTAGGAAATAGATTTCACATTTGAGTGATAAACCGGTTAGTATCAAAGATCATTTTGGCATTTGTTTTGAAATTATTTACTTTAGTACGCATTTCATTGTTTAATTGTCACGAATACTCATTAATTCTATCTGAATTATAGTGTGTTCCCAGTTTGATGAGATGGACGCGTTTAATGAGCTGCTTAGTCATTTAATTAAAGACCATCGAGCTGCCAGAGTTCACTTGGATGAAGTTCTAAGGTACAGGATATCGACATATTCATAATGAAGAAAAGGCGAATTTGTTTACTAAAAAAACATACGTCTAGTGCTAAAAGGTCATCGTTTTATTTTAAAGTTCTCTATTAAGTTCTACGAAAAGCATGCTAAATAATAATTTGGAAACACTTCATTCAGGTACCCCACCAATTTTAATTTCTGTTCTGATCTGTGGAAAACTTCATGGATAGGTTGTATTTACTATAATTGTCTGTCTGTTCTGTATTACATTTCTTGTTGTTGCTGTAATTATGCTTCGCAAGGCCATATCGCCGCACGATCTAGGTTCGAATCTTGGCTTCTGCCTTGTAGTAAGTTTATAATTTATAGTCAAAAGTACCCCCCTGTTTATAGTCAGCGTTTCTTCCCGTGTTTTAAGTCAGTGATTCTTCCCGTGTTTATAGTTGGTGTTGCGTCCCGTGTTTTAAGTTAAGTGTTGTAGTCATTTTTGATTTAATTAAATACATATATGTTGCATTGTGTAAAAAGTCTCTCCCCCCACCGCCCCACCCCAGTGTTTATTGTCAGTGATTCCTCTCGTGTTTATAGTCATTTCAAAATTTCCTTCCCGTGTTTATAGTCCATGTAAATATTGATAGTCAGTGTTTCTACACGTGTTTAAAGTTCGTGTTGTTGTCATTTTATTTTTATTGAATACACTCATTTTGTTTTTTGTTATTTCTACTACTTTGAAGGACAGTTTGGTATTTTTGTTCCCATCTATTTATTTTCCAGTCATCAATATAGAATGTATAAGTTAGTTCGCCGATCCATTATAGTCGAGATAAACAAATTAAAATTAATTAGCTAAAAAAGAGTAAAGTAATATATAAGTTATGTGAACACAATAATGTGTCACTGACATTTTGCTAAATCTTTATGAACCTCATCAAAGCGACAGTGAAAAATGGCTAGATAATGATTTAAAGTTGCACGTATTTGTCTCTTATAAAGCATTCTTCAGATCAGCTCCGTATATAATCAAAGCACTGAGAGTACTGTATGGGAGCGACGCAAATTTTTGATATACAAATATCAATTGGAATATTATATTTTTGTTAGTGAATGATCGGCCGCTCAATCAGTAATCGACATTTGCCTTCGAAGACAATAGCCAGAGAATGTTTTACTTGATTGATTGATATTATTTTTCTACTATAAAGATGAATAGGTTTTTTCAACAAATAAAGAGAATACAAAATACAAACAAGTTAACAAATACAGAAAATACAGAACAAAGCACATTTTTTACAAGACAAGGGAAAGAAACAACTAAACAAATGAAGCACAAATTATACAAACTAGGAACGGACATAATAGATACAAGGCAAATGACAATACAAGTATACAACATAAATTATATTAAGAGAATACAAAGAAAATTATACAATGTAGAATACAAGACAATGTAGAAAAGGAACATTTAGTCCTACTTGTAATACCTTAGACAGGCGAAGATGAAATGTTTAGAGTAAATGAACATATTTAAACAGACACTAAGCCCATATACAGATACAAAGCCCTTATTAAATATAAGGAAATCTATATTTGCGTAACAGTGAACAGGAGAGATAAATATACCAACGGCTACATAGTAATCTTTGTTTACAGCATTATATACGTTTTACACGGTTAATCTGGAAAGGAACAAAAAGGTCCACATAACAATTAAAAATAAAGATAATCATATGTCGTATGACTTTCATATAAGAATTTATGGTCAAAAACATAATCAAACAATTTGTGGATTTATGTAGTGGTATCTATACATAAAGAGTAAAAGACGCATTATTACCATATCACCATCTTGCCTTGTGTGAAAGTGTTCCCATAACTTACTTCAAATGGAATTAATCTTACCAATTGTGAATGATTGAGTTCATTATCATCTAAAATATTACAGAAACCTGTAAGTAAGACAACTATCTTCTGATTATATCAATCCACATTTAGAGTCAATATCAAAACCGAAGAACGCAATAATCTGAACTGGACACAATATACACTTCGTCACGTTCGGAACAAAACCTGATAAAAGTAAGTCATTTTTCACTTGCTGGATTAATTTTTTATTACATTCAAGACGTTTTGAACAAACATTTCCATCACCAAGAAGCATTTTCGTACCAATGGTCGTGTTAATTTTTGTGAACAAGTAACAGGCCGATAAAAAGTAGGGCAAGGAATTTATATAATATAGTAACCCCTTCCTTGACCACCCATGCAAATCCAAGATATTCTTAGTGTGGCGAAA
This sequence comes from Saxidomus purpurata, assembly GCA_022818135.1. Classification (NCBI taxonomy): domain Eukaryota; kingdom Metazoa; phylum Mollusca; class Bivalvia; order Venerida; family Veneridae; genus Saxidomus; species Saxidomus purpurata. The sequence continues at coordinate 44,530,329 of JAFMSR010000013.1, forward strand.
ATACTTCCACGAAATGATGTGTGCTGGTCAAATGAAACTTAAACTGGAAATACCAAATTGAATAAAATTTGTTGAGAATGATTCCGTATCCGTTGATAGCTTGTTTACTTCGAAAAGGCCTCCTTCCTCTAGGACCCGACTGCGCCTTGCATGGTTTTGTATAGGGTGTCCATTCAGAAACGTAGCTTGCCATATGAGTGCTACGATAATGAACGTAATGAGTACATGAAAAAACCTTATTTCGATTGGCATATCTGCGAGATTCAGCGTCAGTATCTGAGGCGAAAGGGATCGTCTGGTAATGTTTGACTTTTTCAAAACCTCCTGTCAATGTATCTGTAGTGTCCAACACCCAGAGTGCCTGCTTCACAAAATAGTGTACCTCACTGTTGAAGTCGTACTGGTGTTTAGTATGTACACACTGCCACGACAAATCCTTCTCTGACTTTATTTTTTCACCTCATTTTGAACACTGCGAATAGTCCCATAAAATTCTCTTGTTCGAGCTGGATAATTCTTCTTTTATCGTAGTCAGGTGAGTTTGAATGGTTCTAACGCATTTCAGCGACAATTTAAGGGATTGCTCCTCCCATAGACATTCCTGACAAACCTTTATCTACATTGACACATTAAGGAAGCATTGCAGACTGCTAAATCTATGTTTTACTGTTTCCTCTGGAAGTGGTTCTTATATATTTTGTATACAAATAAATCATTATATACATATTAATTTCCACTTTCTCAATTAACAAGTTCTTCTACTTTAAGTCATTATTTAAATTGTATGAAGGAAGTGAATTATATCTCAGAAATGCTGAATTTTATAACTTACAAACACAATGAAAACTATTTAAAAAAATTGTAATTTAAGAATAAATAAAAAGTTTTACCAAAATGTTTCATTTCTATCCACGGAACTCTGAAAACTGGTGAATCACATTAACATATTCATTGAATATTACACAGGACTAAGGAACAAATACACATATTGATCTTGTAACAATATAATGATAAGAAGAATCGAAACGAAAATTTGAGTTATACAATGACCTTTTAGTAAAAAGATTACATCTAATACAGGAACTGCGGTTTATAGTAAGCAAAGTTTGGTAAAGTTTGCACATACCCTTTCCATACTTAAACAATAAAGTAAATTCAGGAAATACATAAAACACACAGATTCTCTTAATGTGAGTCATATTTTGATACTGTTTCTTCAATACGGTTACCGTCGTCCATATTGATTGGGTAAACCGATATATATAATACCATTTTAAAATAATTCACTGCATTCGTGTTTCTCTTCATCACAGCATGTCAAAAAAGGCAAAGAAAATCATTTGCAATCAGATTTTTATACTTAATATACTCAAAAGTGTATTGCTAGTACAGTTTTGGTATCTATGAATATAATCCGCGAAAAATCAACACTTAAACTTAATATTTTTTCTCCTCAATTTCCTAAAATTTACGACCTTCTGACTCGTACGTTTGACAATGGCTTGCATGCCATTTCTCTATTTTGAATGTTTAAATTTATATTCAACGGTTTCTTTTTCAGTTTCATTGCCAAATATTCGTAAAATATTCCTTATTCAGTCCGCGGATCAGCTCGGTAGGAAAATACACAACAAATATATTTAAATCTTCCTTCTATTAATGTCAGACCTATGTTTGGGCTTTAACTGATATGTTATTATTTTTCATTCTTTAAATATTTATTTTATTACATAGAACGATTTTGTACCCGAGGTGCATTTGCATTAACGTAGTATAAAAGATTCAACAATGTTTGATGATCTAGAAACACAAGTGTACAAATGATCTGAAAGAGATCCTGGTACGGAATACACATCAACATCATTCTTTTCATCAAAATTTAGAAATCAAAGGCTTTGAAATATATAGGATTTTTATGTTGTCATAGGAACCCTTGTTCTATGACCTTTCCAGATATATCAGGACGGAGGGTAATATCTGGCTCCTTTAAAAAAGACACTTGTTAACGTATAATTACAGTAAATGATATTTTTACAAATCTGACCTTACATAACAATTTGAATCTTTTGAATATCAAACCCCTCAAATATAACTTGCGTGTGTGTGCGTGTGTGTGGGGCTCGTTTTGGGGAGGCTGCGTTTTTGGTGCGTGGCATTCCCTGTTTGATATTATTTTTGTTTTGATTTGTAAACATATTGTGAAATATTATATCACTTATAGTTTTATATGTTATGCCATCGTACATGTATTGCTTCTCACGTCATTCCATTTTCCAGTTGTCTCTGTTCTTAGCTGTCACTACTTTAAACATAGTACCGTACTACATGTATGTGTTGCCTTTCTCATTCGGTTGTTGTAAAGATGAAGACGCTGCAACCACATTGAACGTGTCCGTTATGGTGGCCGTCCCAGTATTAGTGCCAATTGGTGATATATGTTCCACCTCATCTTTGTTGATAATTGCACGAACCTTTGACAAAATACATAAAAGCAGCAAAGAAAATTATCAACTTCATAATACATGTAGTTTAAATGCAAATCATAAGCAAATGTGACAATAATCGGCTTACTTCTCACACAACCGCAATACATTGCATACATACGACAAAATGTGTTCAAGAACTACATGGTTTTGAATACATCTTTACCTGCAACGATATATATTTAACACAGGAGGCTATAGTGTCAATACTTTGTATACTGAAAGTCGAGCTTTTTCATATAACATTAAGGCTGTATGGGTTATTTTTCTGCTTGACGAGAATGCCTTGATTTTTACTTTTTTTACAGAACATAGACTTTTGACTTACATAAACATAATACGACATACCTTTGGTATAAATATTAGCATTTGGGTAACTGTTGTGCCAAAGACAAGGAATCCTGATGAAATGCCATACAAAAGGACATCTTGGTCTTCCAAGAGAAATGTCAGTAGCACTCCCACAGCACTCAGGATAACGACATTGTATAGGCTCATTCCAATTTTCTGAGAATCATTTAGCATTTTAACGTGGACCTGTATTCGACGAAATAAGACAATATAAGCTCTGCTTTGGGAGGATTGATGTTAAGTCAGTGTGCTTAATATAGCATAATGTTTAAAACATAAGTGTTTGCGTCATTTCTAGCTCGACTTTTCAATATGTTACAACATGGCAAAACTCATAGTTTTCAAGCATTATTGACCTTATCTCAATATGGAACTTCATCAGAAAAGAAAATCAACGTGATTCTCATTCTTATTAATATATAAATATGAAATAAAAAGAATGGTAAAAATAATTAGAAGTCCTGTGTTACTATCGAGTTATCTGACATAAATATATAACACTTCTATTGTGGGAAACTTACATGTCTTGTTTCCCAAGCAAGGAATGTGCCAAAGGCAAGCAAAGCGCCCTGGATAATGTATAATGTCCAGCTAAAATATGGAGAATATTCTGACCAACATACTGTTACAAATGGTCGAATCTCAGTTCCGTCAGTCTTCACATATACCTAGAATATCAATTTCAGAATATAAAAGCATGTGGGATTTAGGGCCACTGACATGTAAGTACACCACTAAGATCTCCGTAACTAACACACATTTCAGACTTTGGTATTATGTCGTCCAAAGATAAAGTAAACATTAGACATGTTCAAATAATGACATATTTGACGCTCAGATTCAGACACGGGTGTATGGATAATGAAACGGGATACAGAAACTAACATCACGGAACTTAGGTACGAATGCAATTGTTTTTAAGATTTAACTTACACTCGCTATGCTTACACAAACGTTCCGGAAAATGTACTTTAGTAATGCCTTAGTTAATCGATACTTCTGAAATGATTATCCTTCAAGTTAATGCTTAATTACCTCCTTTGGTAAGAACTTAGACTTGATCGTCTTTTGTCCAACTGTATCCCATATAATCAACAGAACGAGAATTAATGCCACAAGCAGACCATTCACAACAAACAGCTGACTGTCTTTTATTTGCTGAAATAAAAACAACAAATATTACGTTTTAAGGTATCCGATGTAACAGTCATGTTAGTTAAACTTGACATATTTGAAAATTATGTATTTACACGAGTCATGATGTTAAGTTACATAAATCAAAAACTGCAAAATGCTTCAGATTGGAATTGAAATCTGTAACGAAAAAGTGGAATGTCGTTAAACAACAATACAAGAATAAAAAAAACTAGGAGATAATTCACTAGAGACTCATTAGAGACATTTACAATTGCAGATTTGTCTCATTCAGATATTCATCAGCGGTAGTTGTTATTGTATATATCTTAAACACTCTCGCAAACAAACTGAATACATACGAACAAAACAGTTATTAAAATGATTAAACTGTAATAATTAAAGGAATAGTACATAGTACGATTTGCAAACACTGGACAAGGCCCACAACATGTCGGTCCGGATGTTCATAGTTATAGCACCATAATATAATACTGGTATACTTTACCACTCTGTTGAGCTTTTTATTTATAAATATACGATACACTCTCCATGTTTTTGAAAACAATGAGCCGAACGTTATTGTAAATCCAAGACTGAAACAGTAAACTCTGGCCTGCAAAATGGATATAAAACTTTAACCAGACATACAATACTGAAATATATTGTTAAATGTTTTATTTATCTCACCGATTTCAAAATAATATCTCATATTCAAGTAAGGTCGCATTATATGCTGTTGCTTAATTTAGCTTTTAAATTTCGGCAAAAGAAAAAATAATATTTAGTCAATTTCCAACCAGCAAAATGTAATAAACTACCCGGCATATAGCTGCATTTTCTGGACTGGTAGTCTTGAAGAATACTGTCATGTAGCATAAAATACAGCCAAGCAGGAGCATGTTGTTGATGTTTGGTGATGACAGTTTAATATTTCTGAAAGAAAAGTTCTGCAATATTTTCTGTCGTATTAAAACCAAACATAAATTCTTGTTCTGTTCTTGTTCGTGGAAAATAATTTCTGTATAATCTCATGTTCGTCCACTGTGTATGAAAGGGTTAACGTAAATTGTACTGAAAATATCAAAAGTTTAACTTTGCTTTAAATTAGTCCTGGTTTTAAATTTTTGAGTCACACACAAGAACGAAGCTTATAGTTAGTGAATATTTTCATGAATTGCATGTAAATCTGTATGCGGTAATCATAAAACGGAGCAAAATCGACATCATGAAATACATCCATCACGGAGTCATTCCTGATAACAAAACTTAAATATTGATTCAAGGACTTGAAAAATTTGAAACGCATTGTAACAGTTCAACTTGAAGCAAAAATAAAAACATGTTACCTGTTTTTTCGGTAAATTATGTTGATTCCAAGAAACGAAAGTGAGAGACACATACCGAGGGCTCCAAATGAAACCATCACTGCATACAAACTCAAAGGAAGTTCTTTTTCTTTATTCTCGATTTGCGCCGAGTCAGTTGGTATTAAACCATCTTGAAAGAAAAGCAAACACATACTGTTTTATTACAACGGTAGGTTAATATCAAATATTTATTTTTTCGAGTTGTATATGAAGTGCCTATTCACACACACGATAGGCAGAATCTCGAGTGCGATCCGACCCGCTATCACAAGACTGTAACAGTATGCCTTAAAAACAAAAATAATATCAAACAGGGAATGCCACGTACCAAAAAAGCAGCCTCCCCAAAACGAGCCTTTTTAAACCTTTTTCGTATTGATAGAGGCATAACAAAAACTTAGGTACATGTATAGGTATATAATAAGCTGAAACATCACGCAAACTCCGATTTTCAGGTCATTAGGTAATTGTACTGTTACATATTCTAAACCATTTTGGAAATTTTATAAGATAAGTGTTGTTCCTAGTGATGTTTTCTTCTAAAAATACAATTACAATGCAACTCAAATTTTTAAAAGAATATTATACAAAAGTCAGTTGCAGTACTTTCTTAAAGATAAGTGTCTGAAAAATACAATTATAATGCAAGTAAAATTTTTAAAAGTATATTATACAAAAGTCAGTCGCAGTCTATCATCAGGTTTATTAGTACTTTCTTATCTTTATAGATATATGTACATATATGACAGAAAAAGAAATGTTGGCTTCTTCCGAAGATTTGTATAAATTTAAGTAAAGTGAAACAAATATATACTTTTCCATCTTATGGCACCTTCTATCCATTCGAAGTAGCTTGGATATTTGTCCAGTCTGTAGATGCCTACCTTTTCACGTTTACCGTCTGTTAGCAGAATGAAAATGAAATATAAATGGTTAAAAATTGAACATAGTAACAAATTGAGAACCTGCAATAATTGAAGAAGTATAAAGTAGTAACTTAACTGATACAATTTAATGCTTCGTGGTCATGAATGTGTTTTTTTTTCCATTGATTTTTTTCTTCGATATTCATTTGACTATTTCCAGTGGTTAATGTAGACATGACAACTTTGAATACAAATTATCATTGCAAAAGGTAAATTGACAAGAAATGTGAAATTTGGTGTGACCAATGAGCGTTTGATTTTATTATTTATGAACAATATCAATTGACCTTTCTTTTATACACAACCATGATTTATACATGACTTGTTTACCTGATGGTTGTTCAACTACTGTTAAAATTGTCTGGGAAAGAAACCTATGTTTAAAACGTTTTTTAAAATCCTATGAGGTTTACAGTTTATCAATTAAATCCCTTCCCAGTTTCGGAAAACGAGTGTCGTGGTTTACCTGACATTATCAAGCATTGGCCGGAACAGCATGTGAAGGCTAGAAATTTAGGAATAGCATTATCATATCCAAATGTTTCTTTAGGAGTCAATGCACTATTTTTTAGTAATATCTGAACTTCCAGGACTTTTATAGGTAGGAAATGATAGAACAGTGCTTTACTACAAATGTTTTGAATTTCTGTTTTTCTTTGTCAAGTGTTTGTTATATATTTTCCAAAACTACAACTGCTTAATGGAGGAACACGTAAGGTTTATAGCTGGATCATTAGATAATGGTGTTTATCTGCAATGTGCTTCAACATAAAACAATACATTACTGTCTGGTGTCGTATCAAGTACTTGCCCTACGAATATAACATTGTCTTAGAACGACTTACATTCCATCAAAGCAAGTGTAGAACTGTTTGATCAGTTCATCTATAACATGACTTAAAATCGACAGGCGAGAAACAGTAAAACATTGAATGCTTCTTTGGGCAGATTCTATAGATGTGTATTGGCATAGGGCATGTGGTAAAGATAAAAGCATGTTACCAAAATGTCGATATCTTTAAGTATCTTTATGGAATTCATTAAATTTACTATCTGAAGAAAGAATTTTCACGTTTTGAAAGAAAACTGTAAAAAGCGTTAACATAAAGCACATATATTAGTCTCAACTTAAATCCTTAATGACTTAATCCTACAGATGACACAGAAAATACAACGATTGAATTGCTAAAATTGTTCAAAAATATTTGATATCTAATTTTCTTTTGAGAACGCCGTAGGAAAGATAATTGAACAGCCACCAGTTTGAGTTGATAATGTTAAGCAAGTAATATATATTCTAGAAATTCAGGATAGATCATGTTTGCAAACAGTACGAGTTTGCTTTCAAGCCTTTTAATGCTTGATGCGACGAATAATGAAATTTTCCCGATTAAGCATTAATAATGATAATGACCATTTATCTGTCGTTTTACCATACATTAGCTTCTACTGCAACTGCATATCTGGTTTCATGATTCACAAACAATTTCAATTTGAGGCCACAAAACTCGTATAAACTGTAAGATTTGATTTTGTAAGTTTATTACAGTTAAAATCAAGTTCAAGTTCAAATAGTCTATTGCATATAATGGCTTTATACGATGTATAGTGAATAATAAATTAATGTACAAAGTGAAAGCATAAAACAAATTATCGAAATGCAATGGTAACAGCTAGATATAAACAGAGAACGGAAAGTAATGCAACAGAAAATTCAAAGATATTAATATGACACTTTCTCAGCATATTTGGACTGGAATTGAAAACATACAAAGATTCAAATATAGCCATATATAAAAAGATAATATATATCGTTACTATTTCTTAACACTTATTTTTCTTACCCTGAATGCGTTCGATTTGTGCTATCTTTTCTGTGTCAGGACCCCCATTAAAATATGTCTTTCCGGATACTCCAATCATTGATGTGTTTTCCATACATTCGAAAATTGTCTCGCCTATGATCCCATCAGCATATATAAACTGATCTAATGTTTCATGATGCCCTTTAAAATTGGAAAGTAAGTGCTTGACACAACATACACATGTAACTGCTTTCATTTTAAATCACTAGCTATTGCATTGTGCCTCTTTTTTATTTTAAAACTATATAGCTTGCTTTGACGACTTTTAATAATGTTTAACTATGAAACAAATCTTTAAAGTCTTTTGACAAATGCATAACAAAAGGAAAAATCTGACCCTACGTGTGAAAACAAACCATTTTCTCTGAGAACTCGCACAGCACAATCTAGGGCTAATGCTGCAGTCCATATATGGTCATAGCACAATGCACTCATACTATCAGTGTCTTTCCACCTTGGACTGTATTTGGGATGGTTGAAGTACCTGTGTTCAAATTCACTGACTGTAAAATAAAGGATAAGGTGATATTAAGAAATGCTACCGTCATTTCTATTTTATTGATCTTCAAAGCAAGAGTGGTTTTATATACATTGTAAAATGTCTATGTACAACAATTCTTAAATTTGTATTTATTTACAAAGAAGACAATGAAACAACAATGACACCGGTAACTTAAACACAATAAAAGTCAGCATACCGCAAATATGTTTGAATGACTAAATATATGTTTGTGTAAGACTGGAATTGAATTAATTTTGAGCTACCTAGCTTATGAGTAACTTCAAGAGTTTTTCTTCAATCGCTAGGCGTGTGAAAATAATAAAGACTAAACAAACCTGTTATATTAGCAATGCCCCTTTCTTCAATCGGATTTGTATACAGACTACCTGTCACAAATGCCCCCTCTACAGCCAAAGACATTTGCTCTTTCGTGCATTCGATGTTATCTAGGTCATTTTGCCAAAATGTTGTCGAAAACCATCCAATGAACATCCAAACAATTTTTGTACCATACAATCCAATTTTGTACGCCTGTGTAAAAGGATACATTTTTGGCATTTGCAAATATTAAACCATTAAGTTACAGTTAATTAAACTATCACAGCTGTAAACACTCGCAGAAAGTCGTTTAGGTAGTATCTATTATTTAACCCACTCCAACAGTACAGTCGTTACTACCTCGATACATTTACAATTTAAAACTATTCAATTCGTTTCTATTATTCAATGAAATAGATAGCTGATGAGAAATAACAACAAAAATGTGTGTATGTTTACCGTAAGTATTTCTAAGTTCGAGAGAATGTCAAAATATTTCTATCTATGCATTTCTGAGTTATTTCAATTAAAATCGGTTCAAACAAAGCGCATACAGAGTCTTTGTTGTAAAAGAAATTATTTGCTTCAGTTGCGTAAAGGCTGATAACTGCAGAATAATATTTACCGCACAGATAAGCTCCCTTGCTTTGTCTTCGTACATTGATGTTATTATAATCCTAGCATCATGTCTCTGCAATAGATATAACACAATAAGTCAGTTTCTGTGGATTTTTGTCCTTAGATACAGTTTAGAGGCAGATATTCATACTTTGACAATTTTCAGAACAAATGCTATTAGAATCAAGTATAAAGTAAACTTCTTTTTTTCAAAGATCAAAAGCTGCTCTCTGTTGTAAATCAAAACTTCGGTATCAAAATCAAAAGAAATAGTTTCGATTTTCTATTACGATTTTTCCAAACATAGATATTTTGATGCGTCAGATATCATGAAAACGCCATTATATTTAGGATCGTGTTAACTGAGTATAGTAATCTTAGTGTCGTGACACAAACTTACTTTTTGAGTTACTGTACAAAGTTTTGAGTGATTGCTTTATTATACTGACACTTTAAGAACTGTACTTTTACTACATGCAAGTGAGACAAAAACATTGTTCCCTTAAATCAATAGTTATAATCATTGTCAGCATGGTACCTTAATGAAAGGTTGTTTTATTTAATTATGTCATACGACAAAAACTCAAGCAAGACAGGCATGCCCTACAATTAGACAAGCAGATTATTTACTCCAAAGGCATAAAATGGGCTAAATGGACGTAAAAGTACGAATAAATACTTTTATTCAAGAAGAACTTATGTATAAAACTACGACAGTTTTATACATAAGTTCTTCTTGAATAAAAAATGTACTTTACAGTTGTAAATATTTTACGAATCTTTATGCCTTAATGATCCGATAATTGCTGTAGTTCTAACTTTGAGGTTAAGTGATGATTCGTTAAACTGGTTTATTACTTAAATGCTTAAATTTGCAACAGTTTAGGATGTGTCTCTTAAAAAAACATTTTACCATCCAATCAAAAATATATACTGATATCTGAACACTTGAACAGACTAACCTTTAGATTGTCCACCTTCGCAATTGGATCGTGAGCAAATATTTCTTGTGTTATGATTGAGATATTTGTGTCCTCGATTCGTTTCACTAAATCGTCAGTTACCTGCAAAAACAGATTCCCGTACTGATATTATAGACGTATTTAGTTTGACCAGTTTACAATCTACAGTCTTAGATTTTCTTATGTGTAAATGTGAAAATTGCCTTTTATTTGACTAAATCATTATATATTATATATTAGATATTCGTTCGTACTTTTTGCATTTTACCACTTTCAAAAGTAGTAAATTCATTGAAAATATCAAGCAAAAGCATAATTACTATAATATAACTAATTAGCTATTTACTGCAGAGAAGAACTCTCTTGCTTGGTGTACTGAAGCCACTTTCAACCAGTTGAACTCTTTCAACAGTGCTATCCTTGCAATATTCAGCTTATTATCAGGCATGATTGTCCGAAAGAATCGAGGAAATCTTCTTCGGTCCGAGAGTATCGGTGATGAGGCTTCGCATGACAACTGACAAACGAAATGTTGAGGCAAAGGTATAAATATTCTTTACATCAAAACAACATCATTCCGATAATAATAACAATAGTACTATAAACACCCGATACACAAGGATAAAACGATGCAAACGTATGTCAAGTAAGATCATTTCCATTTAATTTCATATGAGTTGTGAACGTTAAATGTATATAGAAAACGAAGAAATAACAAAACATAATGTAAACTTTAGCTGTAATTATTACTGCCAATATGTTATTTTATCTATTATGATAGCAATTTTTTTTGTTTTTCATAAAACAAGTGCTTCGCGGCGAGGGGGTTATTATTCCCTACACGAAAAACTGCTAAATGAACATAACATACTAGATGCCCACGTGCAACATGTCGAGCCCGCCATATGTCAAAAGGGCTAACTCCTTACCAAGTATAGATGGGTCAAAAAACACCTAAATATTGGATGTAACATGCATGTTGTACCACAGAAAAGTGGTCTCGATTTTTCTCTACGGCCAGTAATAAAAAAGTTACAATATAAGCTATTTATAGTAACAACAAAGGGAAGTAATTCTAAAAAAAGGGTAGCCCATGGTGGTGAACATTTGTACAAAGTAAAATCAAAATCCCTGCATGCATGAAGAAGAAATGCTCAAACAAAGATATTCTTGACTTTGAACTTTAACCTCTAAGTATGACCTTGACCTTAGACCTAGGGACCTGTTTCTTGCGCATGACACTCCGGCTCATGATGATGAACATTTGTGCCAAGTAACATCAAAATCTCTCCATGCATGAAAAAGATATGCTCCGGACAAAGTCATTCTTGAATTTGATCTTTAACCTCCAAGTGTGACCTTGACCTTAGACCTAGGGACTGGTTCTTGCGCATAACACTCCGTCTTATGATGGTAAACATTTGTGCCAAGTAACATCAAAATCCCTCCATGCATGAAAAAGATATGGTCCGGACAAAATCGGACGGACGGACGGACGCACAAACGCACGCACTTACGGACGCACTGACGCACGGACGCACGCACATGCACCGAACCGCCAAAAGTGACAACTATATCGAGCTCACCGCAAGCGGGCTTGACAAAAATTAGACTTAACATACTGAACATTTATCAAATTATACGGATATTAGTACTTTAAATAATATATAGAGAACTTTATTTTTGAATAAATGAATCATTAAAACACGTATTTGCATATAATTCAAAATCGAAATATATTAGTTCATGGATATTCACAAAATAACAGACTAAGTATTTCGTATGGATTTAATTCGCGTCCTCATATATTCTCAAATATTAGCGAATATTAAACCCTCCAGAATTTAAAGCAATCTACAGTAGTTGATACAGTCTCAGTGATGGTATAATGCTTACAGAGTTTGCAATGCATTCAAGAAGACCAGAGTTCCATTTACGGTTTTAATGCATGAGGTGCATCCTTAAGCAAAACAGCTAGTAATGACGGAGGTACCTCGGTAAATACTACTGGGAAAAAGTACCAGTAATGAAAATTGCTGACTCCCAGTCTCATTAGAAATTCGAATCCTGAAGAAATTGCTTCGCAACCGACCTGATCAAAATAATATAAACCTTGAAGTAATTTCGCTATGTAAGTACAGGCTTGAATTCGCCTGTAGTTAACTGTATACTTATGCCAGCTATTTTTGTGTACTCTGGGTTTAGTTGCATTTTACTAACCTGAGTTAGGTTCCAGAAGTATGATACTTGAGCTGTCGCCTCTCCTGCTACAGAACAAGGCGGACCGAGTAACAAATGGTAAGGACGATCATCTTTAAGACGCTCAAACATTTGAAACAGAGCTGTTCCTGCATCACACTAAAACAATAAATGTCATCATTTATGAAGCAGCTTATTTCTGCAGTATTCACTGAAGGAATGAAGAACATACAAACCGGGACTTAATGCTACAATAACAACTTGTAATATCTTTCATTCTCGATATCTTAATTCTAATATACAAAGAAAACATCCGTTTTCTACAGCTTCATGGACAACCCTCCCCCCACTCCAAATTCAAAAGCAATATATGAAAAGAAGAAAACTCTGTCATTTGTTAGTTCTTAATCTTGGTTATCTTGTAATATAATTTCATGCTTTAACTGTAAATTATTCCTTTATATATTAACGACACTTTCAACAGAAAATAGTATTTGATTTGATCTTAGATGTTAGCTATTGTCTTTTTAATGTGATCGTTTTTATCAGTTTTATGTTGCTACGAACATATCATGGTACCTTTCATCCCTTTAGATACACAGGGAAGCAGATAATGTTTTAGCTTAAGTTTGTAACTTTTCGTGATAAAATGAAAAGATTAACAAAACAGTAGTGTTGATACGACACACTCCTTCTTTTTAGTTTTAAAACGGAAAACTTATCAACTCATCCTACTCGTCTAGGCATCGGTGGTGTTGACTATATAGTTTTGCATACCTTACTATCCACCCAGTCGTAAGTCAAGTTATAATCTTTGAGGATATCTTCACGTAGGCTAATATCTTGTAGTGCCATATCAATTGCTGTCAGACATGATCCGGCACTTCTGTAGCTCACTCCTGTTTCAGACAACATTCCTAGCAGCCGCAGCTCCTGTGAGCTATTTATATCCTTGTATACGCTAAACACCAGAAAGAAACGAATCCACAAAATATGTTTGCTCTTTCTCAGAAGTGTGTGTTTCTTGAAGATGTTCATTATTTAGAAGCTGGTTATTCGGATCGATCAAATTCACTATGTTATTTTCTGATAAATGATCTATGTATAAATACAATTAATGGTTTATTGTATTTAAATAAATCTCATACAATGATCTGGCAAACTACGATTTTGAAAACTATTAATATCTTTTAAGTAATTCTTCCGAGGTACTTTTAAATGTCACAAAGACTTACGCGTCTAACATGAGAGTGTCTTCATGTTGTATGTTCTGAGTAAGACAGGAATGTACAATAAAGTTATAATGGAAACCTTACGATCCGTTGTTCAAAAGTGCTAATAGTAATGATTTCCCGTCTTTCAACTTTAGAAATAGTTATCTTTAAAGGGAATCTCTTACGTCCAGCACATTACAAAAATCTACATGCATAAAGAAAACGATAAATTGAGACAATTTAATCGTTATTTAGTAAACTTAAACGTTATTTAAAATGTCGATAATATGTCTATTTTTAATCTGTGGTGATATCATTTCAATCACTGACAATGTTTATTATAGTGTCGCCCTTGTTTATGGTTATTTAGTCATTGTCCTGATTAGCTGACTGAACGGTTCATATCTTGCATCTACATAACTAATTAAAGCTTAAACTAGAATTGCATTCCCCAAACATTTTTAAATAACAGTGTCCTTCAGAACAGACTATTCTTACGTGTTTCTAGAGATTTCAAGACTAATTTGTATCAAAATGTTTGGAGCTATTGGAGTGGTTTTCACTTTTAAAAAATATAATGTATTTTAAAGTTAATAGAAATATTTGTTTGACAACGTTTCTACGTTTTGTGTTCGTTGTCTTCACTGGTAATAATTGGTGGCAAGATGGTTGAACCACCAGAATCAGACAAAATAGAACACAACAGAATAGATTGATATAAAGTAAGTAGAACATTGACATGCATATTATTTTTTCTTTAAACGAGGATTGCAACAGTAGTATCGAGAGTGGTTATTTCCGTTTTATATTATGTACCATGAACAGGACGTTATAACAGAGTCTTTAAAATAAAAAAAATCAGTAAATATGTCATTTAAACTTAAAACTGAACGTAATAACAAAGTCATTACTGAAATCTGGCTTACATTCTACCTGCACATTTAGTTAGGCAGGACCTGTCAGATATAATTTACTTTAAGATAGGAAAAAGATCTTCGATAAGAGGACTTTTAACTGTAATTTAATACTCTCAATTCTTCTAAGGTTTATATTTTTTTATATTTTGAAAGTTTGTAAACGTATTAACTGTTTTGAAGATATTTTATATAACAAGGCAATTGCTGATGCTGATGATTTTAAAATGAAATAAGCTTAAAAATACAGTTAACTGTCTAATCTAACATCTGTTTTAAACAAGTCCTGCAGCTTTGGGAAACGCCTTACATAAGTTGAAACTGTATACATTTAAATCTTTGAAGTAAATTCCTTATTGTTTTTAGAAAGAACATAAATGTCAACCTTTTGGAAAGGTCTTTTGAGTTTCTAACAAACAACAGAACATAATTATGAAGATGCCATTGATAACAATATGAAATATGTTAATAATTGTGATAAACATCTTATCTATCATCAGTTTTGGACAAGGTATACAGCTAAGAGTAATACCCTATACTGAAGATTTTTGTTGAATTTTAAACACTGGTTCGTGACTGATGGAACCGTGTTAAAAGTTTGATGATCTTGCGTGTGCTGTGATAGAAAGTTATATCCCCCCCTAAAAAAAACGTACACAAATGACCATAAATTGAATCTGTGACACAATTCCCTCAAACAGGAAACAATTAATTACTAGAAAATTTAGCACAAAGCAAATTCGACACTTATGTTTTAGTTTTTAAAGATAGAACGGCCTTTCAAACATTTCAGGTGTACATAGTTCTAGACATAATAAGAAATATATATTAAAGTGCTGTGCTATACTCCTTACCGTCCATTATGTTTTTCCAACATTACATGGCTTAATACAGCTTGCTCAAAGTCAAACTCGATGTGTAAGATATATATGATTAGTTCATTTTCAATAAATGACATACATGTATTTGTTATAAAGTTGTATGATATGATGTGATATTCATGCGTGAATGACTAATGACAGTTTGAAGACTCGTAAACAGGAAATTCAGTAATTGATGAAATGACTAATTTTGATCTGATCAGTACATTCAACAATAATGTGACTTATCGGAAATTTATAAAATCTATTAATCTACAATGTGTTTATCAGTAACTAGGAATAAACATGTTCCTTTTAGATATAGTTAAAATGTGTCGCTAGTATTCGAAATGTTTATTTTTTCTTGAAGGTCTGCGGTTTTAATGTCTGTTAGTTTTGACTTTCAGCATAAATCTTGTGTTCGGGCCGTTTGGGGTTCGCCTTTAAAAGCCTGTTGTTTGATTATTGACTGTTAAACACAATCTGTATCATTTGTTATATTTCATAATTTGCAAGGCAATTATTTGAACTTTATTTACATTATTAAGTGTATGCATTCGCAGCTGGCTGGTTATTCATGGCTTATTTAATTCTTACTCTGTTTCAATAACATAAGGGCAATTGTACATTTAACTTATATATATTAAGATTTATTGATATCAGTAGTACTCATAAATATAGACATATTTAATATTAACATGTCAGGTTGAATTACATAGTCTATGTTGTCTTTTAAATAGGTTGTTTTATTAGTAAGTTTAACTCTTTAAAGTTTGAATAACTATTACAGTTTTTCACTTGCTACATATCGCTTTATTACGGTATAGTGTATTTGCTTGTTTTACTATTGGATTTCCTATTTCGATTTCATGAAATGTTTTAAGAAGATGTCTTATTTTATATGTAATATAATTTTTCAAAGTGACTTTCTAAGAAAGGCATTTATCAAAGTTTGCCCCATAAAGTCATATTAGAGTTTTATTTATACAGAACAGAATGTAAACAATATATAGCATGTTATATATTCCAGTCAAAATTGAAAATCCAGTCTGTTCGTTACGTCACTTCAACCTGTCAGTCTGGGAAGTATCACAGTAAACTTATTTCTTACGTGTTTTCAAAACATTCTCTGTGTTTATCTTTTTGAGCAATTGGTAAAACGACCTTTTTGAACAGCAATATAGCTTCAAGGGTGATAATCAAATGAGTATAATTGCATTAACAAAGACTCTTGTCCCTTTGATGTCACGAGTAATGCGTGATTTTTTTCTTAACAAAGATTATTCTACCATATTTTGCAAATTACTAGTTTACTTTCATCTGAAGTTTGTGTGTAACAAACTTGAAAGTTAACTTAACATTTTGAATGAAACATTTAGGAAATGCCATAAATTACTTTTTGGGGGAATCTACACGATCTAAGATTATAATTTAGATCTATTAATTTAAACGTCTACACCAAAAAAAGATTCAAGATATAAGCACACCTGTAAAATGTCATATATTGCAAGTTGCTTTAAGTTGGAGAGGTAAGTTTTCCAAGGGAGCTCGGACCGAATGATTTTCGAAATCAGTATCTAGTCTAACACACAATTTATCAAGTTATTGTAAGTAGTTTTAGTTTGTAATATATTGGGTTCATAAATATGTTTAAAGCTTAATATGAACCTGTACGACTGTTTCATTGACCCTAAAGAAGTGGCATTCTAAGTTCACCAAACTCGGTAAGCAAACAAATGAAGGTGTTGCTCGTAAACCAATGAAAATCGCTGGAAAGAAGCTATCTTATTTTATAGGTTAGTTGGTATAAATAAAGGCACCTATCGTTTCGTCTATTTTTCGGACTTAGACTTGAAGAGTCATACCCTGCAACTAGCATGATATTAAGTCGAACAAACGCAAATATAGCGACCGTTTATAATTTGTAGCCGTCCGCCAAGACAAGTGTGAATGAAGGTTTCACAGACCTACAACACGTATGAGTATGCTAGTTTAATCAAAATCTACTGTGCTATTTATTAAAAACTTTGAGATTTTGTGGCAATCCTTTCACTTATTTGATAAAATATGTTTTGAAGTTATAAAAAAGTACCCAGGAACGTGCAAGGGTATGCCGTTTTGCCGTTGCCGAAAACAATAACAAGTGTTAAAGAATTTATTTTTAAAAGTCACACTCGAGAACAGATATATGTCAGTTTACAAGAAGCTAATAGGAAGTCAATGTGTTCATAACTTGCATGTTAAACTGCAAGCTATTATTATAAAACAAAACATACATCATTTCATTACGGAGTCATTCCTGATAATGAAACCTGCATATCGACATGAGGACTTGACGATTTAGAAACGTACTGTTACATTTCAACTTTGAAATAAAAACTGGTAACTCATAACCTGTTGTTTTGGTAAATAACGTTGATTCCAAGAAATGACAGTGAGAGGAAAATATCGCTGGCGCCTAATGAAACCATCGTTGCATACAAAGTCAACGGCAGTTGTATTTCCTTATTCTCTACTTGAGCCGAGTCAGTGGGTATAAAACCATCTGAGAAAACAGCAACTATTTTGTTCTTGAAGTACAGTAATGAGTTAATTTAAAGACAGTATTTCTTGGTTTGTCCGGTTCGAAAAACACGACATTCTTGTCTTTCCTATAATAATTTAATCAAAACGACAGCAAAATCGTATACCGAAAATATCGATACGGATTATTGTCCATTTAAACATTTATGGATAGAACTTAAAATGCTTTTTAGTTGCAGAAAAGAATAAGTGAAGGATATCACACATGTATATAAAAATATAATGGATAAGAAAATGGTATAACGAGAGTATGTTGGTATTTTGGGTTGTTTTTCTTCGGGTGGGCTCGGAGAAGAAACGGAGCCTCGTGTACGATCCCACTTGTTGTTAAGGGACTACTGTGTTATTTCTTACACCATTTTAGCATTGAGTGTTTGATAAAGGCATCGCAAATACTGTGGAAACTATTAAGACATTTATAGGTATATAATTTGTTGAAACATCACGCATGTATCGTTTGTCGGGTTATTTTAACCGGTATATACTCGAAGCAGTACTGCCATTTTGTAGATTTAATTAGTGATGTTCCTATCATCTGAAAATTAACAGAAGCTTCCAAACTTTAGAAATACAATTAGAATACAAGTTCAATTATATAAAAAGTCCGCCCCAGCCTTTTATCAGGTATACTGGTACTTTATAAATCTATGTAGCCATAATGTTGGCTTAGAATATTCGTATAATTAAAAGTTAAATGAATAGATATATACTTTTCCATCTTATGGCACCTTCAATCCATTCAAAGTAACTTGGATTTTTGTCCTGTCTGTAGATGCCTACCTTTTCACGTTTTCCATCTTTTAGCAGAATGAAAAAATGTTAAGACTGTGAATTGCACATATCAATATACAGATAACATACAAACATTCAAACAGTATATTGTTGTCGTTTGTTGAAAAGAATAACATCAGAAGATACAAAATATACTGAAAAGAGGAAACTTTAACTTGCGATAAATCCATTTCAATCTTAAATGGAAAAAAAAGTCAGCTTATGTATCTCGTGATACTAAGTCACTATTGTTAGTTGGTATTACGAGAAACATCAACTGTCATTTACAGCTTTGTTAGTTTATACTAATTTATTTATTCTCGATTGCGAAACAAGTTCTTACAACTTATATTAATCGCTCTCGAGACTCATTCCAGATGGAATCAACCTCGAAGAGAGAGAGGCAGTGTGGAAATAGTGTCTTGCCTAAGAACACTACCGACATGGCGATGGTAGGGATCGAACCCGGGGCCCTTCGATCCTGAGGCGAACGCGCTACCATTGCGCCACGGCGGCTCCACTCTACAGCTTTGTTCAAGCATCAATAACCTTATGTTTGTGAAACATGAGAGCTATCGTCAGTAGTTATAAATGTGTCTTTGTCTTGCAGTGTTTGTATTCCTGAAGTTTGTTGTATAGATGAAATGAATTGTTAAGTATCTTCCAAAGTCACTTCTTGACACGGTTTAATTTTTCAGTAGGCTCATTGCAGGTATCTTTATCTTTGTTGGTTCCATTTGTGTCACTCTTGGAGTTGAATGTCCATGCACCTTTCATGTTTGTTGTTATAGCGTTATAGGCTATTTTACTTCTGTGTCTAGTGAGATCCTCATTAAAGTATTTGACTGTTTCTTTATCCTTCAGCACTTGTACGCATTTTATAAATGCCGTTCTAGCTATGAATGATGCGAACTTCACTATTATATCTCTAGTATTTTCCTTTTGACTGGCCCAACTTTGTGATAATTACCAATACATCAGGTTCTGTAGTATTCGCTTCACGTTTGTTGGCTACATCAAGGACTTTGTCCGTGACACTTTTACCTTCCTTCTCTGAATAATTCCACTCATTATGCAATTTTACTGCTGTATTTTGCAGCTTTATCCTGTACTTTAAATATTACCGTAGCTCTTTTTTTCTTTGCCTCTTTTTCTTGTCCCATATCATCAATAGCCTTTGTAACTTTTGCATTAATTAAGGCCAGCATCTCATATCTCAATACTTCCATCAATATATATATGTACTGGTTGATGACCAAACATTAGCGTATTATGAACACTGTGATCATTAACTACTGTGTTTCCATGTTTTATTGCCACACTTGTTGTAATTTGCTCCTTACACTAGATCACACCAGCCGCCAGTCGCTATCACCATTGTCTGTATCACAGTGTGATTGTGTATGTTTTTCAAAGTTTGTTGGTTGAACAAGGGAGGCAATTTTTCTATTTATCCTAAAATTATCGTCGCATATCCGCTAAAAATAGCCCATTTTGAACGTATCGAAAATCTTAGACAGTTAGTATTGACATCTTTGGTACCTCTTTTAATTATATACAATGTATAAATGTTTGCCACCCACTTTCAGTTTGCAGATAAACTTCTCAATGTCGCTGATCTATGGCGTTTTGTTTTCATGAACGAAATACCAACATAAGCGAAGCCATTTCACTTTTTCTTATTCTGTGTCTAAAAAGCTCTCATTGTACCTTAAGCAGTGGACAACATAAAATCAATGTAAAAAAGTGAGATAAATACTTTGATTTGATTTCCATTAAACACCTTCTAAACAGTAATTATTAAATATGTTTTAAAACTGCTAATTGTTAAAAGGTTCTAGGAATCGTACCAGTGGAATAACAACACTTTTAGGGTATTTAATATGATCTTTGAAAAAAAAAAGTGTTCTCGTTTTCGACAGTTTTATACTGTTACTAACATATCACAATGTCTTTCAACCTTACAGATAATGCAATCGCACTCTGTTTAAGCATATCATGATTTACATAAACAATTAAGGAAAAACTATGTTAGTAGTCAAATGTTTGCAAAAGTGCTGGTATAATTTAACAAAACTACAAAAGAAAGGCTTCACTCTTTTAAAACTTTTAAAGTCAAACGTGAAAAAATTAAGTTTTACGGATTGTCCGCAACTATGTTTTGCAATGGTGTAGTCATGCTATTTAAAGTTTAACAACATTTAGGTTATAATTGCTGATACGTTTTTAAATTAATGGAAAATGTGTCAAATTAACAAATGAAAATATTATGACAATTGTTAATACCATTAAGAAGAAAGATAATTTAAGAAATAATCTATGGCTTAGAGTGCTTTATCGAAATTGAAGCATTCCCCGTAAGAAATGTAATGGAATAATTCACGAAGAGATTGGATTATTTCGATTCTTATAAGCCGAATTTATGAAAAGTTTGGCATTCTGTAAAATAATGGCTGTTGGAATTCACTCCCCTATTTCGGGCCACCATTTAAGATATCATACATGTACATACCTTTATCATACAAACTTATTTTGTTTGATCATCTATTACATAAAATGTATAAAATACCTACCTATGACAGTATGCAGAAGTCGTCAGATTCAGAACCTAACAAAGCAAACAATCAATTAAAATGCATTCCGCTAAACTAAACTGTACATCGATTTAACATGGAGTAATGACATCAGTGTGATGACGTTAACGTTTTCATTTATTGTTTTGTCTCCCGGAATCAAAACACAGCATGACGGTTTATCCTGAATTCCCTTGGCCTTTTAAAAGGAAAATAAGGTAAAAATATTCTAAGGCTAAACTGTCGCAATCAAAAATAATATCTTATTTTTTCTGCGCGGGAGTAAATTAGAAAAGCCGAAAGGAGCTTCTCACGTGTCAGAAACTTCGCCTACTTGCCCGAGAGCTTTAATCATATTAAAGCACTCGAATTCACTAAAGAAATATACCATAGGCATATTAGAATAACATATAGAAGGATGTTTTACTTAAGTTATTTTGCCTATACTCTTTTAAGGTATACATTTTCTTAATATTACAAGTTCACTTTTATAAAGATATGTTTTTTAACATGCCAAGTGCTGATGCTGGTGATTCAAAAAGAAATAGGCTTCAAAACACAATACACTGTCTAACCTTTCATCAGTATTTTACACGTGCTACAGCTTTAAGAAACGTCTAACCGACGTTGAAATTGTCTAAATTTATGTCTATAAATGTTTATTTCTTAATATATTTAGCAAAACAGGTCTATAACAGTTTTAGAAAGGTCTGTTCGGTCTATACAAAAACAACAGAACAAATGATGATGCCAATGATAACAAAGATAAATATGTTACGAATGATACTTATCGTCCCGTCATCAATATTTGGACAAGGTTTACAGCTAGGAGTTAAACACCATACTGAACTATTTTGTTGCATGTCGTGCCATTTGTTTATATTTTATAATTTGCACGGCAGTTGTTTGCATTTGCAGCTGGCTTACCATTAATTACTTCTGTAATTGGTACCCGGTCAATACCTTTAGGGCAATGATACAGTTAATCGTAGCACTGGGCTATAAAATACATGTACCAGAGAGTATTTAGTTTAAGCTTTGTTGAAACAAAAACTATCCTTAATAAAGATGATTGCATGGATTCTGAGTATATTCCTATCAAGATGCAGTAAGAGGGCGCCAAATGACATAAGGTGAGAAAATATGCGCCCTGACCGGGACTCGAAATACTGACAGTTATGCACTTGTCGGGAAATTATTATTATTTTATACTCATAATTAAAATCAGTTTTGACGTAACACCGAACTATGTTGATAAATTTGAATTATATAGTTATACGTACTCAAATTCTAAAAACGATTAATGAGAGTCTGAAAACGCAAGAGTACTTTACTGACCGTTTTTATGCGATATTATCCAATCAAAAGTAGCCTTACCGTCTAAAGTTTCAATCCAAAAATGGTATGCACAATATAAGTCTACTTGCAAAATTATATACACAGACTAAATTTAATTATTGCGCTTCAAAAACAAAGATTAGGTCAAGTCAATGTACCTGGTGACCAGTTTAATCTTGGCTTAAGTTCATCAAGACAAATATTCTGACTTGTTTTCAAGATGACTAATGCTTGGTGTCAAATGTGGCTTCAATGGAGTTCTTGGCTATTTTTAATGACTTGACCTGAAGTCCTTCTTTATGACCGACGAGACCCAGTTTCAAACATACATTTTGACTAACTTTCAAGATGATTTTGTTCAAAATATGAATGTTAGCATGTTGATGTCCTTTTACGTCACCTTGTGGCCAAGACTTTGATTCCATGTAACCCAACCGAGAAGACATCAAGGCAATACTTCTGACCAATTTTCAAGATGATCGGACATTACAGTTTAATATGGCCTCTATCTTTAGTGTTCACAACGTACGTGCAAACAAAATTACAGACATACATAGGGCGATCATCATCACAATAGCTGACCTTTGAGTGCTGTTTGCTCGTATGAGCTAAAAACAGAACATTTTTATCAGCCATCTATTCTAGTTGCACTGACGTTTGAGATAGCTATTTACTTATCTATAGTCAGCATACATTATCTTGATTTAGTAATGAATGCTACAATTATTATATGCAATTATTTTCTATTATTATCATGCATTATTTTCTTCAGATATTACCACATTATCTAGCAAGATGCGACCATTATGCTTTCAGAGCAAAGAGTGTAAACCATAAATATCATGTCCAATATCCCAGTAAAACTGAAAATCCACCCTATTCGTTAGGTATATTTTCATTTCTAACTGTCAGTATAAGAAGTTTTAGAGTAAACTTATTTCTTACGTGTTTTCGAAACATTCTATATGTTTTATCTTTTCTTGAGTTAATATTGAACGGTAGTATAGCTTTAAGGGGGACGATCAAAGAGTGAGTAATGCAGCATTATCAAAGACTGATGTCCCTTTGATGTCTCGAGTAATGTACACAATGCATGTATTATATTAAAGCTATATTCTAAACAAAATGTTTTTTCAATCACTAGTACATGCATTACTAAATTATGTCTTTTTCATCCGATGGCTTCTCTTAAATTATTTTAAAGCTGCTCGCTTTCAGATTTTGTTGAAAAAAGATCCCCAAACTCTGACAATGACACAGTCATATCAAAAGGTCCCGGTATAACTTCCTGTCGAGTATTTTTATATACTTGAAATTAAACGCTTCAAAATAATAAAGGGTTACACACGCTTATGAAACACCAAAGTAGCAGTATAAGGTAGCGGTGCTATTAAACCAAACCCCATCAACATTTTCAATTGCTACCTTGAATTTTACTTTCGTTCTTGATTCTTGCATTTACTTTTAAAGTTTAAACTTATTTGCATTCTTTTGAAATTGTTTTCACCTGAAACTGTGAGCGAGCAGCTTTTACAGATAACTTATCTAGCATATGTAAAAATCTTTATTTTACATTATGATCATTTTGAACATACTTTAGTTGTACTGCACAGTCAGTGTACGGAAGCGTATAATGGTCGCCAGTTGCTAGATATTTATGTAGATTGGATGCGAAAATATCGCATCATGTTTGAAATCTTACGGGAAAATGCAAGACAGTAATAGAAATATTGCATGATAATTGTAGCAGTCGTTTCTTAAGAATCAGCAAGTAAAATCATTTTGAACGGTATAGTTATTGCATGAAAGATTTATCTTGCTTGTGTAAAATAATTTATTACTGAAGATGAGTTAATATTTAGCTCCGACATCGGTGAAACTAGAGTAGATAGCTGGTGTAAATGTTCTCTTTTAAGCTCCCCTAGCCTGCTTGCCTGTCTGTCCACACTTACCGTCTGAACATTTTATAAGAACAATTGTCATGAAAATTGGTCAGAATATTTTTCTTGATGATCTCTTGACCAAGAGTTGAAACCAGATCAAGCGGGGTCAAATCATAGACCATGTCAAATAATAAAAAATATTCCAAATATTGTAGAAACCACATTTGTACCCAACCAAACCGTAAAATTGGTTAGAATGTTTGTCTTGATAAAATATAGGACAAGAAAGAAACTATATTACGTGTGATCAAAACCTAGGACACCAGGTAAAAAATAGAAAAACCTCGTGATAACTCCAAAAGCCAAATTTGCACCCAATCACCCTGGATGTCTTGATAAATGCTATGTCAAGTTTGAAATTTGGTCACATCATAAAATCTAGATCACAAGGTGAACTCATAGAACATCAACATTCTAGAATTTACATTTTGAATCAAATCATCTTGAAAATTAATCAGAATGTTTGTTTTGATGAACTCTATGTTTAGTTACAAACTGGGATTCGTGGGGTCAAAAAGTAGGACACCAGGTAAAATAATAGAAACACCTACGAACTCTAGATGCCACATTTGACACACCGGCATCAGTCATATTGAAAGAAAGTTTGTCTTGGTGAACTTTAGTCAAGACCGAAACTTTTTGTCTTTGGGACAGGATAGCGATATAGGACCATCTTGGCCCTCTTGTAATTCATTATAGCCGAGGGCTGTAGAGTAAATGATTGTTTTCGGTTTCAGCTTTGCGCGAGAACTATACGTCAGATAAGAACAAGATTTGCCAAATAATATGTGTCGTATTCGGGAAAAAGTTTGTTTAGTAATAGTTTTGCAAGATATTTTTGTGATTGCTTTTTGACGTCTAACGTGTTACGAAAACAAACCGCTCTGCTTTTAATCAATTGTTTTATTCTATCATGACATAACGCACAATTGCAAAATATTATCAAGCAAAGTCACATATTACCACACCATGTCTAGTTGACATAAACAGTAACTATCGACCATTATACCCCGAGTCAGTGATATCTGTCTTACCTTTCACTTTCAAGAATTAATTAACTGTATAATATTTTGGAATAAATATGTATATGTCGGTATCAAAATGTCCTACTAGTGTGCCTTGAAACAAACTACTTGACTTAATTCAAACGGATGTTTCCGAACAAAGTAATTCTGTGAAAGCGTCCCTTGTGCACTCCCGTAAAGCAATTCCATAGACGTATATTGGATATATGCTAACATGTCACAAAATATGTGTTCTTTAGTAAGGGAAATACGAAATACTAGATACTATTATTATATTTATCTTTGTGAAATCAGAAACATCTCTTAACGAGTGAAAACGATTAATATTGACTTTTCTATAATTAATATAAACCGTAGGGAATTAAATAAATTACTTTTTGAGAATCTTCCTGGGCTAAGATTATAATTTATATCTAGTAATTTAAACACTCTCTCCAAGGAACCCTTTCAGATATAAACTAACGAATCTATAAAATGTCAGCTATTTTAAGTAAGAAATCTGAATAAATGTATGAACTTTTCTAACAGTATGCGATGCTATGTAACTTTACAGAGATATGTAAAGCAACTGTGTACGAAAGGCTTAAAATACAGGAAATGATATGGCTTCACTTTGCGGCATGGAGCTCTACTGTCTAAAAATAAAAAAAAGTCCAGAGTATAATTATCATTATGTAAAAAGTGATATTTGTAAATCGAAATTGCATTCTTTATGACCACAATTAAGGTTTCTGTCAAAAAGGACAACCGTATGGAAAATGTATGTAAGACTACATCAATCGTTAAATGAAGTATCATAGTATATAACATTTTTACCCATTTTGCTGACAACATTCCATGGTAATCTCTAACTGAAATGCAAACAATGTACCAACGTCTACAAATAGTTTCAAGTTTCAAGTTTATTCAGCATAATCTGCAAAACATTTTGCTTTTGGCCATTTACAAAATACCACATCAACGTATGTACGGAAGCGTATAATGGTCGCTAGTTACTGTTTATGTCATCTAGACATGTGTGTGACAATATCTTGACTTTGCTTGATATTATTTAGAAGTTGTGCTTATCCAGAAAAAAATACAACTGCTTAAAAGCAAAGTGCTTTTTTCCGTAACAAGTTAGTGTCAAAAAACAAGCACATTATTATATATGCTAACACAAATCTAAAGAGATGTTTTCAGGTATCCGACACATATTGTCCGGAAAATCAAGTTCTTACCGGCGTAAATTGTTGTTTTCTTGCGCCAAGCTTACCGCGAACATCACTTTACTGACAATAGGACTAAGATGGCCCTATACGCTCACGAGCACTACGCTCCAAAAGGCAGGGTATGTAAAAGGTCATCAGGTGCAGAATCTGTTTGCAAAAATATAAACGCAGCCCAAATTTCAGTGTAGCTTCAAGAACAATGTAGCTGGTGACCTTACTTTTGACCGCATGTTACGCAGTTTCAATCTTGACTAAAGTTTGAAGATAAGCACTCTGACTTATTTTCAAAATCACTGATGCATGGGTGTCAACTATGGCTTCTAGAGTGTTCGTAGTTTTTTTATGAATCGATCTTAAGTAAAAGTCTACCGGTTTCAATCATCAATACAAATAATCTGACCAATTTTCATGATGATTAGACATCATAAGGTAAGGGTAGACAGACGATGGGACGGACGGACGGACGGACAGACAAATGAACAGAAATGGGATGATCACAATAGCTCACTTTAGAGCATTTCATGCTCTGGTGAGCTAAAAATGGAACATTTTTATCACTCATCTACTCTAGTCCCACTGATGTTGAAGCTAGATAATAATTCATATTTAGCCATAAATAATCTTATACAAACAAGATAAATCTTTCATTAAAATACTACACCGTCCAAAATCATTTTTTTTGCTGATATTTTAGCAACGAATGCTACAATTATCATGCAATTATTTGTATTATTATCTTGCACTTTCTTCGTAAGATTTCAAACATGAAGCGATATTATCGCATCAAATCTACATAGATATCTAGCAACTGGCGACCATCATACGCTTCCGTAGTTTCTGTCAACTTAAAATCGATGAGAGTTTTTTTTTATATAAGTTTATCAGTTAATTGATCTTTCCCAAAAAGTTAAGTATTTGTGCTAAATGAATGGAAAGCGCGAGTCGTTGTAAACAATTGACAAAGATGAGTACCGTCGCTTGCATTTAAAGAATAAAGATTTTTGGCCGCATTCACACATTAGGTTATCGCGAAAAGTATTTCTAAATAATTCGTCGTTAAAATAACTACATTTGTTTCGCAGTCTAGCGTGAAACATGATATGTTCGTGTCCTGGTCGTGTAATAAGTTTGAACATCAGATGGCTCATAAATTATTTAATTAATTTTGAAATACAAGGGGTGATGATGAGTTTCTCATGTCAAAGTCTAGTGTATTCTACATTGTTACTTTTATAAGTGATTTAATAGTTTTCCAATAACATTTCATTGCTTTTAGCATCTCTTAAAATGTTTTTTTTAACAAACATCATTTTGGCATTTGTTTTGAAATTCTTTACTTTAGTACGCATTTTATTGTAATGATTTCTATCATTTGATTTATATGACACTATCGCTATCTTCAATGCTCTATCCCTTTGTAGCGAGTTCCTACGGATTTCATTATCATACAATGGTGTGTCGTATGGTCACACGAGTACATGATAGGATGCTTTACCTTCTTGTACCAACCAGTCAGATGGTGCAATGAAGTTATTATGTTTGACGAAATCAACTTTACGGATATTCCATACGCGACGTTTGTATGGTGATGTGTTATTTTGAAACGTGGGCAGACGTTCCTAGATGATCGCTAATTTCTTTAGGTGTTTTGAAAGTTCAAGAATTATCTCAGTGATTGCTATGCAGTCGATAATTGTAGCACTAGTGTTTGGAATACGAGTAAGTTCGGAAATAAAATTTTTATAGAGTTATTCATTAATATATCGCTCAATTTACAATTGCTGTTATAAAGTTAGTCTTTGTTGATATCGCCTATTAGAGAACTATCTTTCGGTACACCGGTATATCAAACGCCTTTTCTAAACATAAATTTAGTTTATTCAAACATTTGGTCTCTGAATTTGGTCTACAAATTAATAAACGTTCATCATTATTCTTAACTTCTTTCCATACCGTTTCTTACGGAAGCGTATAATGGTCGATAGTTACTGTTTATGTCAACTAGACATGAGTGTGGCAATATGTTGGCTTTGCTTAATAATGTTTTGCAATTGTGCGTTATGCCATGAAAGAATGGAACAACTATTAAAAAACAGAGCGGTTTGTTTTCGTAACACGTTAGACGTCAAAAAGCAATCACAATATCATATCTTGCTAAAACAATTACTAAAGAGACTTTTTTTCCGAATCCGACACATATTGTTTGGCAAATAAAGTTCTTATATGCCGTATATTTGTTGTTTTCTCGCGCAAAGCTGAAACCGAAAACCATCATTTACTCTGCGGCTCTCGGCTGTAATGAATGACAGTAGGGTCAAGATGGTCCTAGATCGCTCACCTGAATACTATTGCCTCAACAGACAAAATGTAGGTCTTACGTCATGATCAAGCAAACCGCTGATTTGAAAAAAAATTTTTGCGAAACGACACACACAGTCCAAACTTAAGTCAAATATCAATGTAAATGTACATGTACATGTACCTAGTGACCTAACTTTTGACCAGATGTTACGCAGTTAC
Source organism: Saxidomus purpurata (assembly GCA_022818135.1). NCBI lineage: Eukaryota > Metazoa > Mollusca > Bivalvia > Venerida > Veneridae > Saxidomus > Saxidomus purpurata. The sequence continues at coordinate 44,560,009 of JAFMSR010000013.1, forward strand.
GCAGCTTCGGGCTTGACTAAAGTTCTTCAAGACAAACTTTTTTTCAAAATGACTGATGCGTGTGTGTCCAGTGTTCGTAGGTTTTTAATGATTAAAGCCGAAGTCCTACTTTTTGACCCCACGAGAACCAGTTTCAAACTTAACATAGAGTTCATCAAACAAACATTCTTACTAATTTCCAAGACAATTTGGCTCAAAATTATAGAATGTTGCTGTTCTATGATTTCACCTTGTGATCTATGAATCCAATGTGACCCAATTTCAAACTCGACCTAGCATTTATCAAGACATTTCCAGGATAATTGGGTGCAAATTTTGCTTGTGGGGTGATCTCACGTGACCTGGTTTCGATCTTGGTCGAGAGATCATCCAGACAAATATTCTGACTAATTTTCATGATGAGTGTACTTTAAATGTGGCCTCAAGAGTGTACAGACGATAAGTGTGGACAAACAGACAGACAAACAGACATACAGACAGGCATGCAGACAGGTTATGGTGAGCTAAAAAGAGAACATTTTCATAAGTCATCTATTCTTGTTTCCTGATGTTGAGCATCTTTAGAAATAAATTATCTTACACGAGCACGATAAATCTTTCATGCAAAAACTACACCGTTCCAAATGATTTTACTCGCTGATTCTTACGAAACGAATGCTACAATTATCATGCAATTATTTCTATTATCATCTTGCATTTTTGTCCGTAAGATTTTAAACATGAAGCGATATTTTCGCATCAAATCTACATAAATATCTAGCAACTGGCGACCATTATACGCTTCCGTAGTTTCTGGTAAATACGTTTCTAAATTTTCACATCGTTTAGATAATAGGTGAGCAGAAATATATACAAGAATACCTTCTGAGTACTGGGTGCTATATTTCATATAAAAGACACTGTATCCATTCAAAGCCAGGTATTCGTTGATTATAGCATCATTAAAAGGTGTTTCCGTAAATCACATTACATCAAAATCTATACAGGTGTTTCGTATAAAATCAAACTTGTTTCTTATGCTTCGTATATTTTGATGAAAGACAGTTCTCGTCCGGGTTTAATGCTATATCACCTGCAATTATCAACAGTTTTAACTAAATACATGTAATGAAGAAATGTAAGTTAGTTATAGTTGACATGTCAACAAGGTATGTGGACATTACAAAGGTTGGCGAACGAGTATGATCTACGGTTATAGTAAGATATTAATTAAAGAGCCTTTTCTCTGCCGATCTCCGATATTTTCCAATGACGCGTTTGCTCCGAGATATCGCCCGTTACCAGACCCAAAAATGTTTACCTAAATTCAAGACAAATGATATTTCTAACTAACCCTTGTTATAGCATTATGTATATTGTTTTTATTTATTTCTGCCTCACCATACATGTTACACATAATGTGCATTTCATACAATATAAATCAGGGACTTACATGGTTGCCATTCTAACAAGAATTATGAGAGACAATAAAATAGTATACATAATATAATTTATATTATGTTGTATTATATTTAAGAAATAATAAATGTGTCCCTGTATTTTATCGTTTAATAAAATACAGTCAGGAATTCGGAGGCGTAGTAATTAAATCACGAGTGCGTAGTAAGTGGTTTAATTTTTCCCACCCCAATGACCGTTGTTTTTTTTTATAATAAAATACAGAGATGCATTTATCATTTCGATTCTAACACGAAATAGTCTTTAAAAAATACCACGAACTATGTTCGACGCGTAGCAACATACCATAGTAACTTACAAGCACGGAATGCGACTGGACGCGTGTGATATTTACCCCACGTTTTGCCCGTGTAAAACGTGATGCATTTTATGTATTTTATCGTTAAATAATGTATAGCTTCTTTCCCTCTATATCTATATACGAAAAGTTGCGAATCTTGTTAGAATACAATATCAAAAATAGCCAATTCATCCTTTTTAAAAATTAAATAAATAGGTTAACAGTTACAGACCAGCTGAAGACAAAACTGTCTTTTATCAATACTTTATATATAATTTATATCAATATATTTACGTCTTATCCACGTACGTCATAAATTTACATACATAAATTTACCAATGTAAAATCAGTTCATGGCCGTTCTTTATAGAACTATAATTTACGTATATCATTAGCCAGTCAAGGTCTCATTATAACATTTAATTGTCACGAATACTTATTAATTCTAACTCTGAATTATAGTGTGTTCCCAGGTTTATAAGATGGACGCGTTTAATGAGCTGCTTAGTCATTTAATTAAAGACCATCGAGGTATCTGAGTTCACTTGGATGAAGTTCTAAGGCACAGGATATCGACATACTCATAATTAAGAAAAGACGAATTTGTTTACTAAAAGAAGCATACGCCTAGTGCTAAAAGATCATCGTTTGATTTTAAATTTTTTTTTTATTTTTAAAAAAAAAAAAAAAAAAAAAAAAAAAAAAAAAAAATAATTTAAAAAAAAAAAAAAAAATTTTTTTTTTTGGGGGATTAAAAAATTTTTATATTTTTTTTTAATTTTTTTTTTTTTTTTTTTTTTTTTTTTTTTTTTTTTTTTTTTTTTTTTTTTTTTTTTTTTTTTAAAAAAAAAAAAAAAAAAATATTTTTTTTTTTTTTTTTTTTTTTTTTTTTTTTTTTTTTTTTTTTTTTTTTTTTTTTTTTTTTTTTTTTTTTAGTGTTTCTTCCCGTGTTCTTAGTCACTGATTATTCCCGTGTTTATAGTTGGTTTTTCGTCCCGTGTTTTAAGTTAAGTGTTGTTGTCATTTTTTATTTAATTAAATACATACATTTTGTATTGTGTCAAAAGTCTCTTTCAGTTGTTTTTAGAATAAACCTGTTGTGAAGAGATTATTTTCTTTTCAGAGGTAGGTGAAGCATCTTCGTGTTTGTTTTGTGCGACCAGGGCAACCATCGGACACGTGATGTCCCAGTGTGGTCATTGTATAATCTCGCGACTTAATCTTAATATTATTGTAAACACTAGAACAGTCCATGGCAGTAGATGTTATACATTCAAGTATACGTACTGCTAATCTAAACTATAATAAGTTATAGTGATCTTTTATCAAAACTTATTTGCGTATCAATGGGTAATATCTTAGTTTTGTTCAGTAACTGACCAATATTTATGCCTATTGGGACACGAAATATTTAATATTCAAAATTATAGACAGTAATTTATATTATACATTGTATGTATTTTCTAAGCGCAATACTGCAGAGGTAAAAGTTCTATGTTCAGTCAGTAAATTCGAAGCGTTTAAAGAAGCCCGCCATTTCGAAATAAAAACATGAATTTCTTAGATTTGTTTTATCATGGTCTCACATTTAGTAAAATCATTAAACGTTAAAGTTAAACAAATTGCATGAAAATAATATGTGGTCAATCAGTGCAAAAATCAACAGGGATTTAAATAGCAACACTAGCCAAAGAAAACTCACTTCATCTCTACTAACACCCGCGAATTTCCTTCAAAATTACAAAATAAGGTAGGTTGTTCAATAGTCATGTAAAGAGTAATTAAATCTATATGTCTTAATTGTATATTACAAGAAGATGTCCTGAGTTGGGGGAGTTCCATACTTTAATCTTTATGTACCTACAAAACGCACATTTTCAGACTCATTATTATTGTTCGCCCAAATTTAGATATGAAGACATTTTGTTTTCGGCTTGGCTTCTTTGTTTTTTTCTTTTATGTTTTGATATTAAAATGATGATGCTCATTTGGTCCGAAAAACCATTTTCACAAAGATTTAGCAGAAAAGCCCACATAAAGTCAGTTAACAACAGTTACTGCCACCCAGAAACATTTGTAATAAGATGTGAAAGATTGCCATCAACAACTTATGACACAATTGTTTTAAATAAGTGCTGATTAGTTACCTTGTTTCATTATAGTCGAGATAAACAAATTAGAATTAACTAGTTGAAAAAAGTAAAGTAATATATTAATTATGTGAACAAAATAATGTGTCACTGACATTTTGCTAAATCTTTATGAACCTCATCAGTCTTGTTTCAATTAAGCGGCAGAGAAAAATGGCAAGATAATCATTTGAAGTTGTACGTATTTGTCTCTTATAAAGCATCTTCAGATCTGCTCCATATATAATCAAAGCACTGAGAGTACTTATGACAGTGACGCAATGCATGTTTGTGATATATATCAATGGGAAAATTATGTTTTTGTAAGTGAATAATTGAATTGTTTGTGTAAAATGATTAAAAATCTTTGCTTGCTAGCACATATAATGCTGGTCCAGGCAGTAGAGATCGGTACAGTAAGTTTGCGGTCGTAAAAATGTTTCGGCCGCCCAATCAGTAATCCAAATTTGCCTTCGAAGACAATAGCCAGAGAATATTTTATATGATGTACCATTGTTTGCTTTTATTAAGCTTAAAACTGAAACCATAAATTTGTGCACATATACCAACTGACATTTTGGAGCTTTAAAAATAACCGTTATGAAAAAAGTTTAACGAACCATCACGTATTTGAGCTATAGAGCTATTAAAGATTGATCAATTTGAGAATATGATATTCTTGTTCTACAATAAATAATTTGTTAAATATACTGCTAAACCTGCTATTATATGTTTAAAACCAGGAACTACCTTTCGTTCAGATTAACTAATTTTGTATGTGAGACTCTTAAATGTATACAACGTGTAGTATCATTATTTTAAGATATCACTTTAACAGTCTTTTAATGTTTGTTTAGGTCACCATTGCTAACCAGTTCATCTCTGATCTGATCAGGTTTGATATATGATTTCTTAAACTTTGCTCATTATGTTCAACAGTGTCACCGTTAAATTCAGCTTTTTACTCATTTACTTTTATTGCAGGCTTTTAAGTCAACCTAGTTTAAAAAATGTACCTATAGTCTGTGTTAACTAAATAGTACTTTTTAATTAAAAGAGTACGTGAAAACCAAACTATTCTTTTCGAGATTAACACCAATATCAAGAAAAAGAAAACGATCAATTAAACGTTGTTTTTTCATTTATAAGGATTAAACCGAAATTTCCCTTTTTTATAAATGTGTTAAACTCGCGTCTAATCGAATATTGGAAAATTGAAAGTTTGTTATGATGAAATAGCTAATGAGGTCTAAACTTATACTTCAGTACTCAAATGATAACTAAAATGTAAATTATGATTTCACACTGGCTGTCATCCTTAATTGTCAACTATACATCATTTTGCTTCCTTTTACTATTCAGTTGTTTTAATGTTCGCTTCAAACAATGAAGACATAACACAAAGAAAACATAGCAATACTTGCGAGATATATTTTAAATAAATAAAGCATTATCGAAGAAAAAATGAAGAAGATGAAACTTATGTCAAGTTCGATCACTTTCACAATCATTTTATTATTTGACTTTGGATTGGCTGAGCCTCGAGAAAGAAAATTAAAGTTTTTGGGATTCTTACCGATGTCCGGTGGATGGAGTGGCGGGGGTGTGTGTTTGCAAGCCCTACGAATGGCTGTAGACGATATAAATACACGCTCTGATATTCTGAAAGATTACAAGTTGCATTTTCAGTATATCAACACAAAGGTAAGTTTTTTAAATCATTTTTTTGGAGAAAAATATAACAAACAATCAAATATACAAAAAGAACTTTAAATTTAAAGTTTAACTAATGTAAAGTATGCTAGTTATTTTAAATAAATACTAAACCAGAGAAAAGGGTAGGAACGAAGAGGAACATCAATGACAAAAAACGAGAGTTTTATGGAAGAAATGCTCTTACGAAAATAAAATAGATAGACCATGGAACAAGGTAGGTTTTAACTCATACATGAATAATATATATCACGAATTTGTAATCTTACTGGATTTGACTTTATAGAATATTTAAAAGTATGTGTATTTATTTATTATATTTTCGCCTTGAGTTTATAAAATAGACATTGTCTTCCCAATTATAATTCATACTTTTGTTACATTTAGTTATCCTTATGCCATATAACAATATGTATTTATTTGCTTAAGTTTGTTTGTTGAAATCTGTTTCGTGTGTAGCGCCTCACAATAGGTTAAGGACAATTGTGTTTTAACACAGCGGGCCAGTTCATTTTTATTGTGTAATGCCAGCTAATGTCTGATAATTATGATGTACAGAAACACTAAATATTAGTTCCGTTTTGCTCCAAATATTCACTTTAGAAAGGTATATTTTTTGTTGAAATAGTAGAAACAAAGGGTGAACACACGCAGTAGGGGTTTTAAGACGGGTTTGATAAAGCTAAATCATACACACATAATGTATTTCATTTCATTGAACTGAAAGAAAATAAGACCAAATAGTCGGTTAAATATGCAGGTGTCGTAATACTTTATGACAACTGTTATCGGATTAGAAGCCTTATTATGGGAGTACTTATCAGCTATGTTTGTTTTCTATAAAGCGGCTCATGCAGTTTACAAGACCTTGAATTAGTGTAATTGTGTTAAAATGTATATAATTTAGATGAGAAATTCGATTCAAAAGAAAAGACATTATATAGAACCATTCTGATCAGTAAATAGATTGGTTATATAAAAACGACTGTAAGTAAAAACATGGGAAACACGCCACCTCTACAAAACAAACTCAAAAGACAAACCGGGACAAACGGAAGTAGCAAGTAACATTTATTACTAAGCAGATGGGGGACATGCTTAGCAAAAGTTTTATAGAATTACACATGAGATGAAGTACAAAACCGTTCTTGAACTTAGTTTTGATTCTCTAATATGTTTGAGTGATTTATTTCCTTAGATCATAATGTTTAAATTGATACAATCCAAATTAAATGTAAATATGAGAGATGAAAATTAAACAACAATGTATATTATTTTGTGCAGCTGATCATAGTTCAAACATAATTGTGGAAAAATGTTTTGTACTTGTGATCGACTCCATTCTTTGTGAACGTAGTCACCCTTACTTATTTGCTTCATGTCTTGCGAATATATATACATGTTGTCAAAAGGTTATAACTATTTCAATAGAGTCCTGTTAGTGTTCTGTTTCATAAGCGACGATAAAGTTAGTAAGAACTTCTCGATCGGTGTTTTTTTACAGTAAGTTTGTTGTGCATGTAAAGGCATTTAAGTTCTACAATACTATACATGTATATTACGGAAAGCCTGTTTTCGAACGTTGTTTAGAATACGAGCAATGCTGAAATCTAACCTGTTTTTGTACTTGCCAGTTCTGTTATACTTTCTTAATTCCACTATTTTTTTGCCAAGCTAACGTGCGCTTTGTTGTGAACCTAGAAGCATAAATCCCTTCCCGTTTGCTTGAGCTTTTGCAACTTCAGTCATGTCTAAAATATAAAGAGGATAATTGCTGGTTTCGTTGTAACATCACGTTATAATTTTAACGAGTGAAAATAACTACTTTTGGTGTTTACAAGTAATCTGTACGTGATAATACATCTATATCAACAATTGTTTGCAGTGCAATGCGGGAACTGCTCTTTACAGACTGTTTGACAAAATTACCAGAGAACCGCCATTCGCAATGATACTTGGAGGTATTTGTTCCGTTACGACGGAAGCCACGGCACAAGTAACCAATTTTTGGAACCTTACTCAGGTATGGTATATTGTTACGCAGGTTTTTTTAAAAAAACATACTTATTAGAATGGCGATATCGAATGTCGGGTGGGTGTGTAGGTAGCTTGCATAGAGACGCAGCTTGGAATTGCATTTGAGGTCACTAGGGTCAAGGTCAAGGTCACTGTTATTAAAAATAGAAAAACGGTTTCCGCCCAATAACTCCAGTAAAGAATGACCAATTGCAATGAAACTTGGTGTGTAGGTAGCTTGCGAAGAGACACAGCTTGGAATTGCATTTGAAGTCACTAGGGTCAAGGTCAAGGTCACTGTTATTAAAAATAGAAAAACGGTTTCCGCCCAATAACTCCAGTTAAGAGTGACCAATTGCAATGAATCTTGGTGTGTAGGTAGCTTGCGTGGAGACGCAGCTTGGGATTGCATTGGGGTCACTAGGGTCAAGGTCAAGGTCACTGTTACTAAAAATAGAAAATGGTTTCCGCTCAAAAACTCAAGTTGGGAGTGACCAATTGCAATGAAACTTGTTGTGTAGGTAGCTTGCATAGAGAGGAAGCTTGGGATTGCATTTGGGTTGTTTTTTTTTTAAAGTTTTTTTTTGTTTTAAGCAAAAAACAAAACAACAAAAAACAAAAAATCACTTACTAAAAATTTTTTTTGAGTATTTTAATTGTTTTAAGCCTAAATTTTTTTTGAGGGTCAAGGTCACCTACTAAAAATAGATTTTTTTTAGTTTTTAAATTGTTTTAAGCAAAAACATTTTTTTTTGGGTCAAGGTCACTTACTAAAAATATTTTTTTTGGGTCAAGGTCACTGTTACTAAAAAAAGATTTTTAAAAAATATGCAAAAGAAAAAAAAAGAATTCTTTGCAGAGAGGGGGGGGGGGGGTGTCAAGATGACTGTTTTTTTTTATAATTCTACAAACAATTTCTACAGGCGCCGTTTAAACCTGCTTTGGCGGCATTGCCGCGTCTTCTTGTTTTGATTATTTTCGTCTGTTTTATGTCCGATATTGTCACCACGAATATTAAGTACATAAAAGCAAGGGGTCGAACGTGTACAGGTTAGATAAAGTTTTAAGTCCGTTCTAAAAGTAAGACGGCTTAAATGGTAGTCATTTGCAGTGTGAACAAACTTTCAGGTCAGTATTTTTTTCTGATTTAATCGACAATGTACAATTCTTATATTATCAGTGCTGTGCATCATATATTTATAATATATTCCCTTAACTTTCGAAGGTAAAGGTATCGTATCAAAAAAGTTACTGAAGGGCAAATGACAACTGTCTGTATGCCGTTGGTTACAAAATCGTTAATTCTAAGCACAAAATGTATTATATAATGTCTTGTATATAGTTTGTGCGTGTTTTCCAGCATAATACAGCAAAACGACATCTTTGAACAAGTACATATTAAGAAATTAACTCCCTAGCAAAACATATCTTGTGTACGAATGGCTTAAGGTTCGATACATTAACTGTACACTAGAAAAGGTTAGACGTGTAAACCATTTTAGCTCGGATAGTTCAAAGCTTGAGTCTTAAACAGGCAGAGATTTGATAATGCTAATATTGGATCCAACTTTTGTTGAAAAACTAGTTGTCTTGGAACACCTATCTCTGTATATTGTTCAGAGATCGTCTTCGATTAATAAACTTTGCCATTGCAGTCCACATCGGTTTACCTCTGTCCACGAATAATTACGTTATTACCAAATAAATTCTGGTCAATTATTCTAGAATAGTTTAGTCAGTTTCATTCAAATTTGGCTTGTAAATTTCAACTGAAAATACAAAATTGGGGCTGCTGATTGGTTTCTTTTCGACTTACTAGTTGACAGAGAATGAGCGTCCTGATCAAATAATTTTTGATCAGAAAAAGATGCATTTAGTTACATTGCATTATTATTCTGGTGTGTGTTCATGTCGGGTATAACTTTGTTTACAATTCATGTTATTTCACAGAACACCACCGTTGTGAAGTGGTTGGAATCGCTGACTTGAAATAGTTTAAATCTCTCACTGAATGAGTGCCATGGGCGCGAGCCACGTTACCGACCATATCTCTTTATGTTAACATGGCAGTTTCTTACTTGTACTGGTAACTATGGTAAGGTAAACTTCCTCCAACATGCATAACTGAAATGCGTTTAACACAAAACAAATATATTTTTTCGGAGATGTTTTTAGCCGTTTTCAATAAATTGCAGTCCACGGCATTTTGTCCTGTTAGTAAATGCCCCGATATACGAAAAGAAAATAGTTTGACGCTATACAAACAATTGCCAAATGATAAGAAAATGCTGAAGTTCGACATGTCCATTTAAATCAAGGAAACGCATTTGTCAGCAAATGACATCTTTGAAATTTCATCTTTGAATAAATTCCAGGAAATCTCTAAATATTAAAAAGGTGTTGAAAACATATACACATTTTCACCTTCATCTATGATTGTAATTGTCCAGCCACCGAAACGATTAAAGATCCCGAAAAGGTTCGCTGAAGAAAACGTCATTTCGAAGCAGAAAAATTCATCACGGAAATAAAGAAACTACTTTTTTCTTAAAAAAACTAATTGCGAGCTAACTTTGGACAAAGGAAAAGTGCAAACTCTTCAATATCTCTTTGGCTTTGTAAAAGCGCATGTCTTTTTGCACTACATTGTTTAAATTATTGTTACAATTAAGAATATACAACTTCTAATAACGAAAATGCAAAACTAAAAATAATGTTTTATCAGTTCTGTTTTGGTGAAATCAATCTTTTGTGGGAGAAACCAAGATGCAAAATTTTATGTCATTTTATTTATAAGACACCGGACGGACAGACAAATAAAAATGATCGACGATACAGTGATCTGCAACCCGCATGACAAAAAAGCGGCACCGGAAAAATTAATTATGCGGAGACGGGAGAGTAAAATACTCGCATCCAATCTTCCATATTTTACTTATACTTTACGTTTTTATCGTAACTGTAAGCTAAACTATAAGAACAAGACGGACTATAAGGAAGTCTCATGGATGGGATTATACCCGGTATATGTAACTTTGATCAATATGGGTGTTACTAAATGTCCCCAAGGCATCATCCTCCATCCGATCCGTTTGTTGAAATTAATTACAAATATTTTTTTAGAAGTTATTTCAGCATTTACACTTGCTGTCAAATATTCAGTTTAGTCCAGGAACCAAAATGTGTGCGCACACTTATTTTATCTAATGAATTGCAATACGTAAAGTAAGCTAAACGGAAAATTCTGTAGACGATGAACTTCGGTTTGAACCATTTATGATTAACAAAAAGACTCATTTCTATGCTAAAAGTAGAGGAACAACTGCTTGCAAACTATGGGAAAAGTTGTTATTTGTGAACTCGTGTCAAAGCGATGTTTACATTCGCAACCATGAATGCATTTAATAACTTTTTCATCTTGTTGTATTTCGTGCTTTAAGTGGATTACTCAGAAGAAGGAATAACGTCTCCAGCAACAGCACAAGGTGATTTAAACATGCAGTGGAATAAAACACGAAAATAAGGAAAAACAATCACTTATCTACTTTCGTTTTCTCCATTTTAGTCCGTCTAATTTTAAGACCTGACTTAAAAATATATCTAACCGGTACACGTTCGACCACTTGAAATGGGTTATCGCCACTCTGAACATGCATCTTTCTTACATTTGGATAACTCAGTATTTATCGCTGTCAAATGTTCTGTATGGCGGATATCAAACTTCATTTCCATTGCTGATCGTTATCTTGCAGCTTGCTTACGGTTCAGCGTCACCCGTATTATCAGACCGAAGCCGTTACCCAAACTTCTTTCGAACAGTTATTCCTGAGCAAAAGCAAAACACAGCAAGAATTGACCTAATGAGAGAATTCAACTGGAAAAAAAGTGGCAACCATAAACCATGCACTTGAATTCTTTTCTGCGGTAAGTTATAACTTCACAATCATACTGTAAGAGTAAATGATACACAATTTATACATTTATTTGATTAACAAATTCATGCAGTTACAAAGGTGCATATTGTTACTCATCTTCTTTAAACGCTCTTTTTTGATCTAATATTACGTTAAAGTACATGTGTAGGACACGTTCGTTTTCAGAATACAAATACTACACTACTGCTGATTTCAAGTACAATTTAGCATAAGTTTCTAACATTAAAGCATGGGAAAAAATTTAACATTCCGAAGTTGTATAAATACATCATGCATGAAAATAAGGAAACTATCATCTTTCAGGTTATTGACAACTTTGTGAAGAGAGTTCAAGGGACAGAAATCAATATTATATCGCAGGAAATATTTTCAGAAGACCCAATGGCTAGAGTTCAGAACCTTAAGGTTTGCTGCTTTTAGTATGTTTAGTAGTTAATAAGACGCAAATATCGTTCACGCATCTGTTAACTTTAAGTTAAATAGAACTATTCATTTCGATTACTTTGCTCGTGGACACATTTCCGTCATTTGTTAATTTTATATGCGTACGTCGGACATCAACGGTTGCTAAAATTGCGCATCAATGTTTTTGTTTTCTATTTAATTTTATCTGGTTTCTCGTATTATTTCAATGAAAACTTAACCCATTCATATTATTTTGATTGTTTTACAGAAAACAAAAATAAGGTACATGTATATGCTATGTTCTGTACGTTTCCTGTTACAGGACCGTGATGCAAGGAGTATAGTGGCATCTATATATGAGGACAAAGCAAAAGACGTAATATGTGCTGTAAGATTTTATTTTTGACTTTTTACTACGGGTCTATCGTCAGCAACTCTATTTCTAAACATGTCTTTGAGTATTTGTTTATTAATTACATAGAATGCTTAAAACCTAACAACGTAACAGGTTAATTTGTCTGAATTGTCATTACATATTCAGTTAGCTACACAATTTGATAATATCTAATCCACCCTTTTGACGCCTTGAGCACATACATCGTAGCTATTGTCAAATTTGTACTATCATGTAAGGTTTTTCTAGCTAGAATCTATTAAAATGACTTACATGTATCTTAAATATGTGAAGTACAGTTCAGGAAAGTAAACGATTTTTTTCTGATTTTAAGTTCACGAAAGGTG